>JAEBUN010000016.1:600000-1043339 GCA_023014365.1 Lepiota brunneoincarnata
TGTGCATAGGGCATGTTGTTGTTTGGATGGCTTGGTCCGTGATTGGGTTGGTATTGGTTCCTTTGAGGGAACATGTTCCTGGGAGTGCCATAGAGGGCATTGATTCTTCAGAAGTGATCATTGAGTTTGTTGGCTTGGATGTACCAAGTGGTGATGGTTGTCGGAGGGTTCTCCAATTTGTCAATTTTCATTGCAATATAGCAATCGATTGCTTTGCAATAGAGATTGATCAAGGTGCAATCTTTGTTAAGTCCAGATTGATGGACAAGTTCCTTGAACTGAGTGTTGAACTCAGTCATTGGTTTACCTGCTTGGTGCAGGGTCTGGAGTCTGGTGTGTGTATATGCATGTTTGTCTGCCAGGGTGAAATCGGCTCTAAGCTGGGCAGTGAAGTTGTCCCATGACTCCATGGCTATGGGTTGTCCTGCTTGGGTTTGGGTGTTCCTTTCATGGAGGTATTGTCTGGCCCAAGCTCAGGTATCTCCTGATTGCATTGTTGAGAGGACAAATAGGGTCCTAGCAAGGTCATTGTTGTATGTGGTGGCGTTAGCAAGCACATAAACTTCACATTGGAAGATCCAGTCTTCGAATAGTCCTCTGGTTCCATCAAAGGTGATGGGTTTGAGGAGTCCTAACTCCTTTGGGTTTTGTGCAGCAGCCATTATTTGTAGTTGTCTGGGTGGTGGTGGTGGTGGTGTTGGTGGTTGCAGTGGTTGTATGGGTTCTGATTGGTTGTCATCAGTGATGTAGACGTCTGAGTCATTGTCTACTGGAGGAGGTTTTCCTTGATCTACTGCATATTTGTGATGCGTAAGTAGGTTTTCTTCAGATTGGGAAAGCTCTCTTGGTTGTTTGAGGGCATATTTGAGTTTTTGAAGTTCAAAATTGTTTAGTGGGTTTACTTTAGTGCAATATTCTTCAGCTCTTTTTTGTTCCTTTTCTTCTTGTTCATAATGTTCTTTTAATTCTCTTTTGTGTTGTAATCTTTGTCATTCTGCTAGTTCTCCAGCAAAGCTTGTTTGAGTGCATGTAGATGTGGATGCACATGGAGTGGGCAAGTCAAATGGAGACAGGGGATAAAACAGTGATGGTGTTTGAGTGGGTAAAGGGTTTCTTCTGGGATCTGGATTTTGGGTTCCTGATCCTGAGATTCTACTTCTCGATTTGGGAGGAAGTGATGGAGTTTCTCAGGCTGAGAACTTCTTTGGAGGCATGGTGACAGTTGTCTAGCAATCAATTATTGCTAGAAGAATGAAAAATTGGGTTGCAATGATGGAGATTCCTGAGTATAGGTTCCACAATCTGATGACACAACAGTGGCAAGGGCACGTGATGTGTTCAAGTTCTAGGGTGATTATTTGGTAGGTGATGAGGGTGGTGGTAGAGGTAAAGACAAAAATGAGTAAGTAAGCCAGGTCTTCTGGCAGGGAGAGGTTGAGGGATGTAGTGATGGCTACACAGGGGTGGTTTTCTTTCACATGTCATTTTGAATGACCAGGGTACCTTGACATGTTTAGTACATCAGCAGAGCAGAGCAGAGTAGAGGGCAAGCAAGAGATAAGCAGCAGAGTATCTTAGTGTTTTGTTACCTGGGCTAGGGGTTCGCTCTTGAGTAGCATGGCATTCAAGGCAAGATGTCTATACAGACTTAGTCTTGTCCTACTAGGCGTGACTTGGAGACAACAGAGCACTATAGTCCAGCCAGTTTAGAGGCAAAGAGTTATAGGAGGCAAGAACTGTATAACACTAAGATAAGGATACAAGGTAATGTACTATATCCTTATATACTTCTAAGTGTGGCTGTACTCCTACTATAATAGTCCAGACCCGAGTAACTGTGAGTCAGAGATAAGGAATGTGAGACATAAACTAAGAATAGTCCTTCTGATGTACACTACTGATGGTTTCATAGTGACATGGGAATGTAAACTAAAAATAACCATCCTTCTGATAAGACTTCTGATAACACCTAGAATACAATAACGTCAAAATCAAAGATGGCAACCAATGGAAAGCAGCGTTCAAGACTCCTATGGGTCTTTTCAAACCAACTGTGATGTTTTTCAGACTTTGCAATAGTCCCACGATGTTCCAACATATGATGGACACAGTATTCTCTGAAATAATGGAGAAAGGGGGAATCATCATCTATATGGATGATATCCTGATCTACAGTAAAACACAAGAAGAAACCAACCAACTTATGGAAAAAGTACTGCAAATCCTGCAGGAAAATGGCCTCTACCTCAAAACAGAGAAATGCAAGTTCAATAAACAACAACTCAAATATCTTGGCATGATCATCATGCCAGACAAAATCAAAATGGACCCTGGAAAACTCAAGGGAATAGAAGACTGGCCAGTGCCAAAAACAGTCCAACACATTTGGAAATTCATCAGATTCTGTAACTTCTACTGGAAGTTTATCCACAGTTACTCCCACCACACCAAACCCCTTAACCAACTTCTATCCAAATCAACCAAATTTGAATGGAAAGAAGAACAACAAAAAGTGTTTGAAACACTCAAGAACAAATTCTTAAAGGAACTGGTACTCCTCATGCAGATGTTTCCAAATTCGCATCAGGAGCTGTCCTATACCAACATGACATCAACAGAATATGGAAACCCATATCATTCTATTCAAAGATGTTCAGACCAGCAGAATGCAATTATGACATCTATTACAGGGAACTCCTCACTATCATCCAAGCCCTCGAAGAATGGTGCCACTACCTTCTTGGCAGCCTGCATACTGTCCATATCAGAATGGATCACCAAAACCTCACATACTGGGGTAAACCCCAGAAAATCAACCACCAACAAGCACAATGGGTCCAGACCCTCACCAATTACAACTTCAAATTAGAACACATCCCAGGATCAAAGATTCCTGCACCAGATGCTCTATCAAGATGCCCAGACCACATCCCTTGATGAGGATAATGATAACAAAGACATCACCATGCTTCCAAACAACCTCCTTGTCACCACAACTGACTTAGAAGATCAAAACATGATCACAGTACTCCCAGAACACCTCTTTATCACCACCGTTGATATGGAACTCCAAGAAAGAATCATGGAATCACCAAAATATGACACTAGAACCACCAAAGCATTCAAACTCCTGAAAGAATCCCACCCTAATGCCATCAATAACGACTTTGGAACAGTCCCAACCTCAAATGGCCCACTCCTCACATTCCAAGAATGTATCATCATTCCAGAAGACCTCCAACTCAGATGTGATGTCATCGCAAGATATCACAACCACCCTACATGTGGTCACCCTGGAGACCAGGAAACATACTGCCTCACCACAAAAGAAGTATATTGGCCAGGAATGTCAATGTTCATAAAGAATTATGTCAAATGCTGTCCAGAGTGTCAGCAACACAAAATCATACACAGACCAGATCATGCACCAACTCAACCAATCCCACCATCATCTTCCAGATGCCCATTTGCTCAGATCTCATGGGATCTTATCACTGGTCTACTGCCTAGTGCCAGCCATAATGTGATATTGTCTGTGGTGGACCATGGCCTTACAAAGGGGGTAATTTTCATCCCAACATCAGATCAATCAAATGCTGATGACATCAGACAACTATTGAGAAAGTCTTCACTAGATTCGGATTACCTGACAAAATCATATCAGATTGAGACCCCAGATTTGCTGCCAATTCCCTCTGAGAACTAGCCAAACGCTTGAACATCCAACAAGCATTCTCAACTGCATACCATCCCCAGACAAATGGTTCCACTGAACAATATAACCAAGAAATCAAAACTTACCTTGCCATATACTGCACCAGAAATCCCCTTGGCTGGTCAGAAACCCTCCCTATTGCTGAATTTGCACACAACTCCAAAAAACATGCCTCAAGGCAGAAATCCCCGTTTAAACTAATCATGGGATACAACCCTCTGCCAATACCCATGGTTATGGAAACTTCAAACTTTCCATCAGTAGATGAATGCATCAGACTCCTTGATGATGCCAGAAAAGAAGCACATGCAGCACACCAACTCTCCACCAATATCATGAAACAAAGAACCAGAAGAACTGTCAAACCCCTTGAAACACATCAAAAAGTATGGCTAGAAGCCAAAAACCTCAAACTCCCCTTCATCTGCAACAAAATATCCCCAAAACAACTAGGACCTTTCCTTATCTCAGAAGTCCTATTGCCACTCACATACAAACTAAAACTTCCAATCAAATGGAAGATACATCCAGTGTTCCACTGAAACCTCTTAACCCCTTATAATGAAACAGAAGCATGTGGACCTCATCTGACACCACTGCCACCAGACATCATCAATGAAGAAGAAGAATACAAAATAGAAGCCCATTCTCAATCACTGCCGATACTGTGGAAGACTCCAATACTATGTACATTGGAACAGATACTCCCACATGGAGAACCAATGGATATCTGAAGAAGAACTTTGCAACAACACTGATGAATACTTGGAAGAGTATGAAAAAGAACATCAACTTAACAGCAATGACTAGGAACTACCCAGACCCTACCAGAAGCAACTTTGCTCTACCACCAAACATACTCAAAAATGTCCATGAACAACCTCAACCTTGTCTGCCCCCAATCCACTCCCCCCTTCTCCTCTTCCTCCACCACTTCCTCTGTTGTTATCATCAATGACCCCAATATCGAAAGAAATTCCCCAACTCCAATCCCAAGGCTGTCCCCTTTCACACCCTCCAATGCCTTCATCAACGTCAGAGACAAACACTAGCATAGAAGACTTACACATGATCACCTCCACCCAATTCCTCACTGACAAAGTCAACAATGCTCCCATCAGCAACAACAACAGAGAAGTATGGGCAAACTACACCCATCATGTCAAACAAACAAAACTCCTCCATGATGCCTTCCACACTCAATGAAAGTGGACTGAAAACTATGAGGCATTCCTCCTCACATGCCAAGGACTTATGTCCCAAATGTCAAGAAAGAAACAACCCAATGTGGTACATCCCACCAACAAAATCATTCCAACTCCCACATCAGGAAGAAAGAACCCTGTTGGAACTAACAACCCCTTCCATAAAAACACCACCAAACCAACTCCACAACAGAACTCCCCTGCTCCTATCCAACAAGTTCCAAACCCCAAACCAAATGACAGATCCTGATGCATTCAATGCAAACAAATCAGACATTGGGCCATGGACTGCCCCCAATTTGCCTGCCTTGGTTGCAAATAATATGCCCCAGGCCACTATTCATATGACTGCATCAAATATAGATGCCCACACTGCAGAGTATTCCAACCTTGCCACAAACAAACCAAATACCCCTCAAAAGGACCAAGGCATACACCTTACAACAGACCTATGGCAGCTCAACCTCAAACCACCTCATCCCTCCATTACCAATACTCAGGACTCAAATACCCTGAAGAAGATGACTTCGATGATGGATACAACAACATCGCCATGTCCAACATATGCAGAGAACCAGTAGGAGATTTCTAAAATACTCCACTTGAACTCAATAGAAGGAAAAAGATGTAACAGTTATAATGGAATATAACCTTAAAAATGGGGTAATGTTATCAGAATTCCCCAATCAGAAACCTGTCTGGAAGGAACTCTTATCAGAAGCACCAAGTATATAAATAGATAGAAGAACTGTTACTCTGAAACAATCAGAAGTGCACATCAGAACAATCTATAATTAGATAGATAAGACATTGACTCAGTATGACTCACTTTACCTGGGTCCAGATATATATAGTAGGAGCATAGCCACACATAGTAGTATATAAGGATACCATACTGTACCTTGTATCCTTATCTTAGTGTTATACAGTTCTTGCCTCCTATACCTCTTTGCCCTTAAAACCAGCTGGACTATAGTGCTCTGTCATCTCCAAGTCACGCCTAGTAGGACAAGACCAAGTCTGTATAGACATCTTGCCTCAAATGCTGTGCTACTCAAGAGCAAACCCCTAACCCAGGTAACATTTCTCTGTCTTGAGGTAAAGATCATTCTTGGCAAGGATTTCCAAAACCTTCATGGTTAGGTAATCCAATTGTTCTTTGGATTTAGCATGAATCAATATGTATGTTGTCCATGTAAATGATAACTCCTCCTTTTTCCATAAGTTCTTCAAATAAATTGTCCATCATACTCTGGAATGTTGCTAGTGAATTGATCATTCCAAAGAACATTACCATTGGCTCATAGAATCCATGTGGAGTTCTAAATACTGCTTTCCACTGATCTCCATCTTTAATTCAGATATTATTATATCCCATTCATATGTCAAGTTTTGTAAAGTATTTTGATCCTTTTAACTTGTCCATAATTCTTCCAATACTTGGTATTAGATGTGCATTTTTAACTGTATTGTTGTTAAGATATCAATAATCTTGACATGGTCATAAATCTCCTCTCTTTCCTACAAAAAAGAAAGAAGATGCCATCAGTGATTGTGAATTTCATATGTAACCTTTTTGAAGGTTTTCTTCTGTAAATTTCTTTAATTTTTCTTCTTCTTGTGGTGTTAATCTATATATTGGCATTTGTTTCGGTTTGAAATCAGGTAATAGTTTGATTTCATGATCCCATGGTCATGATGGTGGAAAGTTTTCTGATTGCTTTTTGTTGAAAACTTTGAGAAATTTATGGAATTTTTCTGCAACTGCTTTAACTGGATCCAATTCTCATTTTTGTGCTGACTTGTTATGGAGTTGTTGTGAAGTGTTTCCTTTAATTGTGTTAATGTAAACATTGTCTGCTGGTACTATTTTGCATTTGAGTACTGGTGATATTCTTGATTTTTCTTCATGCAATCTGAAATTTGTGTAAGTTCAATCAATATTTGGGTTATACTCTTATAACCAGTCTAAACATAAGATCATCTTGTCTGATCCTAGTTTCATGAGATCTGGTTCTATCCACATTTTCTTCTTGTTCAATGTAAGGAGAATTCTTGTTGTATGCATGATATCTCCTCCAGAATTTCTTGTTCCATCTGCATTTCAAACTATTACTGGATTTTTCTTCTTGATAAGATTGAATTTCATTTGTTCAGTAAATTCTTTGTCAATGCAACAACCACTTGCTCCTGAATCTATGAGAGCAAAGATTCATCTTGATCTATCATTCTTTGATTTTGTAACAAAGCATGGTGCTTTGAGTAATGAGTCAACTCATTGCTTTTGAAGTTGGATTAATTTCACATGTTCCTTGTCATTGCTCAAAAATTTCCATTTGAATTAAACTCATCAAGATAATCATTGTTGTTGGATTATTCTTGTGGGATATTATTTACAAATCACTGTCATCTGTTTCTTCTTCAATTCGATGAAGTTGCATTTCTGGTCCAATCATTTCATGGAATTTTGTTCTGCTTGGCATTCCATTGTCCTTTGGCTTTGGTATTATTCTTGTAATTATTTCTGGCTTTCTCTGTGTTATGAACAGTTCAGACTGAGAGGAACAAGAACAACTATTCAACTTTACAAGATGGGTACAGGAAACCACAGACCAGTTGTGAGCACAGGAATATGAAGACAAAGAAGGGGAATACTACAATGCCATGCAGGACCTGGCAAGAGAAGCAGGAATGGAGATAACTCTGGAGGATATTCTGGAATACCCCAAGGACAAAGAAGATAGCCATGGATCAACCAATCCAACCTCTGATACAGATGAAAGCACTGAGAGAATGGAGAGCGAGAATGGAAGAGAACCCATGGAGATAGAATTGGGAGAAGAGAATTATGAGTCAGAGGAAAGCAATGGGACATTGCACAGCAGTGGAATGGAGAATGAGGACACTGACTCATTGTAATATATAAATAATGGTAGGATGCCATCAGCTAGGATGCGCATCATGGTCAAGACTGCGCAGGACAAGTAGAACAGCCCAATAACCTATAACAAGTATATAGTATCTCATAGGTATATAAGGCCTGTACAAGTAGAGATTAAAGCCTCAAGCTTTAATCTCATTAACAGTGGTCATTAACCCTCTCTGCCTTAACTTGGCATGTTCCCTCGTTATCTCATTGAGTGCGATCCACTAAGCTCTGCAAGGCCAACCATCTTGGACACCTTGTAGAGTGATTGAAGGCTGTCTCCAGTTATCCTCAGATACAGAAGGAGCATGGATCATAACACTCTGGGCAATCTCTGGCATAATGTGTTACTCGGGTTAGGGGTTTGCTTGTGAGTAGCATGGGGTTCAACACAGGATGTCTATACAGACTTGGTCCTGTCCTACTGAGCGTGACTTGGAGACAACAGAGCACTATAGTCCAGCCGGTTTAGAGGCAAAGAGTTATAGGAGGCAAGAACTGTATAACACTAAGATAAGGATACAAGGTGATGTACTGTATCCTTATGTATTCTAAGTGTGGCTATACTCCTACTATAATAGTCTGGACCAGAGTAACTACAAGTCAGAGATAAGGAACATGAGGCATAAAACTAAGAATAGTCCTTCTGATGTACACTACTGATAGTTTCATAGTGACATGGGAATGTAGACTAAAAATAACCGTCCTTCTGAATAGATTTCTGATAACATAATGTCCTGGTTTCTTGCAATAGAAACATTCTCAATTTTGTAAATTCTGTTTTTGTTCTTCTGTGAAGACTGTGTTGATGAAAATCTGTAAGACATTTGGGTTGATTCTGCCATTGTTTCTGTTTGTATAGCCTTCTCAGCTGTTTCTGGTGACCTTATTGACATATTCTTCATCGTCTTCTTTGTCTTCTTCACTAAAATTGTTATCTTCCTCTGACTGTTCACTATTAGTTTTGTCTTTGTCTTCTTCATCCATTGTAATGTTGTTGACTTGTTTTCCAATTTTGTCAATCTTCATATCCCATTCATTTCTTGTAGATTGAGGTAGTGGAGAATTGTAGATATTGGTATATCTTGGGTTGTATCATCCATTGTTCCTGTAGTTTCCTTTCCCTTTCCTTTGATTTCAGAAATTATTGTTTCAAGGGGTATAATTTCTACCCATGGCTCATCTTTGTTCTGTAATGACTTGATAGGCAAGTCTTGCTGCTGTTTTCCAATCTTCAATTGTTTGAGGATTCTGTCTGATAGCTTCAAGTCTGACATCTTGGTCGAGACCACTGGAGAAATATGCTTGCAATGCAGTAGTGTCTGTTGTGAGTGATGCCTACAATGCAAGTATCGAGAATCCACTGATGTATTCCTTGATGTACCTTCCATTTTGTTTGTAATTTCAGAGCTGTTGTTCTGCTTCAAATTTCTGTTGCATGGGGGCAAAGTGTTAGGGGAATAAGAGGGCTGGAACCAATTTAATATTCGAGTGCCAATTGTAATCACACTACTTAAGTACAGCAATGGTCTGCACACAGACTGGGTAACCAAATACTACATAGACTACCAGAAATATCATGCACAAACAACATACAACAATATAGATTGTATGTGGGGTCAGACTTGGGGATGGGAGTGGCCAAAGGATGAGGCTGGGTTTGGTGTTGGGCATCAGCTAGAGTGGCCAAACCCAGATGCTTTACCACAGACCCCTAGACATACCTTGCATAAGGGGGGGCAAACCTGCCAGTCCCCTTACACAAAGGCTTGTTCAAGTGTGTTTTTGAACAAGTTCCAGCTTGGAAGTGTAGGATGTGTGCTGATGTACTCTTGTCTCCAATTTGCTGTTGACTTGTTAAGTAGGGTAAGGGTGTATCAGACCTTGTTGTCTTTATTATACTCTTTAATGGAGTTGAGGTAGAGCTTGATGCTTGACATCCACTCTCTGTAAATTCTTGGTTCTCCATTGTAGAATGGTGGTTTTGGAAACTTGATTTGAGATGTAGAGGTAGTGGTAGTGGTAGGATTGGACAGGTTAGAAACATTTCCAGTTCCTGACTCTTGAGCTGTTGTTGAACCCATGGTAATACTGGTGGTTGTAGGTTGTATTGTTTGCTTGATCAGTGACTGGATTGGTGGGAAGAGGGGGTGTGGTGGTGTGTCTCTTAGGAAAGAGTACTGTTGTTTCTTTCCTCTGTTTCCATTTCCCAAGTCAAGTTGCTCGATCTGTTGTCTGATGGACTCAGTGTCTGGGCTAGATTTCCTTCTTCTATTTCCTCAACAGAATACTGAGTAGTTCCTCAAACTGTTCCAGACTGAGTTTCACTGGTCCTTCTGTTATATTCACTTGTGATGAGATCTGACTCAAGTTTGTTGTAGAAGCTGTTTCTTCTGTCTGTTCTACAGTACCAAATATTTTTGGATAGACTCCAATAAACTTTGCTGTTGGTGAAGACACACTTGTATTTGACTCTACTTGTTGGTCTGACTGGTATGAAGGTGTCTGCTGTGTTGTCTTCTTCAAAATATTTTTCTTCTGTAAAGGTTTTAGTAAACTTATGTGGTTACAAACCCTACAATTTTTGTGATTACACTCCATTTTGAAATGACTTTTGACCTAAAGAGGTATAAGTTTATCAATGGTTAAACAAGGCACTCACAGTGGATATAGTTGTTCTGGGGCCAAATATACTCAACAGATTTCACTCCTCCAGCAGGATCTCAACAGATATCTTTCCTCCAGCAGGATCTCAATGGATATAATTCCTCTGGCAGGATCTCAACAGATTTCACCTCTGGATAAGGGTCTTTGGATTTTAAACCTCTGGTAAGGTTCCTCAGATATTCTCAGCCTCTGGCTTATGGCTCTTCAGATTCAACCTCTGGAAAGAGTTCTTCAGATATGAAAGGTTATGAGCCTTTAACAATTCTGGAACGTGAATGTTGCCTTGCAACAATAAAGTTGTGAATCCAACATTCACAAGACTTCTCTGGATTCAGCGAGGGGTACAACCTTGTAGCTGGCAAGGAGGGAAGTTTCTACTTAATGTCATAGTGATGCCAGTATTCATGCTTGAAAGCACAACTAGTGTTGAGCATATCATTAACTTCACCCAAGTCAACAATCACTCTAAGAGACTCTTTGTGAGCTCTCAAGGTATTCCTTACTAGCTTAGAGATTAAGTTTTTCAGAGGATGACTCAAGAGTGCAAGCAAGTAAGTAAATCTCCACCAGATAACCAAGTAGAAACTTAAGAGTTTCTCTTGATTGACCGAAGGTCTTATACAGTAAGGGACAAAACCCTTCCAATGATTTTTATACTTCAACAAATATGTTAATAACTGCCCACTTACTAAAGGTGAAACCTTCATATTTTAATTGTGAATACCTATATGGCTCATGTATCATCCTGCCAAACATCATTACATCATATGCCATTTTGGGAAGTCAGTGAATTAAACAATCATTCAAGGTCATTGGAAGGGTTTTGTCCATCTCTACTCTAATCACATGATTTTGTTTATTACAGCCAAATAAGTGCAAATAAATAACATGTGACTGGTTGGAATAATGTATAAATATAGCTGCTCACTCTCCTAGCTCACACCGCCCCCCCAACCTCATTTTGCTAATATGCAATCTCTCTCTATAACTCAATACAACCATATTCTTTCTATTTTGGACAAAGGCCACTCTGCATATTGCTTTTACTACTGGTCTGGGCCTCAGCACTATATCTTGTCTTTGCTCCAAACATTGTTCAACACTTTCAAAGTCACTTGGTGGCCACCCAACCAAGCTTTCTGTTGGCAATATCAAATATGCCACTCATCTTATCACATCCCACAAGGCTGAAAATGCCTCCCAAATCACCAGAACCCTTTGTACTGTCATTGACCAATGTCTATCCTCCAAAACAGTTTGCAGAGCACTCAAAAAAGCTGGAATGAAGGCTGTAGTCAAGTGGAAAAGGCATAAACTCTCTGTTATACACAAGAGGAAAAGATTGGAGTGGGCAGAGGCACATGCAGACTGGACCCTGGAAGACTGGAAGAGGGTGGTTTGATCAGATGAGACCAAAATCAATTGCTTAGGGTCAGATGGCAGGGTTTGGGTCTGGAAAAGAGCAGGGAAGAGGCTTAGTGATAGGCTGGTGTAGGAAACCACAAAGTTTGGAGGAGGTTCTATCATGGTATGGGGCTGTATGCTGTGGGAGGGTCCAGGGTTGGCAGCCAAGATTAACAGTAAGATGGATGGTAATCTATTTGTCACCATTTTGGAGGATGAACTCAAGGGGAGCCTGGAGTGGTATGACAGAGGTGGAGGATATTGTCTTTCAACAAGATAATGATCCCAAACATAGGTGCATCAAGGCTCAAAAATGGTTCAAAGCAGCTGAAATGGAGGTTATGGTATGGCCCCCACAATCTCCAGACCTTAATCCAATTGAATATCTGTGGACTCACCTTAAAATCAAGTTAGGGGAGTATGACACTCCACCTCAGGGAATAAAAGAATTATGGGATAGGACACAAAAGGAATGAGATCAGATTCCAGCAGAAGTGTGTCAGAATCTGATAGAGAGTATGCCTGATAGGGTTCAAGCTGTCTTGGATGCTAGGGAAGGGTATACAAAGTACTAAAAGTGTAATTATTGGTAATTTCTTAGAGATAGACTGTTATGAACAGTCCAGACTGAGAGGAACAAGAACAACTATTCAACTTTACAAGATGGGTACAGGAAACCACAGACCAGTTGCAAGCGCAGGAATATGAAGATGAAGAAGGAGAATATTACAATGCCATGCAGGACTTGGCAAGAGAAGCAGGAATGGAGATAACTCTGGAGGATATTTTGGAATACCCCAAGGATGAAGAAGATAGCCATGGATCAACTGATCCAACCTCCAACATGGATGGAAGCACTGAGAGAATGGAGAGTAAGAATGGAAGAGAATCCATGGAGATAGAATCAGGAGAAGAGAATTATGAGTCAGAGGAAAGCGATGGAACATTGCACAGCAGTGGAATGGAGAACAAGGATACTGACTCATTGTAACTTATAAATAACAGTAGGATGCCATCAGCTAGGATGTGCATCATGGTCAAGACTGCGCAGGACAAGTAGAACAGCCCAATAACCTATAACAAGTATATAGTATCTCATAGGTATATAAGGCCTGTACAAGTAGAGATTAAAGCCTCAAGCTTTAATCTTGTTAACAGTGGTCATTAACCCTCTCTGCCTTAACTTGGCATGTTCCCTCGTTATCTCATTGAGCGTGATCCACTAAGCTCTGCAAGGCCAACCATCTTGGACACCTTGTAGAGTGATTGAAGGCCGTCTCCAGTTATCCTTGGATACAGAAGGAGCATGGATCATAACATAGATAAAACCCTTCCAATGACCTTAAATGATTGTTTAATTCACTGACTTCCCAAAATGGCATATGACATAATGATGTCTGGCAAGATGATACATGAGCCATATAGGTATTTCCAATTAAAATATGAAGGTTTCATCCTTAGTAGGTGGACAGTTATTAACATATTTGTTGAAGTATAAAAATCATTGGAAGGGTTTTGTCCCTTACTGTATATTGTTCAAAGATACTATTAATACATGTTCTTATATCAAAGAAATATGAGAGAAGCCTAAGAAGTGTAAGAGAAGGATAAGAAGCATAAGAGAAGTTAGGAAGCATAAGAGAAGTTCTGACTTCTCTTATGGACTATGTTTAACTATCTAAGAATAACTATCTAAACATAGTTATCTATTAATAGTTAATAGTATGAGAAAATATAACAAATTTAGAAAATATTATGTAACAGATCAAAATGAAGATGGTTACATAATAAAGAAACAAAACAAAGTAGAAAAGAAAAAGATATTCATAATGCTTTAGTATATTACAACTAAAGACTTTTGGTGTAATAAGTCCAAGTTGTAAGTCAAAGTAAGGGTGTATCATAACAAGTGGGAAGTTGAGGAGATCCTGGATAAGCCACATCCATCAGAGGAGACTCCAGTTCCTAGTAAAATGGAAAGACTTTGGGATTGAAGAAAACTCCTAGGAATTGGCCAAAAACATCCATACTGTTATCAGAAGTCTCATCAGAAGGACTATTATTAGTACATGCCTCATGTTCCTTATCTATGACTCATAGTTACTCTGGTCCAAACTATTATAGTAGGAGTACAGCCACACTTAGATGTATATAAGGATACAGTACAATACCTTGTATCCTTATCTTAGTGTTATAAAGTTCTTGCCTCCTATACCTCTTTGCCACAACTGGCTGGACTTATAGTGCTCCATCATCTCCAAGTCACGCTCAGTAGGACAGGACCAAGTCTGTATAGACATCCTGTGTCAAACCCCGTGCTACTCAAGAGCAAACCCCTAACCCGGGTAACACATACCCCCAACTGTATAATGGAATTCTATCAACAACACCCAGGAGCCCCAGGACAGATTAGGAGTCTTGCATTTGGCTCAATCCCCTTCCATGCCCTCAATCCAACCATTGTGCAAAGTCATTACAACTTTGAAGGGGGGGTAGGTGTAAGGGGAACTCTGGGTCATTGCTTACAACCTCAGATTCGGAATTCTGATCCCCAGACTCCCTGCATTTGGAAATCTGATTCCCAGCCTCCCAATGCTTGGAAATCCAACTCCCAGCCTTCCTGCATCCAGAAATCCGATCTCCAGCTTCCCTGGACCTGGAAATCTGTCCCCCAGCACCCTAGTGCTTGGAATTCCCTCCTACACCCCTCTGATGCAGATGTGAACCCTCACTAGCATGCACAACCCTATCCCAAGCCCATTCCTGACCATACTCACTTTAGGCATCCCTGACACCTCACAGCCATAGAGTAGATTACTTAACTTGGACCTTACAGCAGGTAGTATAAGTATAGTAGGTAAGCTCAGAGAAACCTTACTTGATTCTCTAAGGTTTCTCCCTGCTCAGGTACATATGTACTTGGTAGATGTCCAGAAATGACACTAAGGTTTCTCCTTGCTCAGCTGATGCAACTTGGCCACCAAGTTGCCCTTTTAACAAATGGCACAAAATGTAGTGTATGTTTATTTTCCAATACCATCCATTGCCTGGCCATCATATTTTGATTGATGCCACCAGCCCCCAGACAGCCATCATATAGCCATCACTAAGCCATCAGCATGCCATCACCAATGACCTCAGATGCATGGGAACTGTACTCACTACTGCCAAATTGAGAAGGGTATGCACATATTGTTTGTGGATTGGTTCCTGTTCCATGCCTTTGAAAGTCTGGCCAAGCATCCAAACAGTGATTGATTAATTTCCAAGTTGAGGGAGCAAGTGATCATACTTTTAGAGTGGCATCTTTCATGAATGACCCCTCCATATCTGACATGTCTGCAATTGTTGCATGGAAATGTAGACCATGACCTTGCTGCAACAACTTGTAGATTTCCTTGTGAAGCTTCTTAACAACTAAATTGAAGGCCTATGAGAAAACATCATCAGTATGATGATTGTTCAGGCTTCTTAGGACATTCTCAACCTCTCCTTTTGATACAAGTTCCAGCCCCCTTATGGTGGCCCTCCTTTAAGGCCTCAGAGATGAATTGGGGTATGGTGATTGCATTATGCTCCATTGAAGCAAGCACAATGGAGAAGGGATTTGTGGAGGTCATTGAGTAGGTCTTTGAATCATTCACAAGTATGTGGGTTTACATTTTTCTGATAAGAGTTTATCCTTTCCTATCACAGATGCAGGAGGATTTATCATTTTATCATTGCAACAGTAACACCAGGTCTCATTTTGGCAAGTGATGGTGCATGCCCTTCTCAATTTGGTAGTGGCAAGTGTGGTTCCTGCACATCTGAGGTCATTGGTGATAGTGCACTGATGGCTTAGTAATAGCTATATGATGGCCAGGCAATGGATAGTATTGGTAAATAAATGTACACTACATTTTGTGCCAGTCGTTGGGATATATTAACTTATGAAGTTTCAGTTAAACTTTGGAAAAATGTTATATAATCAGCATCCTAGCACCTGGGAAGGAGTCTGAACCCAATCAAGGATATTTGAGCCTCAGAAGTGTTCAAACCAGTTTATTATTACAGGCATAGCTTGTTGTGCCTTCAGCACACCCAGTTTGTGCAACTTTGGCATTGTTTGACAAAGCACACTGGACCTTCGGCCTGTGCGTTGGAATAAAGGGAACAACTGCTGACATAATTAAAAAAGCTGACAAATTCTGACTAATCCTGACTAATTCTGACTAAGCTTACAAATTGTACAAACAGGCTCCACTTATGGCAGCCTGCCCTTCCTTAGAGATTAAGCTTAGTGAACCAAGTTATCAGAACACTCTCCAGAGGGATTCAGGACTCTACATAGCCTATTGAATATACTCAGGTTGCATCAGGAGACTTTATAAGCAGTTTTCTAATGAACTTGGATGTGTTCAAGTATAGAGAATATAACTAGTGGCTGTAGCAGATGTATTATACTTATAACAAGTCCATTAATGATGACCAGACTACGGAACAGACTGTCCAACATTCAGGAGGCAACAACTAATGCCTAATGCCCTAGAAATACCAACGATTTCACAATTAACAGGTGCTTTGTGGGTCCCAGTACCTCAGCATACTGCCTAGCTGAGATTAATTATACTGGATCAAGGAAATGTCCATTTGCTATATATCTGATTATAAATGATCTGGATGCTTAACACACTCAGTTGGATGCAGAATAATGCAGCTGTGCATGGAATATGTCTGGCTGGATTACCATTCATCAATTAGAGACAAATACATAACTTAGGGCAAGGCAGGAATGCTGCTGAACCTTCCAAAATATTCTACAGTGCCTGTAGCAACTAGGCTAATTGTTTATATTTCATATTTATTACATATATTTGTATGTAGTTACAATAATATAAAAGCAGTTGCACTTGTTCATGGAGAAGCAAGAGGTCTCATCCCCACTTTCACATACAAGTCTGCAAGCCATGATCAAGAACAGTTTCAAAGGGCTATTTAGTGTGAGTTGTAAAGTATAAGTTCTTCAGTCATAGACCAACACAGAGATAGAGAACAGAGTTCCAGAGTACTTTCACTGTGAACCCCTACAGGTTGTAATTTACATCAGAAATAGTCAAAAAGTAATAATTCCACCAGATAGTGCTGTTTTAGGAGAGTATGTAATAATGACATTTTGAGAATCCTACCAGATAATACTGTTTTTCTGAATAAAGGTCATAATTCTTTAATAATTCAATGTGAATTATGATACAGCCCCCATAATTTCCAACATAAATTACAACCTGTAGGGGTTCACAGTGTTTAGAGATAGAGACAGAGACCAGAGACCCCACACTTTGACTTAATAGGGATTGTCATTTCACAGTTGCATCTGTACAGCTAAGATAACTTCAATAGATGTTCATTAAAACCTTTATACCATTTACTCTCTTGAATTTCACTGTCAGAACACACCTCTAGAACACTCCAAAAGATGAAACTGTTATGATCCTTGCTCCTTCTGTATCTAAAGATAACTGGAGAAGGCTTTCAATCATGCAATAAGATGTCCAAGATGGTTGGCCTTGTAGAGCTTAGTGGATCACACTCAATAAAATAATGAGGGAATATGCCAAGTTAAGGTAGAGAGAATTAATGATTGCTGTTAACAAATTAAAGCTTGAAGCTTTAATCTCTACTTGTACAGGCCTTTATATACCTATGAGACACTATATACTTGTTATAGATACTAAGACTACTCTGCTATCCTGTGCAGCCTTTGGCTACAATGCCCATCCTAGCTAATGGCATCCTGTCATAAATATATCTTACATGAGTCAATCATCCTCATTTTCCATTCCACTACTGAGTGATGTTTCATTGCTTTCCTCTGACTCATTTTCCTCTTCTCTCAATCCTATCTCCATAGCTTTTTCTTCATTCCTGCTATCTACTCTCTTAGTATCTCCATCTGTATTGGAGGTCAGATTTACCAGTTTGTCATTATCTCCTTTCTCTTCAGGGTACTCCAGAATATACTCCAGCATTATCTCCATTCCTGCATCTCTTGCCAAGTCCAATATGGCATAGTAATATTTCTCTTCCTCATCTTCATGTTCCTACACCCATAACTGGTCTGTAGTCTTCTGTATCCATCTTTTATAATTGAAGACTAGCTCCAACACCTCCTTGCCTGGACTGTTCATAACAGAAACTGTTCATTATCTACTTTATACACCTTGAATTAGCTTAAGCTTCTTAAAATCTGATTAAGCTTAATGAAAATAAGCCCTCCATTTGAATTATAAAAACCCAAATGTTTCTACCTTTTCACCAGGACAGGCTTGGTAAGAATGTTAGCCAACTGCTCAGTGATTGGCACATGTACTGGTTCAATCATTCTTGCTTCCACTATGTCATGGAGCCAGTAAAGTCAAAGGTCCAGGTACTTCATGTGTCCATGGTGTTCTGGATTCTTCACAACCTGTATTCCTGACTTGTTATCAATGTAGAGTATCAAAGGGTAGGGAATAATGTGTCCAATGTCAGGGCAACCTGAGGGTCTCAAGCTACTCATGGATCCAAAACATCACTGCAGGGAAATCCTAAGAGAATAGGATGAGGAAACCCCTGCAGGTGAAAACTATGTATATACCTGACTTATATAATCAATATAAGTCAAATAGAGCTTGGCTGTGGTGTCTGGGTGTTATACAAGGCCAACTATGATTAAAACGAGTGTAGGGGATGAAGATAGCAGTCTGAGGTTTATAGAAATGAAAGGGAACAAGAGAGGAATAAGGAAGGTGTGGAGAGTGAGGGGGGTGTTTATCTGGACAATGAGGGAGCATCTATTGTGTTCTGGCTATGCTTGGAGTGCAAGCATCTGAAAGGGGGGATGCACAGTGTGTTGGGAGGCCCAGGGGTGTTTGGATGGAGTTGGGTGTCTATACAGTTAATGGGGGTGTTGCTGAGGTGTCTGGAGTATCCCCTTATGTACATCCAATTGATGAAAGAATGTTCCTCATCCACATAATCTCCTTACTTGCCTCTACTACTGCAACATACTCAGCTTTAGTGGTAGATAGTGTCACAAGCCCCTAACACTTTGAGGACTATCCTATAGCATCATCACACACTAGAGCTACATATCCACCTGTAACTTGCCCAGTTTCCTTGCAATCACCATGAGAGGTATCTGAGTATATTACAAACAACTCCTTGTCATCATTGCCCTTACACACAAGCTTGTAGTCAGTTGTGCCCTTAAGACAGCAAAAGAGGTGTTTGACAGCTACCTAGTGCTGAAGGCCAGGATTGTGGTTGAAATGCTCCAGATACAAAATAGCAAATGCAATATCAGAATAAGTCATGGTGGCTAAGTACTGGAGTGCACCAACAGCACTGAGATAGCAGCCTTAATAATTTGCTGTACATAGTACTGCCACCTACTACTCACTACCACCACTTTATTGCAAAATCTATTACCACCTACTATAATATATACACTATATACTATTATAAATGATTTCAATACCTTCCAATGAGCACTCATTGCTATAGTGGGTCAAAAAACTGTCCCAAGGTTTTCACCATTTGGAAAGATTAGCTAATAGTGGACCAAGGTGATTATGTAAATACTTGGGAAAATAGACAATGATGATATAGCATATTGGAATCCTGATTCCGTTTAAATCACGTGATCTGTCTGAGAAGTAATGGACCAATTAATCATTTAAAATATTAACTCATTGGGACAGTTTTTTGACCCTCTGTCATTTTCCTAATTAATACATTGTATAGTCTCCTTTTGCCTTGATAACTGCCTTGAGCCCTCTGGTCATGCTTTCCTTAAGTTTTTGACACCTTTCTGCAGCAATCCCATTCCACTTTACCACCAACCTGTCCCATAATTCATATACTCCCTCAGGTAGTTTTCATATCCCTTCAATCAGTCCTTTGGGTATGTCCAGAGGTGTTCAATGGAATTGGGGTCAGGGGATTGTGCAAGCTATAGTAGAATTTGCATATTTTTATCTTCAAACCACTCTATTGCCATTTTAGACTTGTATTTTGGGTCATTGTCCTACTGGAATACCTACTCTTCCTCCTCCATCTTCAAAGTTTCAAAGCTGTTCACCATTCTATACTCCAAAATCTCATAGTACTGCTCTATATCTATAATCCCCTCAACCTCCACTAGCATTCCTACTCCTTTCCATCTCATAGCTGGCCATACCATAATATTACTACCACCTCCATACTTAACAGTAGGAATAATAGTCTTGTCTGAGTCCTTCCCCCCTTATACATCTTTTTATATGACCCAAGCTTGTTGATTTTTGTTTCATCTGTGCATAATATCATTTTGCAACTTCTACTGTCCAATCCTTGTGCTTGTAGGCAATTTGAAGTGAGCAATTTGGTGTTGCTTCTTAAGAGGAGACTATTTAGTCTTAACAACAAACCAGAAATTGTCCTTCTTGAGCATATTTTAGATTGTTTGAAGTGTGACAGGAGTAGGAAAGATAGGCTTGATGAATTGGGTAGCTTGAACAGCATTGTCCAGCTTCCCAGGAGCGATCTAGTCAATTATTGATTATTTATTCTGAGAAGATAGTATGGAAAGTTGTCCCCCTTTATTGTTTTCCTCATCTTGATCAACGTCTTTCATAATGTGCTCAACAGTACTCCTGCCTAGACCAGTTTGGACTGAGTTTGTTGCAGGGAATAGCTATTCTGAAAAAGAAAAATGACTTGAGAGCACTAGGTAAAAGATATAGTTTTTATGATGTAATGGTAAGATGAAAAGATAGTAAAAGTGATTTCAATATGATCATGTGATATAAAAGAGGTCACATGACAATTTTTGTTATCCCCACACTTGATTTGGTATTGATTTGGCCTGTCCAACACCAGATTTTAGGAAAATGACAGAGGATCAAAAAACTGTCCCAATGAGTTAATATTTTAAATGATTAATTGGTCCATTACCTCTCAGGCAGATCACATGATTTAAATGGAATCAGGATCCCAATATGCTATATTATCATTGTCTATTTTCCCAAGTATTTATGTAATTGCCTTGGTCCATTATTAGCTGATCTTTCCAAATGGTGAAAACATTGGGACAATTTTTTGACCCACTGTATGCTAATACTACTGGACTAATATAATCTAATGATCTATTGTATATTACTAGAGGAAAAGAGGGAGAGAAGACTTCAAATATGGATTAAGCTTTGTGAATTAAATAAGGTCCCTACAAAATACATACATAGAGTATTTACACTCTACTGATAGTGGAGCTCATGTATGCTCTATAAATATTACAAGAATATTAAAGAAAGTAGTGGAGAGAGGAGAAATATGAGGATGATGGAATACAAGAATAATAGAAATTGCTAGCTACTATTTATCTAAAATATCCTACAGTCCTTCAATATTCTCAGCATATGCTCAGATTAATTACCAAAAAATAGAGAGAGAATGAATTCAAGTTGGAAGAAGGGGATATTGTCAATCCAAGGGCTTTGATCTGAGTTTTTGACATTTCTCTGAAGTATGTCATGTAGGAGTAGTTAGTTTAGCCAATAAACAGCTACTATACTACTGTATACTGTACTTATATTATTGTACACTACTACTACATTATGATACATTACTACCACATTACTGCAAATTACTGCCCAATTACTGTGGCACTGCTGTAACACATATGTGCAGTAGTATGGTAGGGTACAGTAATGGTAGCAGCAAATGTACTATGCCCCTGAGATAGGGAATGTGATGCATCTGTTCCTATTCTTCAGGGGATACTGTGGTATTAGTGAGATCAATTTCTGGACTCATAGAAGTCTTCATAGGATTACAGTCATCCATCCCAAACTGTTTAAGCATAGAGTTGACATAGTGTGATTGGAAAAGGGAGATAGTATGATTGGGAATGCTCTGAGTCATCTAGATATTGAAAAGGAAGGTGAGGCCAATGTTAGGGGAAATTAAGAGCACCAGAACCAAGTTGATATTTGGGTGGCAAATACAATTGACACCCACACTACTTATATACATAGAGTACTGCGCACAGACCAGGTAGCCAAACACTATGTAGCTACTAGAACATAACATACACAAACAATATACAAACAATGTTAGTCATATGCAGATCGGACTTGGGGATGGGGGTGGCCAAAGGCTGAGGCCAGGCTTAGGCATCAGGCATCAGCTAGAGAGGCTGAGCCCAGACACCCAACCATAGACCCCTAGACATACCTTGCGTAAGGGGGTACACATAATGCTAGTCCCCTTACACCAGCCCCCTCTTAAGAGTCAATGACCCGATGACTTGGTTCCTTCATCCTAGGCAGCATGAGCCCAGCAGCCATCCACAAGCCAAATGACAAGCCCATCCACCAGAAGGGAATGGGCATAGTCAAGATGGGCTGGGTAGGTGACAGGTGGAAGTCCCTGGCCCCAGGTCAAGATGACACTGTCGACCTCCATCAGGGTCAAGGCCAGGGTAGGAGTAGCGCTTCCCATCCAGACTGATGGGACTCCAGGAGTAGATGCACCAGAGGGGGTAGAGATGGGCATAGGGGAGCTGCATGATGGTTGCTGAGAAACCACAGGAGAGCACATAGGGGTAGGGGTAGATGTGGCCATGCACATAGTAGTTGATGGAGCGCCGGCCAGGGTAGAAATCATAGGGGGAGTGGGAGCGATGGAAGAGGCCTGTGAGGAAGGCTGTGCACCTGGATGCACCCAATCAGGGACTGGGGTAGCAGAGCTGGAGGTAATGGGATCCACACAAGCTGGAGTGGGAGCCTGAGCTGCTGCAGGAGCAGACAGTCCAGGGGCCACTGGGGCAGGGCTGGAAGCTGCCATTGTCTTCTCCTTCTTTGTCTTTGGAAGGTGGATGTGCTTGCATGCAATCCACTTACCTAACACCACAAGGGCATCACTGAGTTGCTGCTTGGTCCCCCTGATAGAGACATGGCACTTGTTGGCACCATCCATGGCCACTGAATAGACCCAGAGGTGAGCACCGCTAATGTCAGCAACCTGTTTAAGGCCATGGCTGCTGTGACCAACCATGTGCCCACCCATATTGTTGGTGATGACAAGGGTGGCCTGATAGCGATCGGCCTCATCGTCCTGTGGGTAGTGAGCCGACAGCAAGAGGGCGGTAGAGGTGCCTTTTACCATGGGGCAAGTGGGGCCCAGGCAGTTAGGAGTGCATGGGACACCCACAGAGATTTGTGAGTGACCCTTCTGGGTAGTAGCTGCTTGGATAACAGCTGGGGTGGGACTGGCAGCAGCCATCAAGGTACAATCCTTGAGGATGCGCAGGCAGGATGAGAGCGAACCAATCAAGTGGTTAAGCTTGCCAATCTGGGCCAGTAAGGCCTGAGTATCCTCACCTGAATGCAAGGGTCCTGCTGAGGCAGGGGCCATTGTTGGTGGGGTAGGCACAATCACTTTCTGCTTGCCTGAGGACTTTTAGCAAGGCATACTGGCATTGTAGCTGAGAAGACAGGGTAGGTGGGGTGCAGAGGGCTAGATTGGCAAGTCTGCATAGAGACCTGAATATTCTGTTAGGGGAAGTTAAGAGTGCCAGAACCAAGTTGATATTCAGGTGGTAAATACAATTGACACCCACACTACTTATATACATAGAGGTCTGCGCACAGACCAGGTAGCCAACCACTATGTAGCTACTAGAACATAACCATAACATACACAAACAATATACAAACAATGTTAGTCATATGCGGATCGGACTCAGGGATGGGGGTGGCTGAAGGCTGAGGCCGGGCTTAGGCATCAGGCATTGGCTAGAGAGGCTGAGCTCAGACACCCAACCACAGACCCCTAGATGTACCTTGTGTAAGGGGGTACACATAATGCTAGTCCCCTTACAGCCAAGACCATGGAGTTTGAAGTACTTTGATAGCTTAGGCAATTGTTCTATCCATAGCCTGGTTGCTGTTATGAACAGTCCAGACAAAGAGGAGCTGGAACAGATGTTTAATTATACAAGATGGGTACAGGAGACTATGGACCAGATACAGGCATAGCTATGAAGATAAAGAGGAGGAATATTACAACACCATGCAGACTTGGCAAGAGATGCAGGGATGGAGATAACTTTGGAGGATATTCTGGAATACCTCAAGCAAGAAAGAGACAGTTATGGATTGACAGATCCAACCTCTGGCACAGATGGAGACACCAAGAGAATAGAGAGTGAGAATGGAGAAGAAGCCATGGAGATAGGATCAGGAGAAGAAGAATATGAGTCAGAAGAAAGCAATAGAATATCACATAGCAATGAAATGGAGAATGGGAGTAACTAACCCATGAAAGATATATATAACAAGATATCATCAGCTAGGATAGGGATTGCAGGACAGCAGAGTAGCCCTGGTACCTATAACAAGTATATAGCATCTCATAGGTATATAAGGCCTATACAAGTAGAGATTAAAGCCTTAAGCTTTAATCTTGTTAACAGCAAATGTTAACCTTCTCTGCCTTAACTTGGCATGTGTAAGGGGACATTCCAAATACCCCAGCAGTATTCCCACTAACTCCATGGACACCCAATACTATCCAAACACCCCCATGCATCTTAACATACTGTATATCCCTCCTTTCAAACACTTAAATCCCTCCTTTCACTCTCTATACCTTCTTTAACTTTCTCTTGCTCCCTTTCATTTATATGGACTTTAGACAGTTATCTTCATCCCTTATATTTGTTTCAACCATACTCAACTTTGTGTAACACCTGGGTACCATAGCCAAGCTTGGTTTAACTTATATTGATTATATGGGTCATGTATACACATAGTCTTTGCCTGCAGGGGTTTCTTTATTCTATTCTCTTAGGATTTCCCTGCAGGTACATGTTCTCTACATAACTCATAGCTTAATACCACTTAGAATTTCCCTACAGTGTTGCTTCAGCTTTCTGAGTTGCTTAAACCCCTCAGGTCATCCTAGCAGCATATTCCCTTATTATCTCAGTTAGTGCAATCCACTAAGCTCTATAAGGCCAACCATCTCAGACACCTTGTTGAGTGATTAAAGGCCTCCTCCAGTTATCTTTGGATACAGAAGGAACAAGGATCATAACACCTAGCTCCCCAACACATTACAAACCTCACTGACATATCCCCACCCCTCATCACATTATCCCACCCACCCCATCCCAGCTCCCCACCTTGCATCTCTGTACCACAATGGCCACATTGCCAATTGGCCATCTCTGCAGCTCCCTCCTAACCCTTATGCAGGAGGTGTTATTGCATCTCTTGCTTTGTAAGTTATTTTTATTTTATTTCTCTCAAACACTTGGCCAGGAGGTGTAGCAACAGTAGGTCAGAGGGGTGTGGCCATTACTACATCTCCCTCAATGCAGTTCCTGTTTCCTTACTTGGGTTGTATTTTTTTGTGATGGGATTATATACTTATAATATGACTTTCATTATTTCTAGGGTATCTTTGCTGTATTACATTTGCTATCTTTTTATACTCCTAATAGACTGACAGACTCCCAGTAGAGTCTTTATTGAGTCTTGATAGAGTCCTAATAGAGTTTTATTAAAATATTAATGGAGTGTGTCTTTGTAAAGTCATTAAATATAGTCAGGGTCAACTTAGTCCTGATAGAGTCTTGATAGAACCTCAGCTTGTCTTGGCTTGTTATCCTCTAAATGAATTCAGGCCAGAAATAAACTCCAGATAGAGTTCTATTTGTTGGGCAGATAATCCAATCAGAACTCTATCAAGACTTTAACAAGACTTGAATAGAACTGGGATAGGAGTTATCATGACTCCATTAGGAGTACCAGGAGTCTATCAGGAGTCTCAGAACTCTATCAGAACTCTATCAGAACCCAAAAGGGAGTCTATCAGGCATTCTATCAGAACTCTATCAGAATTTGTGGGCTGTTGTAAAGTAGTCAAAATGACTGATAATATGGTTGATTGATTGTTTATACTATGACACAAGGAGCACATTTTATATTTTTCATAGCTGAATCCTCAGTAGATTGTAACATCAACTTTGCAACCATAACCGATCACGAGAGGTTACGGTGATTATGGTACAACCACGATCGACCAGAGTGGTTGTGGTGTGATCCAATCAACAAGTGATTGCATCACGAAATTCTGGCAGGGCGGCTGATGATTGCGGCATTGCCGGGCAAACAAATGGAGTACATAGGATATCGTTTTCAGGGTGGAAAGTATTGTCAGCCGCAATAGTGCCATAATTCCCTTGGACCCACCGATAGATGATTTTTATTAAGTAGGCCCTCAGAATTAGCTGCTTAGTATACGAGGTTCATATCCACCGCTCCTTTCTCTTCTGAAAACGATTCAAAGACCATCTACACCCTGTTTGTACGTGATTCGGCAAATAAGCTCCTTCAAGGTAATTGTGTATATGACTCAATCATGTTCCCTCATTTATTGACTGGACACCAGTAGCAGAGCAATGGATACCAGTGCGCCCAGAGCTCTACTCCCAATTACCTCCACTAACAGCGTGATGGTACACAGGCGGCAATACAGAGAAGAGAATTGGGCCGCCTCGACCTGAGGCGGAAAAAAGGAAGCCGCTGGAGAAGGTACGTGAAAAAAAAAGAAATAAAAAAATCGCGGGAACGTTGAAAAAGCAGTCGCAGCCACAGAACAAAAAGCTGCTGCAGTACCACAAAGACATGCGGCAGTATCACGAAACGAATGATACTGCAGGGAGAGCAGCCAGCACTAACACAAGTAGCAAAGGGTAAAAGGCTGAACTGAGAGAAGCCGGAACTAGTACAAGTAGCAAGGGTTAGTGCATGACAGCCTGACACATTTAGATGATGTTGTTGTAGGCCATAACACTTCACCTAGTAGTTCCTCTCCTTCCTCTGGTTAATACCAATGATTTACAAGCTATGCCCCCCATGAAACCCCATGGCCCACGCATCACACCCTTCTCCTCATCCCTCTCTTACACTCACTACTACCCCCTCCCTCCCTGCCCTCTCGCTGCAGGGTCTTGCAAATTTGATGATGACACCAGCCCCTTCCAGCCTGCCCTCTCGGAAATTGGACGACACAAGTCCTTCGCGTTCTGCCTTCGCACTCATAAGCTAAGTCGAGGCTGTACTCCAATGGGGAACGTCCTGCAGGTGCCATACAGTTACAATGTACCCCCCCTCTCAACTCGAAACCTGCGCCCCGGGGCCCTTCCATGCAGGCATACGCGCTCGCTTTGTGGCTCCTGAACTGCACTGCACGTTCCGGAGCTGTCGCCATGTCACCACCGTCGATGATGATGGATAAAATCGTTGCTGCCCCATTTCCTCGCTCTTTTTCTCTTGCTAAAACCCCTAGCCTCTACGGAAGACTCTGCTGCGGTACGTGTACATCCCAGGGCCCCCTCGACCAGTGGCTTGCTTCATGGATGATTAATTTTGCCACACAGCAACAACAGCAGCTGCTCGCATCTCAGCATGCACTGCCTTGTTCCCAACACCCCCTGTCCCCCGGAGGTCCCAAAAATCCCTTGACCCCCATGCAAGTATTGTTGCCTATGCTCTGCATCAGGCGAAGCTTCAGTGTCTCCCCCATCCTGCTGCTACCACACTCGATCTTCCCGGCTTCCTAAAGACCTGCTTTTGGCATTTCTAAAGGCTCGTGTTTCCGGCACCGCACGAGGCGGCTCGTCGGGCTAGGCCACTGTCTATCTATCCCGGCCTTTCCTCCAAGGCTCGCTTTCCCGGTAACACCATGCAGGGTTTGTCAGGACTGTTTCGGAAAGCAGAACTGCGAATGCCTAGTTAACTCATGTGCATGAGGAACGCCGGAGTAAGTATTAGAACTGGGTCGAGAATCAGGGTGATATAAGTGGTATCGTGTATTTTCTTGATTCTGGATAGTACATCACGGACACCCTTAGGTCAATTACATCCTAGAGTGACGAACCAATTTATTATGTTTTTGGATTAGAAGTGATTTAATCTCCTATCTGACATTCAGCATCGGAAGTCTTTCGACACTTTCCTTCTCGATCATTGTCTTCACATCCCAGACGTTTCCGAGTAGATACAGGGGTAGTATGTGACCAGGATTTCTTGGCCTCCTTAGGTGTTTGCGGTTGTCCGTCCAGCCACTGGCTTTGAGGGCGTTATCAAGGAGTTGGCGGATATGGTCGTGTGTGCGAATTGCAAGATCTGGCGGCATATGATACAAAATAGTATCCGAGAAGGTCGCAGGGGGTAATTCATCGTATTGAGCATCAATCCACTGGTGATACTGGAGGTACGCCTTCCGGAGGTTTTCGAAAAGGGTTGACAGGGGCTCGTTATCGATGAAAGCAAACCCTCTCCTGATAAAGCAGAACCCTTTGATTAAGTACCACCTCTGATTTCTTCTGAGGTATCCACTATTGACAGGGTGTACTTCATTGAGGACCTCCCCTTTAATGTAGTTTGTTTCTTCCTCTTGGTTGTGGCGGAAGTCATATAAGCCAATGTAAAGGAGGATCCAGAAGAATGACTCCATGTCATCCCGGATTGTATGTTGCTTGTATTGATGCTTGAGAAGGTGAGCTGGCATGAAAAACCATGTCCCCTGCAAGATTGATCAAGTCATGGTCCCTGTCACCAAGGGCTACGGCTTACTGTGCGGTTTAAATATCTCTTGACTGAGACCCCTGGAGGCACCCCGGGCCGTTGCCCGCCAGGTTTGCTAATCCTCCAGGCGACTGCCCAATCAACGCGGACCCCACGTCCATCCTGTCCGATCATAATATTTGTGGCGCTCACGTCGCGATGGAGCCCTCCACACTTCTTATAAGCCTGATCATGAGCTAAGATAAAGGTTAGCGTGTGGCTATGTGGAAAGGGTGAGTCAGGCGTGCCTTCGAACACGTCCCTCAAAAGCTGGATAAGGTGTCTGGGCTTTTTGAAATCTTCAAGGCGTTCACTCACCAGATTCTCCATAAAACGATATTGCTGGCGAGACACAAATACGGATATATAATCTGTTATCTTGAACTCATCCCTGAATTCATAAGACTTTGTTGTGTCGTTTTCTCCCGACAGGATACCCCCACCCTCGAAACGGGGGATATGGGGCACTCTTGCGGCCTCTAATTCTCTAAGAATGTCTGGCTCTTTCTCCATCCCCAATTATTCGTCTCGCCAACCATCCTTCAAGAAGAAGAGTTTGTTCTCGCTCGGGTCATAGACGGGCAAAGTACGTGCGAAACGACCAATTAATTCTCCAGAGTCCCTTGTTGGTTCTCTTGCGATAACCGTGCGCGTCACGCCTTGGCCGCTATCATCGGGTATTTGAATGGCCAACCAATGCATCCCTTCCCGATGTTCAAGTTTGGTTGGGAGCTTTTCAAACGCTTTCAAGCCACACTGATGCTCGACTGGGGTAGCTTCATGAACAGTAATATCAATACCTCGCTGAGCTTCCCCAAGGCGAGCAAAGCGAGCGAGAAAATCCCACAACACATCCGGCCGGGCGCGGTAATCGAAAACCCCACTAACGAGAATGGCACAGTGATCAGCACGGAAAAAACGTGCCTGCGGCCGTCCACAAACACCGAAAAAGCGTGTGTCCTAAACTGACGTGTAAACATCTCGGTAAAAACTGCTGCAATCCGTCGCTGGATTTCCACTGCTCCACGCGTCACGCGCTGAAATGCGTGGTCACGAAGCGCTTCTTTAGCGAGACCTGGTGCCGGGTCACGGAAGGGATCGAGGTCCCCGAGCTTGAGCTCAAATGGCAGTAGCGGGCTATAGAAAGAAGGTACTTTGCCTTGCTCGATGGTAGAGATATCAGGTCCCTTGTGGCTCTGATTTAAGGTTGGGGGATCCGGGATCCGTACCTTGAGATGTATGTATTGACAAGGGTAAGATGTTTATTAGTTGGATGGGCATGGAATGGACCATTTTCAGGATCGTTCAAGAGCTATATCTTAAAGGAGTTAGGTACTAGATGTATCAAGGTAACTAGTGTCGCTGGCTTACGAGTACGTCACACTTATTCGCCCCCAAGTCTACATCAGGGACATCGGAAGAGTAGTTCTCTGGTGGTCCCGAAGGCAGACGCTCCCCTTGGGGCAAAGGAAGAAATTCATCCATGCTGTCACTCACATCACGCTGAATATCCACGTCTCGTACACCACCTATGTCCCCAGAATGTAGAGTTCTTGAGTTGATGGGAAGTTGTCGGTGTTCCTGGCCAAGGTAGAACTTTGTTGTATTATCGTATCGGACACCCACCATTTGGATTCCGTGAGACGAACAAAGCGAGTGAGAAAACTTCACAGAATATCCGAGTGAGGGCTGTATTTGAATGCTTTGCTAGCAGGAATCGGCCACCCGCCTGCGAAGAGGAAGTGGACCGTATGATGGTTTGTAAGCGCAGAGTGTAAGCCCTCGGCTTTACACAACGTTACAAGACAGCTGCAGGAGAAGAGTGTTGAGAATGACATGGCAGGGCAGAGAAGATGAGGAGCAATAGAAGAAGCAGAATCCGACTTAGATTAGGCAAATAAGAGGATTAAAGTAGATATAGCTAAGTAGTCATAAGCCTCGGGGCAACAAGTAGCGAGGGGGATTCCAATACACGTCCCGTTCCTGCTCTTTCGCCTGAACTGAGTGTAGTCGTCGCGTACTTCGCAGCGCGTCGACTTTCACAGAGAGGCATAAGTTCTCAACCTTTGGGCAAACTGCTCAGTAAGGATTTCCAGGATCTGTCCTCGGACATCTGCTGCCTCCTTCGTTGAGCGCTGAAACTCGTGTTTGCGACATGCACCCCTAGTGGCACCTGGTATCCAATCGCGGAATAGATTAAGACTCTACCTGCCTCGAGCTTAAAAGACAGTAGCTGTTTGTAGAAGAAGTCCTTCTGGTCACCCTTGGAGATTCCCAGCACTTGTATTCCTGGTGTTCAGTCGCGGTGGCATATGTTTGTCATGGCAAGGTGCTCATAGCACGGAGGTTCACAGGATGGATTTATCTTTGGGTCATTGACGAGTCGCACTGTTGACAAGATCACCACATGTATCTCAACATTGAGTCTGGCTGGCTTATGAGTGGATTATACATGGCCCCTTCCTCTCCCTCTTTCGAAATCTATCCTTAGAGTATCTGGGTTTCCATTGGTGTAATCTATTCCACGTTGGATGATGGTTCATCAGATGCATAGGGGCACGGCTTTGACCTGTGCGGAACTGTCTGTGATGTGCGCCTGGAAGGAAGACTTGACCTTGACATAGTAGTTCTTGCTAAGAAACTGAACATAAAGCTACACTTACAAGTGGTAACCATTAATGGAGAGAACTTTTGAAGTGTCGTTCACGGGACCCAAATCCCAACTAACCCTTCTCTGGACCCGAGGCAATGAAACGTCCGTCAGGGGAGAAATTAAGCCTTTTGGGCTCTTTCAGTGCTCATCAAGGACCTTGTGAATGCGTTTCTCTGCAAAGCCCAATCTAAATATGAGCAGTGATGGACAAAAGTACTGGGGATGGTGAAATACCCGAATTCGCGCGTCGGCGCCGTGGCAAGGTATCTTACCCATCGGGACTGAAGTTAACGCTTCTGATATACAACACATGCTTCTTTTTATTTAGTTTTCCGGTGATATCTGTATGTGCAAGCACGCTAGGGCCGTTGTGGGGTGTCAGCGGCTAGAACACTTAGCGGGCAGAAATGAATATTAACACACCAAATCCTTTGATTAGTCTCCGTATCATATATCTGTGCAACTTCGTCGCATCCTAGTGCCAGATTCTTTCCGTCCCATGAGAGGACCATACTGGTGACCGAGTCTCTGTAACAGTAATATGAATACAATATCTAGGGACGGAATAACTTGGCAGCTTTACCGTCCCTGCAATAAAGTGTGGACCTAAGCTGACATCCACCTGCCTCATGATTTCGGCTCCCGGAGAATTTGTGTCCATGCCTTACCACTGACACTAAGATATCAGGTTCTGCGATGGAATCCCCTTCAGCAGGTAAGCTGAAAAGGGTCTGCGGCGGGGGGCCTCTCCTGCTGGGGACTAGATTCTCGAACATTATTCCTTTGTAAATCCTTAGCTACCACTTGTCCGATACGACGTTGACTTCCCCCAGGCTTGGTGGTGGAGAATCCACCTCACAGCTACTTAGCCACTTTCATTACAGGGCGGGGTCTGTCACTGTCGAGTACTCGATCTCAAATTTCACGCACTCCATTCCTCAACCCCGCTCCACGATGGACCTTTAAAATAACTGTACTTTGGTCGTGGATTTTACTTCGTTTGTAGGTTGTTTTAATGTAGGAAGACGAGACATGATAAATGCTAGAGCATGAGAATTGTACCCTGGAAAGGGTCAAATCGAGAGCAGAACAAGGTGAGTCGCCTATCATAATTCGTTTGCTGTGGGGAATCGCAACATGCTTTTATATTCCCTGGCGGGAACAACAAGGCCGGCGTGAAGGAGACGCAGAATGGGATTGGGAGACATACATATTCTTACCTGCCCATCACGGCACCCTGTCGCCAAAAGTTTCCTGAGCGGTTCATATCAAGAGCCCAGACTAAGAGTGTTGTCAGACAGAAGGGCTTAAGTCAATAACAACGAACCTGTGTCCTTGTGGCCGTCGAGCCTGACCTGCATGACCCCATTTCTGACATCGTACAAGTGCATAAAATAATCATCCGTTCCAAAAGCCACCCACCTTCCGTTGTGAGAAACAGCTACAGACCAGATATCTTCCTAAACGAGCAGGGTGTCAGCGCTGGGAGCCATATTGGTCCATGAGAGGAGTATAGCTGGGAAATTCGGCGTACCCGGTGGCGAGGTCGGGTAAAGTTCAGAGTACAAGGGCAATGCTTCCCTGATCTCGTTTTATCATTCCCCCTCCGCGTTACCCATCGTTGAGTGCACCAATGTCCTAATACTCGAGTGTGTCCAAAAAATCATCAGTCACAAGTCCTTTTCCATCTGGTGTGAACGCGATCCTGTAATTACCATACCTCCACAATCTTTCCAACAGTTGACCAGTGTGCATGTTTCAGATCCTCACAATGTCACCGCTGCCACCAGCATAAACACACTGGCCACTTGGACTGATTGCGACACAGTGAGTCCCCAGTTTGGGGTCTTGAAGCGAGCAATAGTCAATTGATGGGGAGAATTTTTGAACTGTCGTCAACGGTATCCCAAATCCTAACTAACCTCTCTCCAGAACATGAAGCGACGAAACGTCCGGCGGGGAGAAGTCGAGGGAGCGGATTATCTCTGGGTGTTCATCGAAGACTTTGTGAACGCATTTCTTTGCAGTATCCCAAATCTGGATGCGTATCAGTACGAGTTGTAGCGGATAACGCTGGAGCTTGGAGCGACGTACCCGAATAAGCTTGTCTCTGCCTCCTGTGGCAGGGTACTTCCCATCTGGGCTGAAGCGAGCACAGAGGACACTGTCGTTGCCTACATCGCTGATATTTGGATGTGCAGGCACCCTGGGGCCATTGCATGGCGTCATCAGCCATAAATAGTGGGAAGCATGAACATCGACAAGCCATAGCTTTTGGCCCGTCTCTGTGTCATATATTTGTGCAGTATCTTCATATCCTACCACCAAATACTTTCCGTCCCCTGAGAGCACCATACACCAAACGCAACTGCAATAGTAATATAAATACAGCATATGGGAACAGAACAAGGAAGTTTACCGTTCGTGCATCAAAGTGTGAGCCAAACTAACATCTATCTCCCTCTTGATCTTGGGATTGAAGATAACGTTCCAGTCCTCACCATCCTTTGTAAACTGCGGGGGGATCGCATGCAATTCATGGTCTCCAGGAAAGTCTGTGTCGGCGTCTGCTGAGGATCCACGGATAGTGACTACACCAGGTGCTATGGTAGAATTGCCTCCAATAAAATGAGGAGGTAGACAACCCAGGCCGTCCAGGCTCGGCAGCGGAACCTCTCCTTCCGAGTCTACGTTCATTGGTGGTGGACTGTTCTTGAATATGGGTGCATAATGGGGGTCAGCAATCTTCAGGGCGCCAATCACTATCGGGCGCCACGAATGCTCCGCCTTCCCACAGCAATTTTGGACCAGCTCGGTCTACGACAGAAGAGCTCGGAAAGATGTTGGAGGGAGTTTATTGAGCTGACGTTCTCTTGTGGGACGAAATCCTCAGCATATATGCAGTTGGAGCAACGGACTGGGCAACATTCTTGGCAGAACTCGATCTTCCCTCCATGGCCTTCAACATCTCTGACCGCTGAATATAGGAGTTAACTTCATTTGACACTGTTATCAATATACAATCCAAATAACAAAAACGTTTTATGTGGAGTGTATTAAGTAAATTATCAGTGATAAAGCAACTTTCATGTGCTCTAGTCCCCAACTTACGTCAGAATGAACTTTGAAAACTAGTGTACTTCGGTCATGGACTCGGGTTCTTTTTTAGAGAATTTTAGTGGTGGAATTAGTTATTCTTTTCTGTGTGCTGCGCCAGTACTTGCGATTGGAGACCATTAATCAAATGCTAATTCTGCACCTCGGTGGTAGCAAGCTTGGGGCCATACCAAGCGCAAGTCGGTTTCATCCTCCCCAGCGTCGAACCATCTAGGAAAATGTTGTATACAAACATGACATGGAAGAGGGCCCAGCTATGGCAGGGAGTCAGGAGTGCTAGGGAATGGCAAGGACTCAAACCGACACCAGCCATATGGCAGGTGTGTGCATATTCCATGCCGAGCAAAAAGCAGGTGACGCGATAGTGGCATAGGGTGCTTCCAAACTGTTCCTCGCTTCTGGTGAACCATATGCTTTGACGTGATTTGCTGATGATGGGGTATTCGCGCAGACGTATGACTCGAGACACAATATGTATAAGTTTGGGACCACTGGGACCCAGTATAGGAAAACTAGTAAGCACTCGTAAAGATACGTCGAGGGTATGTACGCACCTGGGACCCAGTATAGGAAAACTGGGGTCCACAGGTGCTCGGACCACTACCTAAGTACGACGAGAATGTGTACAATTATTTGCTAAGTAATGTAACTCGATCGTCGTTGCTAGCAGGAACATAAAAAGTCCATAATGAAGTACCTACGGTGACTAAGGGCAATATGAAATAGCCAAGAAAACAATAAGCGACATCGAGCTGGACGGCTCGGTATTTCGACATTTGCGTCTTTGTGAGTTGGGGCCTCGATATATTACCGGTTCCTGACTCTGTGAACGGGTCGGCCTGCCGCAGAATTGACAAAGGGACGGGTTCCTTCGAATAAGTGCATACGGTTGACGGTAGCATCCTCGTGACATGTGGGCACGGCTTCATGCTGAGTTACGATCAACTGGGTCTCCTAGAGCTGCGGTGTCAGTTATACCATTCCCTACTTGAAATTCTGAGAGTGGTTTAATGAGCACCGAGTCGAGAATGGTGCATAAAGAACAAGCAGACCGCATACAATGACATGATCAGCAGCTTAATCCGGCATGATTTATATCCCCACATCGAAGAAACGAAACAAGAAACCGAAATACATGAATGCACCGATTATATGATCAAATTGACAGTAGAATAGGGGAGCTACCGATCACATTCCGACTACTGCGATCCGATATCATACCATCATTTGGGTTATTTTCCCTGTTGAGGGCAACAACTTTAACCTGAAGGAGACACAAGATGAAATAATCAACATACAAATTCTCACTTGCCCACCATAGCTTGCTGTCGCTAAAAAGTTTCCTGAACGACTCAGATTGACCGACACGACTTTGAAGAGTGTTGTCAGACAAAGTGGCTTAAGTCAAGAATAACGAACCCCAGTCTTTGTGGTCGGCTAGCCTGAACTGTGCAACGACATCTCCCACATCCCACAAGTACACAAAACCATCCCACGATCCAGAAATGACCCATTCGCCATCGGAAGAAATGGCAACAGACCATATTGGATCCTAAACGAGCACGAGGGTTGGCACTGGAAGCCATTTCGGCCCAACAGAGGAGCAGCTGCGAGATTCAACATACCGGATGAGCAAAGTTCTGAGTACAAAAGCAACCCTTTCTTGGTCTCTTCCTATTCCTCCCTCTCCCCGCTACTAGATCTGCCCCGCTACCGAGTGCACTAATGTCCCAATACTTCAACGTCTTATCATGGCTGCCGCTCACGAGTCCCTTTCCATCCGTTGTGAATGCGATAGCAAGAATAAGCGCCTGATGTCCTCGTAATCTCTCCAACAGCTGGCCAGTGTGGATATCCCAAATCCTCACGACACAATCACAGCCACCTGCAGCGACGTGATGGCCATTGGGACTAAATGCCACGCAACAAATCACCAGTCGGGCATCGGGCAAATCATACTCATTGATGGGGAGGACTTTTGAAGTGTCATCAACTGTGTCCCAAATCCTAACTAATGCCTCCTCTGAACAGGAAGCGATGAAACGTCCGTCGGGGGAGAAGTCGAGGGAACGAATCCAGGCTTGGTGCTCATCGAAGATTTTGTGAACACAATGCTTTGCAATGTCCCAAATCTGGAATATGACCCAATACCAGTTGTAGTGGAAAAGGGTATTGGAGACGATGACACACCTTGATTCGCTTTTCATGGCTTCCTGTGGCAAGGTACTTCCCATCAGGGCTGAAGCAAATACATCTGATATACTTTTCATCCTCTTCGCTGCTGATATCTATATGTGCGAGCACGCTGGAGCCATTGCACGTTGTTATTGGCTGCGTTAGCGGGAAAGAATGAATATTGACATACCAAATCTTTTCGGCAGTATCCGTATCGTATATCTGTGTAATATTGTCGCATCCTGTCGCCAGATACTTTCCGTCTCCTGAGAACGCCACACAGCGAACCTTACTGCAAGACTTAGTAATATAAATAAAACATCCGAGGATGGAATACAAAAGTTTACCCTTCATGCGTCAAAGTGTGAATCAAGCTGATATCCACCTCTCTCTTGCCCTTGGGGTTTAATGTCATGTTCCAGTCATCGCCACCCTTTGTAAACTGGGGGGAGATCGCATCGAAATCAAGGCCTCCTGGAAAACCTGTACTAACGCCAGCTGAAGCCCCGTTGACAGTGACCGCATCAGGTGCCGGAGTAGAATTACCTCCAGCAGAATGAGGAGGCAAGTCATCAAGCTCAAGCCGTCCGGGATCGGTAGTGGGGACCTCTTCTCCAGAATCCACATACATTGGTTGCGGGTTGTTCATGGGCGTGAGATCAACGTTCTATAGGGGCCAATCTCTACAGGCACTGTGGGCGGTCCATTTTCCCACAGCAGTTCAGCAAACGGTAGGATTCAATCAAATCGTGACAGAAGAGTTCAGAAAGGTGAGGAGGGTGATTGAGCTGTTATCCCGCGTAGGATGCAATCTCTAGCCCAACTGCAGTAACAGACCGAGCAACAGGTGAGGCAGAACTCGAACCCCCCCCCTTCCATGAGTCTCGGCATTTCCGACTCACACCAGTGGGGGGTATTGGAATCAACTTGGTGGTTGCGGGCCTACCTTTCCATCTTGCGCTGCAACAGGCGTGTCACCTTCAATGCCTACGGTACTAGTCATCACTCGTGCCTAGCGACTTCTTGGGCTGTAAAACACCCATCTTCCGCGACGACATTTATGTCTACCCCAGCCAGAGCGGAGAGGCTACTAATACTATCATGGCTCTACTTTATAAGGTATTCTTTGCTTTGGTGTTAACGATCTCGGCCTAATGATATATATTTTAAGGAAACAGATCATCAATGGGCTCATCCCTTGCCTGGTCAGATCCTTGAGGTCGACGCCGCGCTTTGAGAGCTTGCTGCTGTGATCGACAGGAGGAGTTTGGCAATCACAGGTCGCGGATACCAGTAAGTAGCAAGTTCTGATTTTATTATTCTCTCCATCCCGACTTCCAGGAACGCGGCGTGTCTGCAAGGGGTCCTGAAAATCAGCGATTTCCTTGCTGGACGTATCCTTGTCAGTGAACTCAAACGCACACAGCGCTTGCCCTGCTCAACGAGAATATGCCTGTGATTATTATCATTACTCAAGGCACCTTGGACCTGAAGATTCGGTCTACCTTTGCCCAGACCACTGCGCGTGAAGTCAAGCTGATCGTGCTCCTGCAACGAATGAGATCAGGCAATCACAGAAAACGTCACCTCCATTCGTGTCGCTAATACTGTCAGTTGTCTTCAGGATCTGCCGAACATCATTCCCTTGCGAGTCCTCAACGTCAGGTATTACTTGGCTGTAAAAAACGGGTGCACTGTTGACTTCCCCCGTAAGTCGTAGGCGAAATTTGACTACCTGCTTCATGGCTACTGGCTCACTCTCATTTTAGGGCGATGTCCGTCATTGTCAAGTAAACCATTCTGTTTCAACTTTCCCGTGCTCCGTTCTACAAATCGCGTCAAAAATGGAGTCTGAAAATTAGACTTACTTGGTCATGGATTCGGCTTGCTTATTCGGGCGTTTTAGTGTTGGAATTAATTATTCCGCTTCGTATGTTGCGCCAGTACTTCCGATTGGGAACCATTAATCAAATAGTATTTCTGTACCTTGTAACAAGCTTGGGGCCATATCGAGCGAAAGGCCTAACCTGACCGTCTTCGCTTCTGGTGAATTATATCCTCTGGCATGACCTGCGTCTTTGTGGGCTGAAATTATGATTTATTGCCGGTTCTTGACTCTGAATAGATCAAATTGCCTCAGAATCGACAGAGTTATGGATTCCTTTGAATACATGCATGCGCTTGACGGGAGCGTCTCCGTGACTTGAGAGCACAGTTTTATGCTGAATTATAATCAAGAGAGTCTTCTGGAACTGTGGTGATGGTCACACCATTCCCAACTTGCAACTTCCAAGGGTGGCCTACTGAATGCTGAGTCGAGAGTGGGGCATAAAGAACAAGCTGACCACAATCAGTAGCTTAATCCAACACAATTTATATCCCTGCATCGAGGAAACAAAACAAGAAACTGAAATACATGAATGCACCCATTATAGGATCAAATTGACGGTAGAATAGGGGAGCTACCTAACATATTTATTATTCCGGCTACTGCGACCCGGTATCACACCATCATTCGGGTTATTTTCCCTGTTGAGGGTAACGCGATTAGCCTTAAGGAGACACAGGATGAAGTGGGAAACATACAAATTCTCACTCGCCCGCAATAGCCCGCTGTCACTAAAAGATTTCCCGAGAGACTCAGGACACTCCACCTGGCTTCGGCTTTGAAGAATGTTGTCAGACAAAGTAGCTTAAAGTCAGGAATAACGAACCCCAGTTTTTGTCTGCGGCTAGCCTGAACTGTGGAACCATATCTCTCACATCCCAACAGTATGCAAGACAATTCCACGATCCAGAAACGATCCATTTTCCATCGGAAGAAATGGCAACAGAGTGGACTTCGTCCTAAACGAGCAAGAGAGTTAGCACTGGGAGCCATTTTGGCCCACCGGAGGAGCAGCTGCGAGATTCAACATACCGGATGAGCAAAGTTCCGAGCACAAAAGCAATCCTCTCCTGGTCTCTTCCTATTCCTCCCTCTCCCCACTACTAGATGTGCCCCACTATCAAGTGCACTAATGTCCCAATACTTCAACGTCTGATCATGGCTGCCGCTCACGAGTCCCTTTCCGTCCGTTGTGAATGCGATAGCAAGAATAAGCGCCTGATGTCCCCGCAATCTCTCCAACAACTGGCCAGTGTGGATATCCCAAATCCTCACAATACCATCACTGCAACCTGCAACGACGTGCTGGCCATTGGGACTAATTTCCATGCAAAAAGGTATCAAACGGCTCGTTCGAGCATTGGGCAGGTCATACTCATTGATGGGGAGGATTCTTGAAGTGTCATCAACTGTATCCCATATCCTGACTGATCTCTCCCCTGAACAGGAAACGATGAAACGTCCGTTGGGGGAGAAGTCGAGGGAACGAATCCAGGCTCGGTGCTCGTCGAAGACTTTATGAACACATTGCTTTGCAATATCCCACATCTGAAGTATAACCCAATACCAGTTGTAGTGGAAAAGGGTATTAGAGAGGGTGACATACCCGAATTCGCCTGTCATCGCTTCCTGTGGCAAGGTATTTCCCATCAGGGCTGAAGCGGATACTTCTGATATACTCGTCATCTGCTTCGCCGCTGATATCTATATGTACGAGCGCGCTGGAGCCATTGCACGTTGCCATCGGCTGCGTTAGCAGGAAAGAATGAACATTGACATACCAAATCTTTCGGCAGTCTCTGTATCATATATCTGTGCAATATTGTCGCATCCTGTTGCCAGACACTTTCCGTCCCCCGAGAACGCCACGCAGCGAACTTCATTGTAGTACATAATAATATGAATAAACCATCTAGAATAGAATACGGAAGTTGACCTTTCGTGTGTCAAAGTATGAACCAAGCTGATGTCCACCTCCCTCCTGGCCTTGGGGTTGAAGGTCACGTTCCAGCCATCACCACCTTTTGTAAACTGGGGGGGGGATTGCATCGAAGTCGGGGCCTCCTGGAAAACCTGTACCGGCGCCCGCTGAAGCCTCATTGATAGTGACCACATCAGGTATTGGAGTAGAATCACCTCCAGGAGAATGAGGAGGCAAGCTATCAAGCTCAAGCTGTCCGAGATCAGCAGTGAGGACCATTCCCCCCGAGTCCTCATCCATCGGTTGTGTGTTGTTCATGGGCGTGGGATCATAGAATGCCAATCTCTGCGAGAGCACCATGAGTGCTCCATTTCTCACAACTATTTTTGATCAGCTTGGTCTAGGACCAAGAAATTCGGGAGGACATTGGAAGGGGAGATTGGGGGGTCATCCCATGTGGGACGCAATACCTAGCCTGTACGCATCCGGGGTAATAGACTGAGCTACAGTCGAGGCTGAAATTCGATACCCCATCTCCGACTTGTCCTAGTTGCGGATATGGGAATAAACATCGTTGGTACGCATATCAATATTTACACATAAACAATATGAATCACTAAGACATTTCGCTTAGGCAAAGATGTGGAGTGTATCAAGATACTGGTAATGCGTGAGCCTCGAGTGGACAAGCGGACGTGAAATCTTTGGCACACTCACATCAACTGGATCATTGAACCTCAGGTTTTTGTCCAATCCACTAATCTCCGCAATCTCTTCTTTCGTGAGATCAAAGTCGACCGAGTTCAAGTTCTGGATAAGACGTTCCGGGTCGTTAGTCTTGGGGATGACAGCAAGACCCCGTTGGGTGGCCCAGCGAAGGAGGACCTGAGCCGTGGTCTTGCCATGGTTACTAGCAATCTTGGTGATGACGGGGTGCTTGAACAGGGGAGGTGCCTTGGACTTCTCCCATCCAAGCTCGATGAAGCTCTGAGGACCGAACGAGGAGTATGCAGTGAGAGCGATACCCTCTTGTTTCGCGAGGGCGATGAGGTTGGGTTGGGCGAGGTAGGGGTGGAGTTCGACTTGCAAGGCTGCGGGTCTGATGCGAGCATAACGGAGGACGTCCATGACAAGAGATCCTTGGAAGTTTGAGACACCAATCGAGCGAGCGAGCCCTTTGTCGACGAGGGCCTCGAGAGCTTGCCACGTCTCTTGGATGGGGACTCGAATTTCAACTATCTTGCCTTGGAGATTCTGCCAGCCTGAAGGATAAGAGTCTTTGGGGTCGACATACTCGAGAGCGACAGGGAAATGAATCAGGAGGAGGTCGAAGTAGCTGGGAGAGGAAGCAAATTTCTCATCAGAGGATCCCAGGTCAATGAATGAGGACAACGTACTCGATACCCCACCACTTGAGCTGTTCACGAACGATAGGCTCGACACGCTCTTTCTCATGGAAGGTGTTCCATATCTTGGAGGTGATGAAGAGATCCTCACGCTTGACTAGCCCTTCGTCGATTGCGCGCTTAATCCCCAGTCCGCTTTCCCGCTCATTTCCGTAATCTGATGGTGGGCGATAACGATAAGATTGATTATGCAACGCCGGCGCCAGCTAGAACGTACCGAATGCACCGTCAAACAGACGATATCCTGCTTTGATAGCGTTGTAGACTGTATCAGGGGCGCTGTCGTTGGGAACCTTCCACAACCCAAATCTGTTCATTAGGTGAGATCATGAAGCACAGAGCATTTTTGCAGTAAGCCATACCCTACTTGTGGCATGCCATAGCCCGAGTTGAGCTTGATAACTGGGATGGGTGTCATTGCTGCAATGATCCTTGTTGGGGGGAACAAAGGAAAGGGGTTCTTTGGAGGTGTTCTCCCTTTTTATATAAGACGCTCCATCCCCAGTTGCTCTTTCTCATCCAGTTTGTCTACCAGGTTTCTCCCGGAATTTTGCCGCGCGGTCCGTAGCTGACCGTGGTTTGTCGCAGCCAAGCGGCTTGGGTGCAGCCCCAACCGAAAGAGGCATCGGTTCCCACGGGCACAGAGTGCGAGAACGGGTGTGTGCAAGTTTAAACTCGCCCTTGGCTTGAAAATTTCGAGCCACAGACCACCTGTGCGAGCGAGAAGCGGGGCTGGCGAGGAAGGCGGCCAAAGTAATAATCAATTTTTTTCGCTGCCGTCGAGAGGGTTTATTCGCAGTTACGGTCATCCTGTCGAAGGAATGAGCCCGGGCAGGCACCATGTCAAGTCAGGACCAGCCCTAGTAATTAAAGGATGTGAGTCCATAAGCTCCACGTATTGCGAGAAAGCTTTGTGTGGCGGTTCTAAGTTGTGGAAAGCTCGTAGCACTCAGATCCAGCAGGTGTGACCTGATCATTGACTGCGGCGAAGGCGAGGATTTCCCGGTCATTGTAAAAGGTGTATTAGTTACTAGATTGAACAGATTGTTGAAGTATGGATTTCGAGCTCTGACAATGTTGTCGGGCTTTGGATAGAGATATCAGCCCATTCACAAAAAAAACCAGTAATGAGGTTTGTCAGTTCAGCACGTGTTCGTCGAGGATACCTAGCCATCCACATCATTCTCCAATGATCACCACCTGAGGTTTCCCAAACTCGGGAGAAAGGCATGACACCATCTGCTCGTGGTTGGCACATATTAATCACGAGTCCTTGGCTGAGACTTAGTCGTACGACACTGCAAGTCTATCGATCTTCTAGCTCCGGGCCATATTGATCATCACAAAGATGATAGACAAAAGGATGGAGGTTCTCATCAGAAACGGCGGGGGCAAAGTTGATGGCAGCTAGAACGGGGCAGAACCACTAGTCCCACCGCTCAAAGTCGATCGGGGGACAGAAAGGGGCTGTGCTCACTTCGATAATGAATTTCAAAGTCAACATTGTCGGGCGCTTGCATCTGGCTGCAGGGCCGATACTTGCAAGTTGCATCCTTATGATCCACCTATTCTGGTAGTAAACATTAATCAGATCCATAGGGCATAGGTATGCCAACTGTTAGGGAGGGGACTTACATTTCTAGCGCCACCGGTGTCACTCTGACCTGCCACTAGAAATCTCCCGAATTTGGACGGCTACTGTCCGACCAAGATCGAGAATCGATGTGTGTCTGCTCTTCTGAGTGAGGCTGGACAACTTTTTGACGAAACTACCAGGACCAAACCCAGTGCCTCTTTTCCATGGGACGCACGAGCGGACAGCATGACGCAGGTAATGAGAACGGGAACATCGGGTTTTGCGATAGACGGACCAAAGGGGTGGAAGAGGTCGGCTGAGACGGAGATGACAAGCAAGATAGAAACATGGACGGCTGTGCGAACTTCGTGTATAAGAGATCGGGGTCTAGGCTCTTTTCACAAAGTGTCAAAGCATTCGGTTACGACGAATGTGGGTGGTGACAAAATCGACTTGGAGGAGGAGCGACATACCTTATCCTCTATATCATCTGTATTATCTTCTCGAAGCCCTGTCTCCAAAATTTCGTAACCCTAGTCCTGCCTGTGCACGCCTAACTCGAAATTGCAGCTCGGGCGCTTGCGACTGATCGAGCATCGATACAAACTTGAGAGTGAGCCTTGCCGCTAGATATCAAGGCTCTCGGCGACATCCATGGAGAGTTTCGTGGACAGAGGATGGATGGTGTCGCTTCTCCGTGGTATTCACTCTCTGTGTGCAGGGAAGCGGATAGATTGAATTTGAATTGGTGCGGGACATCTGGAACTGGACCCGTGTGGGCGCGAGCAAGGGCAAGCGGAAATTCTGCAAATAAGGTTGTTTGGAACGAGGGGGGAAGGGTTGTTCTCCGAGTGGTTGACTCTTGTCAAGGGGAGGGAACTGAGGCCTTCGCCCTGGGAGTAACTTCAACGAGCAGCTTTGGAGGGAAGGGTAGGGAGTGGGTCCTAGTGGTTGATTGAGACCTGATATAGATCGAATTGTTAGTCGTCGTGATACCAAAATGGCGAATAGAAACTCATTACCACTGCCTTTGCTTTGCGCTATCGCATCTTGGTTCGCAGTCCCGCCAGCTTCGACAGCATCCAAGTCCCGGGAGCCCGCGCACGTGGAGTTCCCACATCAACTAACGTGGCGGCTTGTCGAGACATGGTACCCGTTCAAGAGCAAACTGTATGTAAAGATGGTCGGTGGAGCTTTCTGCTGCCGGCGCTATTAACATCCGGAAGAAACAGTCGAATCAAGAGGGCGTACATAGAGCACTTCGACCATCTGATTAAACTCGCGAAGGCATAATGGTATTGGTCAAGTCCCACACAGCAAGCAGAGGATTTGTGGTTGATTGACGTCAGCGATGGACGAGCAAGCAAAGCCGGGTAAGTCGAGGCCCATTAACCATGCCCGGCCGGGAGATTGGCTTGGAAGAGTGTGCGAGACAAGAACCTTCAATTCGCTTTGCTGTAAATTATTAACAACGGATAAACTGAACGTAGAAGTACTGACCCGTTGCATTCAGCACCATGAAGCAGACGCAAAGATGGACGCTCATGCGCTGGACAAATGTGTGACATATGCGTGACATCATGTGGGGGCGGCGATGCCGTTTTTGTCCATCCCCAGGATCTGAGTGCCGGCCATTCAGCAACTTCAATGATGTCAACAAAGAAATGGATATTGAATTGTACAAGTGATCAACCTGTGTTCAAGACATTCTCAAGTTACCGGCGAGCAAGAAGTGGGATTGGGAAAATGGACAAGTTTCCTTTGTCGTCAGGTTCCGATATCATTCAAACCTCACAATGACCGTCCTCGTGGGACTTCCGAAGACGTCTAGTCCAGCTTCCTCTCCAGTGGTGGCGGTGGGTAGAGAAAGGGGTCATATCAAAGGGTACTCCGAGTTCGGCGAGTTAGTGGCGTGATGAGGTCTAGAGGCATCATAATTCAATTCGTGACATTAAAGCTGTCAGTCACCCGATACCTTGCTCGAGGGTGCCGATCCGCCTTCGCTCACTTGATATCACTTGTGCTATTCCCACAGCACGCAAACGACACTATCGTGAGTCATGTGCAATATCCTTTCTTGTGAACAATTCAGCTACAAATAAGTAGGTCATTACGCTAGCCAAATGCGCAACATAGGAGCACGATTCCCTCTTTGGCATTCCACTTGTCTCGTACGTGAACCCCTCCCCTCAATATTCAATCCCAAGTACACCTGCCCCTGCGATCCAAAAGCCTCTGGTTGGAGGCCGCAAAGAACCCCAATATCTGGGGTGGGGACCTGGGGCACCCTAGTGATGTGTTTCATGCTAGCGTAAGGCGCGATTACCTGTCATTAGGACCGGTCACCAGCATATCGGAAGTGAAGCGCCAAGGAGTTCCCCGACCTTCAATGAATAGATATTAATGAAGGACCTACATATGACAGATTGCAACGATACACAGGCTGTCATCCACGAAAATTTCGCATCTGACCTTCCTGAGGAGCTGAGGAGTCTTTCATTCGTTGTAGTGGTGAGAAATGTTTTCGGCGGTGTAACCTGTTTGTCGTGTGCCAGCAATGTGGGAGTGACTTCAATAGATCGGCCAGGCCCCCCGCCGTGAGGGCGACCGGACTGTTCTGGAAGTTCCCAAGCCGCCATCCCTCGACGACGGGCCCACCTCTTCGGAAAGTTATTTCAGATGATTAATTACTCTGAAAAGCCTTGGTAATTAGACAGGTGTTCTGGTATCCTTGTAGATAGCCTGCTTCGTTGACATATGAGGCCTCGAGGACCACCATGTAGTTAGAGGTACGCATGTTCTTCTATTGATAAAGGAGAAGCAAGCATTGTCGAAATGGCCAATCCGCCATACATGCCCAAATTACGGACCCTGAAGAAGGACTTCTCTGGGTTCATGACTACAAGATTTGCGGTGACTAGCGGGGATTATGGGTGCGATTGGCCATGCTTGGCCATGCTTGGCGACGGACACTCACTGTTGAAGACTCCCCACCTCGTGCCCATTGTTTCCCTCAGCGCCTCGGAGGGCCTTCGAATAAGGGTCCTACTTCTTGTGTGTTATCAGGCGCAATCTAGGGCTCAAATTGCGGGGATTTCTTTGTACCGTGAGCTTGAAGCCTGCTAAGTGGGGCATAGACAGGTAGAAGGTAACGAGTTGATGACTTTCAGGCGCCCACGCCCATCAAGCATTGGTGTGTGTGAGTGTGAATGTTTTCTGCGCGACACGTCACGAGACATCGTATTTCTTTGTGACGAGCCATTGCCATGCCTTTGCATTCCCTTACCTCTCATTGCTCGCGGACTGCAGCAGTAGTATGCAAACCACCAAAAGCAGCTACGACATATGCTGCCGCTCCACTGTCAAGGACCGTCTCAAAACAACGGGCCCTTTGTTCCACAAATGTTAATACTACACCGGCAGGATTTCATAAACCGAAAACGGAAAGAGATAGTTACCGTCATCTCCGGGGTCCATACACAGAGTTAAAAGAAAGGACTATTGGGGTTAACTTCCTTTCAACAATTCAAATCAGACATGCAGGCTAAGCTTCTTTTGACTCCGTATCGATTGGATATTCCCTCGGTCCTTCATATTTAAAGGTGTCGTGCCATGGTACTTATGACGAAAGCCTGCCCTGCCCTTCTTTCCGAAAGGCTTTTTCAACCGGCACTTTCTCTCTCTGGCCCTTTGGTTCCTCACCGTTCTTTACATCTCTCCCATCCCCCTTCCTATCACGAATCATGCCCGACTGGCAGTCCCCGGAGGAGATGCAGAAAGAAGGAGCTGTCTTGGTCAAGTTCCTTCACTCGATGTTGGGACTTTATGCGTACGTTCCCCCTCTCCCTCCCAGCACGTTACTTAGTTCTGGGCTCACTCCCCTCGCAAACAGTTATGAATGGCTCATCTCGTTGCATTTCGAGTTTGAATTTTTGCGTGGAAAGAGAAGGTTCCGATGGCCGATGGTACGGTCCCTCTCACAATTGTGACATTTCAGGACAGCCGACTGATCGAAGGGCGCTAGATATTTTACTTTGCAAATCGGTACTCGCTATTGTTCGCGATGATCGGAGTGTATGTGGTTTCCTTTACTTATTCGGAATATTTTGATGCTAACAACCGGCCAGCGCTATCGCATTCAATGTGACCGAGTAAGCCGGATCTCTTCCATTCTCTCTTCCACGTTGCAGCTAAACGAGTTCAACGCAGAGAGGTCGATTGCCAAAGCATGTATACTTTCAACCAGATAGTAGGGGACGCCGCTCTTGGCCTCGCGAGCATCAATCTTTCAATCAGGACGTGAGTGATTCCATCGTATGATGTGTATCTTTCCATCCGGGGCTTACCTTTCCGCCGCTTACCTCAGGATGGCAATCTGGGCACAGAACCGATATATCGTTGGTTTGTTGATTGTGATGATTCTAGGGCATTGGTCGCTTATCTTGCAAGGTGAGAGATAGCGAGTGGCTATCTGCGTCACACCTTGGGTTACTCACTCGCTTGTTAAGGGGTACAAGTAAAGGCGACCTGGGTATCTGGGGCAGGCTGCGTCATTACCGAAACTAATAATAAGATCCTCGCTGCTATTTTCATCTACTCCATGTGCTTCGACGCGACCGTTCTCGGTCCTGAACACGTACAAACTCTCTGGCCTACGCGAACCATCAGACAAAATCTTGGGCAAGAGTCGCCTGGCGGACCTTATCTTTAGGGATGGGCTCATTTATTTCATCATTGCGTAAGTCATCATTCCCCGTACTGGCGCCGACTTTTTCTCTCATACATTTTGACGTTGTAATAACAGTTTCGTTGCGAATTCGCTGGCGACGGTGTTTATGCTCCTTAATTTGAACCACATAATGAGTGTCATTTTCAACGTGCCCGCCGCAGTCTTTTCGACGGTGAGTAGTCCGCAATTAGGAAACACGTCGATTCCGCGTGTGATCGTTGACTGATGGTTGCTCACAAAACACTTAGATTGTCGCTTGCCGTGCGGTCCGCCGCCTCAGCTCCTTCACAGCGGGCGCAGCAGAGGTCTAGTATGTTCATCCATAAAGTATACATCATTCATCAGGTTACTCATGCATACGGCGGCACCTTTTACTAGTTCATCGACGCAATCTGGTGTTCAGATCAACTTCAGGGGACCTCCGCCTTCAATCGCCGCCAGGGCGATGGTATCAAGACAGCCACCCAATGGCGGACTGGTGGCGCCAACGGGCGTTCATGTCCAGGTATGATATCTTTTTCGGTTCTTTGGTTTTCGAAATGTTTTTTTTATAAAACAACAAATCTTGTGGCTGCTTCTTCCCTGATCATCTAAAAATTTAAATCGGCCCTGTGTGTCTATGTCCCTCACTCATCTGTCGTGATTCTGTCATGACTTACTCAGTGGCACAGGAACCCCCGAACTATAACCCCTGATACCGCTTCTCTCACGCTCAAATTGACTCTTTATTATTATTACGAGTCTGACAACGATATGCTGACGACCTGAACCCTTTACTTTGTCACAGATGGAGACGTTTACTCGTGCGGAGGAGGGACTGGATCACGATATCTATGGGTCTGAGGTCAAGAAGAATCGCGATGGGAGTGACACAGATGTGGAAGTGGATTTAGAGGCGAAGGCAGGATTGTGATCTTTGGGTCACATTTCACCATGACGTGTAGCTAGGGGTCTTGCTGTTGAATGCGAGAATAATAAGTTCTTGCAAGACAGCCAAGCCACCCTGTCGCCGCCCGGTTCCCCCGCAACCCCCCCCCCCTTCCCTCCCCCCTGGTTCCATCCCCCTCTCCATCCTCTTATGCTTATCCTCGGCTCGGCCGTTTCTTTGCTTCTTGTGACGATGGATGGTTGGGAGTCACTCCAATTCGTCTTTTTCTTGTCCATTTGGTTTGGCTAGGTTTTAGATGGATCATCCCATAGTGAGTGGTTGGGGCTCACGGGCGGGTGAAAGTTTCCCTCGAAAGATAACCCCACGCGCACCCGAGTCATACTCGATGGAAATCACGCTGTATACCTGATCCATTTTATACCTCCTATTCTTCGAATTTTTTTTTGTTCAAAAAAAAAGGTTTACTTTCTTCCAGTAGAAAGGAATAGTTGTAGGTAGAAGAATACGTAGAATCCCATCAAATACAATAATGCCTCTCGTTAATCATCAACCCACCATCCCAGGTCAGTGTCGGAGAATCCCCCACTCAATGCTCGAAAGTACACCAAGTACCTAGAATCGTAACCAGCAGAGCATAAAAATACTCATCCCGACTGATGGTTAAACATTCCGCGTGGCGCCTAGTGCTTGTTTTTATATCTCTCCCGGAGAATCACGGGAATTACCTTGTGGTTGGAGAGGGCGAGAGAACGTTATTGCCAAGTTCAGCTACTTACCCGCCCCCCACCCCTCTCCCCGAGGATCAGAAAGCCGTGATTGGAATTGGAGGTTTGATATAGTTCGCCAACGACCATGTGTACCCCTTCCGCTGCCGGTGGGGATGTAATTTATGATAGGAACAAATTATTTTTGCACCAGCCTGAAGAGAGAGGTAGGGGGGGGGGCAACTCTTGATACGCAACCCGTGGCGTGTAATTTTGTCCTTTTATGAGAGTAGGGGGCGTGCTAGGAACACGAGTTCTGTTAACGGGAATAGTGGGTCTCAACTGCACGGACTTGAGGCTGAGAGTGATGGACGTTAGACTTGAGTTGAGAAGTTGAACTGTTGAAGGTTGGGAGGGGAGGAAGGCAACTGCCTCGGCAGTACGACACGGGATAAGAAAAGACTTTGCGTTCGGCATTTCGATTATCATCGCGAGCATGAGGTTCGGCAGGGAGAAGGGGTGGGGGACAAAGGGGACTTATGGTGTTATGGTTTGATTGATTTTTTTTCTTTGCGTGGCTTCTGTGCTGCTCCGACTTCGCAGTTCCCCTAAGGATTGCTTCTTCTTGATCTGCTGCTCCTGTTTACTTGGTCGATACGCCGAGTGGATTGTTACCGGGAGGAGGGGGAAGCAATATGCAAGATGTTGATAGTCGAGTTGTGTGATCCAAATCACGGAGCGACCGGACTGAGCTCGTACTTTCTGGATGTTGCGAAACACCGAGGGTGACTTAGGCTCATGGTCTTAGTGATATCCACTCTTCGCATCTGGGTGGCCCTCCACTCGCGGGGGGGGGGGGGGTTGTAAATACGGCGTAAATAGAAAGTTGGGGAAATTTGTTTTTGCCTGAGCGCGAGAGGCAAGACAGAGAGCGCTAGGTCTTATTGTTTTCGTTGAGACTAGAAATGTTTGCTAAGACAGTGATATGAATTCATAAACCACTCATTAGTTGCTTAATGGGTCGAGAAGGCATCAATAGTTGGGAAGTTCGCTTTGGAGATTAATTGTCAGTGGTCATCCCGTTTGATAAAGTAGCGGTGCGCTGGCACCAATCTCAATTCTAGTGTTTTTCTTCAACTCACGACTTGATTTAAAAGAAGTAATGAGATTGACGATGAGTCGCAGGTGTATTGGGTCGCAGAATTCCGCTCTTGCGTAACTGTGAAAAAAAATTTTTTCTTCAGTTTGACTAGTGTTGGTGTAGTCGAGGAGGTGCATAAAGGGAGACCAACCAAAGGAAAGTGTCCCGTAGGGAACGCCTATCCAGGCTTTTGATCCATTTGAACAAAGGCAGGTACTTCAGGCTGGATGCCTACGTGGTACTCTTAGGAGTTGCATGGGGTCACCTGAGGTGCTCCAGGTACCCGTCACTGGGGAATGACCGAGGCCGGCCCTCAAACACCAATTCATTTCGTTGTGACGTTTAATTTTCCGAGTGTGATCAGCGCGCCACGTAAACTGGGTCGGTTACTGTCCCATGTTCCGCTCACTGATCGTGTATAGTGATAACAGCGATATGGTGAAAGCCGATCCTAATGTATTACCATTCAGCTGAATCAGTGCAAGTGTGAGGGTATGGGCTTGCATGGATACCCTTTATGTGATATATATACGCTTACGTATCATACCGTCCTTCCCTTTACTTCCTAATCGAAACCTACCTTTGATATTTCCCAAAGTCTCAGAGGGCTAAGCATGGCAGCCGGTACTAGCGGCTATGAGCGTGGGGAAGAAGCGAGTATTGAATTAGGGGAATGGAGGGGCCACAAGAGCCCTTCCTGTCTGTTCAGTAGAGGTTTGCGACGTCCTGTAATCGCCGAGCTTGTCAAGTGTTCATAATTCATTAGGACTATGGAAAATTTTCGTTACGATCATGAGGGTTGAATCGGGCCTCTGTCGCGGCGCCTACTTAATTGACAGTTCATATAGACGGGCTTGGATGAGGATAGATTGTCGTGAGGTCGGGAGGAGTTCATGGTCTGCGGAGCGGTAAGGTCTAGATGCCACCGATGTCGTGAATACAAATGAGCGTAAGTCATATTGACCTGACTTTACTGTTTTTGCGGAACGAGAACTCGTGGTTAGTCTGGTGACTATTTTTTTCTGCGGGTGATGAGAAGAAACGGGGGGACGCGAGGATTGAGCAGAGATCAACCGAATTGAAGGTTCTTGAATAGAACAGTCCATTCCCCGCATGAAGGTTTTGGGGGATGGATCCATAGTTGCTTCCGTGTGTGCTCCGTGTGAACTGAGAATTGGAAGATCACAGCTGAGAGGCCTCTTGGTGATATCTCTTACGGAAGCACGAAGAAAATTCCTCTTGCTCTGCGATAATTGCGATTACGCACGGGACCCGATCTCCGTGCGGACCACGTGAGGTATAGGGCACAAGCGGAGTCCGAGATGGCAACATTGGAAATTCTGTGAAAGAAACCATACGGCTCCAAGATTGTTTTCCGCACTTCAACTGTTTATGCGGCCCCACTGGAGGTTGCGTCGCAACCTCAATCACTGCAGATAGTTCTCAAGGATTATGGTCGAGAGGAGGTATCCCTGTCGGAATCCCCATACGTTAACAGATGCCGTTATGCCCTTGATACCGTATGCGGTAATGCGGTTCACGCATTGTGTCAGATATTGGGGCAAAGGTTTCTGGCGAGGGGAGTCCGAGTACATTGCGTGCTTCTGGGTTGCCGAGGAGAGAAGGAGGCAGCCAAGGACTCATGAATGAGTAGGCGACAGTTCTCGAAGATGGTATCCCTTAACAGTAGACGAAGGGGATATCAATGTTGGTATGTAACGGCAGGAATGATGCAGCTGTAGGTGCGGCAAGTAAGAGAACGGGTGGATCAGCGGATTCAAAAATTTGCCGGGGATGGTGGAACATTAGCCAAGCACAGCACAGCGCCCGTTGGGAAGACTGGTAGCGAACTATCATAGGAGCTTCCCCATACCCAGATTATCCACGACGGCCAATCATGGATCTGCCGGCCTGTCATATGACAAATTGGGGCGCGGGGGAGCAATCTTTGTGTCAAAAAAATTGCTTGATGTTGTTAAATACTGACTAGAAGGATTGTCCAAGATGCGGAGACGACCAAGCTGTAAGGCAACAGACGAGATGACCAGAGCGCTTTGACATAAACTTTCAGGGAAAGAAGGACCCAAAGAAGCGGGTCAAGGTCCGTGGTAAAGAGATGCTAGCAGTTACCTAATCAAGGTCTAACGGACCCAGGCTCGCTGAGCAAGCACTTTATGCACATCGTCAAACTATGAAAACAGGGCCGATGATCCAAGCTGGAGAGGGAATGGTGGAGAGCACGGCGTTTGTGGACGAGATCTGGATTACCAAATGTAGAATGATTTGTCAGGCAAGGCGATCGGTGATTTGGGTCCCAAGGCGGAGTTGATTGCCTCGGTCTGCTCTGCTCGAAATAAACGACTCCGGTCTGTGGCCATGGGACGGATGACTGGCAGTGGGGAAGAAGAAGAAGTGGAAGAAGTATAACCTTTGTACCTCAATAGAGTGTTGTGGAAGGAAAGAGGTGATTGTGTGCCCCCAAGATCTCAGCAAGATGCTTGCCCAAATGAGATTGACTGGCGTGGCTTCGGACTGGGAAGAAGCAGAGGTCCTAACCAAATGTGTGTTCTCAGGCTCCAGATGACAACACATGTCCCTTTCTATAAGTATCCCCTCCATCCACTCCTCTCGTCGCGCCTCCCCCCAACCGCCAACCCCTGCTACTCCCCGCGCACGTCCCACACCATGGTCGACTGGAAATCCCCAGAGGAAATTCAGAAGGATGGAGGTACGCATGCTCTCTCAGGTGTAGGTTCCTCCTCCTCACATCCATTCAAAATCAAGTCGCTTTTGGCCGATTCATGCATGCCCTCCTCGGTCTCTACATGTGCGTTCTCTCTCCTTTCCGCCTGCCACCCCGCATCTCACACTCTTCGCAGATGGGAATGGTTCACATCCCTCGACTTTGACTGGCAATACATCTCCAGAAAGAAGACATTCCGTTGGCCAATGGTTAGCCCCCGTACCCCGAGCTTGCAACTTCCGCTCATCCTTTCTTAGATGTTCTACTTCTTGAATCGCTATTGTCTCCTATTCGCTTTGATTGGCATGTGAGCCTATCCCCTTTGTGCTTTTATCTCTACTGATCTCATCCCGCAGTGCAATCGCCCTCAATGTGACGAGGTGAATATATGCGACATTTTTCTGATGTGAGCAAGCATGAATACTTCAACCCAGCGAAATAGACTGCCAAGCGCTCTATACGTTCAACCAGGTGTGCAAAATTAATGTGACAGCCCATCATAGCATAACCGACACTCATTTATTACAAGTGCTTCGGGAATGCCGCAATTGGACTTGCCAGCATCAATCTTTCCCTTCGGACGTAAGTAAACCATTACGTCTATCACAACCCTGCTCACCGTCCTCTCAGGATAGCTGTCTGGTCGCAGAACAGGTACCTCGTCGGCTTCCTTGTCCTCGTCATTCTTGGACACTGGTCCCTTCTCCTACATGGTATGCCACCGTTATATCCCCAGCGCATATATGCTCATTTAAGTAGGTGTTCTACTCAAGGCCACATGGGTAGACGGTATGGGGTGTGTCATCACCAGTACCAGCAACCAAATCCTGGCCGTCAGCTTTATCTACTCCATGGCCTTCGACTTTATTGTCCTCACTTTGACCACCTACAAGCTCCTCTATCCGCGAACCGGACGCACCCGTCTGATGGAACTAATCTTCAACGATGGTATCATTTACTTCCTCATCGCGTGAGTAATCTTCCTCAACTGCACGGCCGCAGTCGTTCTGATCATGTGGGTTCTGGATTAGATTCTTGGCTAATCTGATCGCAACGGTCTGTGACGATAAGCCGTCTATGGCCTCCCCCATCAACTGAACAATTATTCCCAGATATTCATGCTGCTCAACCTCAACCCGGTCATGTCTATTATTGCCAACGTTCCTGCCGCGATTGCCTCGACTGTGAGTATGCTCCGGGGCGGTGTGTACAACTACTAAACCCCTTCCGCCAGATTGTTGCAGGACGAGTCGTCCGACGTTTGAGTCAGTTCACATCACACGGTGCTGAAGTCTTCCCGTACGCAATATTCCTTGAGCTTGTGTCCGATCGTCTTATAACGATTGTCGTAGAACAACAACGCAAGGTTCCACAATTGCGTTCCGTTCAGGGATCCGTCCAAAGATTTCGACGAAAACTGAGGGAGTCCATGTTCAGGTGAGGCACTGTCTTAGACTACTCTCGACTTGAAGTTGATAATTGCATAGATGGAGACATTCGAGAGTCCAACGGACAAATCGGCATACCTGGAATATGATGCGACCGGACAAGTTAAAGGTGACCACTATGATCCAGAATCCCAAAACATCAGCGACGAGTTCAAGCGGCCCCCATACTAAATCCGTCTCCTCCCGATGGGAGAGGAAATCCATCACTACACTCTTTTGCATTTCCGCTATCCATCATCCATCGTTATGATCTCCCTTTCGGTATTCTCCCACTCATTTTAACTTTCTCGGCGTGGTCGGTATACAACTCTCATCGGATATACGCTCTCGGATACCCCTTTTCATTCACCTCAATTACTTCCCCGGCTTTGTTATCGGGACACTTCAATTCGCTCACATCAAAGGCAACCATTCAAACCAGTAAATCTTGCATTATCAGCGCCACATTTGAATCTTCCTCGGCGACGCCCTGAAGGCTCTACCACCTACTGCGCGTTACAAGGGCATGAATATAGCACGCCATCGCTTCGTGAGGGTGATGAATTTGGGGCCAAGGGTAGGACTGGAGGGCGTAGTTCTGAACCAAAACACGTGTAATATATTAGAAGCCAACGAGGATATAGATTTGCCTGACTCTGGTGTGGCCGGCTTGTTTGCTCTGCAGGTTGAAAATAAGAGTTGGTGCGGGAGGTATGGTTTCGGCAACTAGATGATTGTCTGGATCCATCATGCGCTAACACGGGCGCCGTGAATACTCCATGACACCACTTGATCATTGACCCCACTCCCAGGGGAGGAGACCAACAGGTGGGGAATTCCTCCCTCGTCGGAGGGCGCTCGCTGCGGGGAAGCCCCGAAGCTTGTTCCAGGACGATGTCGGTGACATCTCGAGGGATGGATTCCTTGTTGATACGACGCTGGGAAACATTAGATTGGGCAAGAGATCGAGCGTCAGAAGACCATGAATTTGGGTGACGTGGGCATCTTCTCCGAAATCTCTATGATCAATCCTCCGAGTGCCGTAGATTGGTGTGTGTGAAACATCCGGGCGATGGAGCCCAGGGAGGGGAATCGTATATAGAAGTGGGATTCTCAAGGGGTATCTTTTTTTTTTTTTTAGGTTCCGCTGTGGGCGGTGTGATGGATCCTTCCCGTGTAACTTTCGTTGTTGCTTCTTTCGCGTGGGCTTACCCTGGATGGCCGGCGGGATCGTCTTTCCGTATGTGCGTGGGTGTGTGTGTATGAATTATGAATTGCAAAGAAGTACTGTGAATATAGTATGTGTGTGATACATCACGTATGGAACCACGATGATCTTTTTTTTTTTCGTTGTTGTATTCTTTTTTTGGGGGGATCTCGTTTCTTGATTCTGATCTTGATGTTTGACGCAGTTATAAGGAGTGGTGGATTTCCGATGGATGTTTTCTGATGGGGTTGTGGGAGCCTATCATTGGGGCGTCACTGCCACTGGTGAATTGGTTGGGCAAGCTTTGCCCGCCTGTGTGTGCGTGTGTGTGTGTGTGTGTATGTTTGCTTTGTTTGTTTCGCCTACCCCCGGCTGTGGTTAAGCGAGGGAAGTCCGTCGGAGGGCGCGGAGATCCTCGCGCAGGTGGCCATGTGCAACTCAAAAGTTTTTTTGGGTTTGGGCTGTGACGTGATATATATGGGTGGATAGGGCGGGAGCGATGTGAGGGAATATTTGTGGGTTGACTGGTTGTGATGTCCGAGCTGGGCGTTTGTAGTAACGTTTGGTGGCGCCAGCGGCCGGGGGAGGGGGAGGGTATTTGTACGGTGCAGAGCTGAGGTTTTTTTTCCTCCTCTTTCCCCCCCCCTCCTCCTCCCTCCCTCCCGTTTTCCCGTATGAACCGCGTACGGCTATTTGAGTGACAGGCGGTGTTGGCTGTTTTGCTGGATTTGTGGTTGATCATCCGATAACGGGTATGCATGGCCTTGGAATTGTTTTACCGCACGGTTGGTTCTAGCCCTCTTGAAGGGAAAGGAAGGCACCATTTTCTTTCCAGATGTTTTTTTTTTTTTTTTTTTTGAAATCTTGTCATCGGGGATCGGGTAGGTCCATGGGTATCGATGAGTGGGATGTGAGCACTAAGCCAAGGTGGGGGGGTTGGCAGCGGCGGCCGGGCTACCTGGAAGGAAGTCGAACATTCAATGGACTCGGAGCAGCAGTCCTTCTGGGGATTGGGATGCTCGGCATTTTGCGATCAAGTTGTAGGTTTGTTGATGTTCTTTGCCGATGACAAGTATAGCCTTTTTCGAAGTGGAATACGGTTTATGTCTTTTCTTTCTTCTTCTCCCCCCCCTCCGGTAACGGTCAGAATAGTTCAGAGGAGGGGTATAGGCATTTGGCTGCTTCTCTCCTGGTATTTGTTGTTGTTCCCCTAACATCTTAATACCCCGGGGGTGTGTGTGCGGTTGAACAAAAGTGACAGAGGAAGCAGTGTTGTGGCTCGCTCGAAGATCCCCATTTAGGAACAATTTCTCAAGCTGCGTTTTTGAATCCCCGACTGCCGAGCGCCCGCTGGCTCAAAAGCCTTTTCAAGTCCTGGGCCGTGGGTTTAGGGCCCCTGTAGGTGGCGAAAGCGAACGTTGGCATCCGATTAAGAAAATTTTCTTCACCCCCCATCAGCCTACTTGGTGGGATGAGACTATTTAGAATCGATGAAACCTTGATGATAGCCCAGTCTGCTCCTAGTCCCTTAGTTCTTTTGCCGGCCAACAGTCCCGATCACGCATGCTCTCTCGATATAGTAGGGCCTCAGTCGTGTTGGCGAGTGCGAAGAGTATCCTGTGTGATGTTGGGAATACTCGGGACCTCGCAAAACAAGAAAGGTATGTTCTAAATGATACGACGATATCAGGAAGAGGGGTTTGTGTCATGTTCCAGAGCTCAGCTGGAACTTGACGCGGGGTCGGATCGACATATTTATCATGACCAGGTAAGAGAAGTTGGGAGTGGCACAATGTTTAAGAAGCCGGGAGAATCTCTTCACTAGTAGATTGCAATCTCTACCACCGAGGGGGAGGCAACTGCTCTTTCTTTAAGTATGGCTATGTCGCGAACTCTTTCAAGACATGTATGTATGTGCGGCCCTCCACCCCGGTACCTCGCTAACGCAAGCTGCAATTGAATAGGGGGAGAGCTGTGTGCTTGCAGCTGAAGTTCGACTGTTCATTGACAGTTGCGATTCGAGATCAAGATAGTTCTAGGTAATCCACTGAATCGTTACTCCATGCTCTTTTTTGAATCCGCCTGAGGATTTGTCTGGCTGCTGGGTGTGTTTGAATGCCTGGAATCAGGATGTAGTGTATTTTGGTTAGTCGAGCGATTCTGACATCATAGGCACTGATATGAGGTTCCAGAGATATCAGAAACCGCAGCAAGCTATTGCATAAGCCACAATACTGCTCCTTGATTCTGCAGATCAAAGGAGGGTGGTCATCCTAGAAAGCAGACTTCCAACGCCTAGTTAGCTCAGTGTGCATGAGAAGCAGCCGGAGGAAGAATTAGAACTGGATTTACTTGGTCGAGGAGCCATCTGCTAGTTCATGAGTTGTTGGATAGGGGACATAAAGGATATTTATCCATAAAACTTCGAGGGAAATTAGGGGGGTTTTGTTCGTTATAGATGAGGGGTGGGGGTCACACGTGACTTGGTTGAGTGTATTATGGTGTTGAGTGCTCGACGAGACTGGATACTGTGTTCATGGATTGGAGAGGGCTCCTGTTTGGTAGACTAGGGGAATGATCATAAAAGTTGTGCTCGCGGATCATCGACTTCAAATTATCGACAGCCTCCCACGGGAGCAAATGAGAACTGCTGCCTATGAACAGTCTTTGGTGTTACCCAGCAAGGACGCAGGCTGAAAGGCTCTAGGTTGGGCATGAGTGCCCTCAACCTTGAGGTATAAGGGGCACCCTTTTGCAGTTGAATATCAATATTATGCTACCTGTTGGGTTGCGAGAACAAATAGCGTCATAACTACACGGTTACGGCCTAGGCGCATTCATGAGCTACCAAAGGATGCAAGCGGATAACTGCAGAGTCGCAGATACTCTCCTTTCCGCATAGATAGGTCAACGACTTGGTTTGTGTTGCAAGACTATCTGAGGACGGCTGGCAGATGGCATCAGTGGGAAGGTAATCGAATAAGAGTAAAATTTTGTGCCGGGGACCATGATATGCCCCCCACCAGTCCCAGTCCTATGGGAATCCGGCTAGCTTGGATGTTCAACCTGCATCGGGTTTGGCTTGCTGCCCTGGGAAAATATTCTCATGGCTATACATGGGTTGGCTTGTCGGTATTTGAGAGGCCGGGGGGAAGACCTGCCTTCTAGATTCTGGTTGTGTCTGACCCGAATAGACTAGCTTCCTTATAGGTGGTTTTTGATCCGCCATTTCTAAAGATAACGGCTGATAGAGGCGTGGTAAAAGATATGGATTAGATGCCGATAAACTAAGGTCACAAGGTGCTGGGAGCTGTGTCGTGAGGGAGGTTCGGACAATTAGCTCAAACGTACACGGGGCCTAGAGTGCGCTAGTCCAGCGAAATGTGGCAATGTGCAAGAGAACCACCAACGGCCCTCAGAGCTTTCCCTTGATTAGCGAGAATGAGTGAGTGGGAGAGGGATACACAACAGGACCTGTTTGACTCTCCCGTTTTTGGGCGTTGGGTGGAGCGAGAAAAATTCTAATGATGGAGTTTCTGGTCACAAAACAGCGTCATAGTATTGTCTGGCAGTGTGTGATCTGTATCCTGGACGACGTCTTCGTTTCCCTATCATTTGGTAGCAACAGTGGTGCCAGCAGGATGGTTTGATTCACGAATTAATTAAATGTGAAACCGAACGACGAGGTGTACGTCAGTAGTGATCAGTCGCAGACAATTTGAGAAAATCCGAGGTCCCAATTGATCCCAGAAGGGGCAATGGCGAGATGCCAAAGGCAAATTTCAAATTTGGGGGGCATTCCAGAATCGAGCCAGATGGCACCTGATAGCACCATCTGGGAAAACCTCCCAACCCTATCCTAAGTACTGTACATCATGATTTGACTTTCGAATGAATCAAGACCCAAGCTGTCCAAGAAGACTTTTTTCGTGATGCCCCAGGTCTGGAGCCTCTCAAACAAAGGTTGAACTGAGTGGTTACAGCAGACTTGGGGGCAACGTGCAAACTGAACGTATGCATCAGAGTCTAAAGCAAGGCTAAAGGTGGGCGTCTTTGGAAATGCACTTCACCATCCCATTCAAATCCACTCTTACGAGTACATCAGTAAGTCCGAGTATCTCGAGCTCTGTTCCGCCGCATTACAAGTAGCCGAAACGGGGTGATATTCCTGGAAGATCCAAGTTTTCTGAACTTGTTTGATGATATCATCGATCTCGGTTCTGGAGCAAGTGAAATTAGCGTTCTGCAGCAGCCACTTCACCATATGGGCTTTAAAGCAATGTTATGGAGTTTCTTTCCCAATATGATAGTTGAATTGTCTATGTCAAAGGGGAGCGCAATGCAGCTGTGGATGCCCTGTCACAGACTACCTTGCAGGATGCAGAGGCCCTTGCAGTCCCATCTGGGGGGGCTTGGTGTTGCATGGTGGCCCTGTCCATATCATTAGTGGAGAATGTGAGTACTGTGCTGTTGGTCTCTGCAGATGGTGAATTGCTTGACACAATTCATGGGATTTATGCTTCAGACCCTTTCTGCCAACATTTGCTTGCAGCAAGCCCTTGCCCAGATGGTGTTTCCATATAGGATGGGCTGTTGTTCATTGCTGGATGACTGGTGATCCCCCAGGTTAAACATGTATGTGAGGCATTGTCTTTCCTTGCTCATGATGTTTTAGGCCATTTTGGGTTTATGAAGTCTTATGGGTCCTTGCAGTCTTTGTATTACTGGCTGGGCATGCATTGGGATCTCAAAGGTGCTTATGTCCCTTTCTGTGAAGATTGCCAGCACAACAAGTCCTCCACATGCTGTATGGAAGGTCCACTACATCTACTGCCAGTCCCTGGCTGTAAGGGGACTGGTGTCAAGCACCCCCCCTTATGTAAGGTACATCTAGAGATCTGTGATTGGGTATCCAAGTTTGGCCTCTCTAGCCAATACCTGATGCCCAAGCCCAGCCTCAGCCTTTGGCTACCCCCATCCCAAGCCCAACCCTACATACAATTGATTATGGGCCTTAAGAATTTGCTGCATGCAGTACCACACACTGCCATCACCCTACTGCACATTACCACCATGCTACTGTGATATTGCTGCCACCTTGCTGTGACAGAACTGTCACTTTACTGCACATTACAGCACATTGCCACCATCTTACTGTGATACCACTGTTACTTTACTGCACATTACCACACATTACCACCACATTACTGTGACATTGCTGTTATTGAGCCTTGAGCATATTCCAATATATGTTGATGGGTATCTTGGACCATAATCAATTTATTACATGATAGCTCTCATAAATCATTTTTAATTCTGAACTTTATGTAATATATGTTGACAGGTACCTCAAACCATAATTAATTTATTGCACAGGAACTCTCATAAAATGATTTTTAATTCTGAACTTCAGGCAATATATGTTGATGGGTACCTTGAACCATAATTAATTTATTACATGATAACTCTCATAAATGATTTCTACTTCTGAGCTCTAGATATATGCTGACAGGTACCTTAAACTATAATTAATTAATTGCATGATAGCTCTCATATGATTTTTGATTCTAAACTTCAGATAATACTGTTGTAGGTTGGTAGGTCAGGTGGGCAACAAGCTCAGACAGTCACATCAGTCACTGTGTTCCCACTAGCAAATACTCAAACTCCAATGTTGATACATCATTCTACTGTAATATATGTTAAATAAAGTGACAGATCACTTATTAGTTAGTAATGAATTATAATATATAAGTAATTAGTTGTTATGTACACCCATCCCTTGGGGATGTCAATTAGTGGACACCAAGTTTCACACCTTCTGTCCATTTTGACAGGATGGGACCTTAGACTAGCCAAATCCTATTATGTGAAGGGGAGTTACATATGAAGAACCTTTACACTTGACCAAATCAGTGGGCTTATCAAATCATGCTATTATTAACAATGTGTGAATACATCAGTGATTGTTGATCAACTCAAGCTAGTGACTAGTGATCAGTGTGTCACTGATACTATTGGCTCTACTCAGTTCAACAGGTTATGGGCCCTGGCTCTACACCATTTTAATCATTGATTGTTGGGGATACTGCTGCATATTGCTGCTACTGTGACTATTGGCTTATTGCCATCATATTGCGAGTTTATTGCGATTTTATTGCGCTTTTATTGCGAGTTTATTGGGGATTTATTGGATATCACTATGTCTGACTCAGTCAGTGCTAGAATTACACCTCTTACCAACTCCAACTATGGAGAGTGGTCAGGTGAAATGCAGGCATGGTTGATGTCAAAGGGATTGTGGAATGTGGTCAGTGGGAAGGAGAAAAAGCCTGAAAAGGATCAGGGGAATATAGATGCTTGGGAATTGAAGGTGCAAAAGGCTGCTGGTGACATATATCTGTTACTGGATTGTGACCAGAGGGTGCATGTTCAAGATTTAGTGGGGGATCCAGTTGAAATGTGGAAGAAGCTTGAGGAGGTGTATCAGTCCAAGAAACCTGGTGCTTGATTCAATGCATATGATGATCTCTTCTCCATTCATAAGAATGATGAGGAATCATTAGTTGATCTGGGGACATGAATAGAGAAGGCAATAGCAACTACATATACAGGATTTATGTCCTACCAAGTTCACCATTACCAATCTTGATGAGGAACTACAATGCATGGTGTTGATTCAAGCATTACCAGAGGACTATGTGCACCTGTCGACAGCACTACTGCTACAGGACAAATTGACCAAGTCAACTGTTCTTGCTGCCTTCTGAAATGAGGACCTCAATTGTCAAAAGCGAACAGAGATAGCCAATCGGGCAATGGTGGGAGGCTTTGGAGGAAAGAAAAAGTGGAAATCAAAGACACCAGGGGTTGTAGTCACTTGCTATGTCTGTGGCAAAGTGGGGCATATTGCGAGAGTGTGTCATGATTGCAAAGACAAAGTTGGGACAAATACAGCAGAGGCACACAGAGTTGAGGAAAGTGGGGAGAAGATGCCAGAGTCAGCTCATGTGGCAAGTACTCTTTCTGGTTTTGAGGTATGCTTTACATCATTTAATAGTTTCCATTGGATTATAGATACAGGGGCCTCTTCTCATATGACCCCTCATAAAAGCTGGTTACAAGATTACACTCCATTTAGAGTTCCTGTTCAACTTGCAGACAACAGTATTGTATATTCAGAGGGTATTGGACATGTTATTTTCAGACCAGTTATTAATGGAAAATTAGAAAGAGATGTTGAATTTACCAGAGTACTACATGTTCCAGCATTACAGAGTAATCTTCTTGCTGTTCTATACTTAACTCTTCATAAAGGGATTGATGTTCACATTTCTCTTGATAAACTACAGTTCTTCCAAAAAGACCAATTACTATTTACTGGTTCAGTTAAAGGTACTACTGGTTATCTTGATGGTTCTACTGTAGAAAATATAGAAAATGTTCATATTGCATCAACTCTCCCTCTGAATCTATTTCTGTGGCATAAATGGCTTGGGCATCACAACTACAAGGACATCAAACGGATGATCAAAAGTGACATAGTTAGTGGAATGACAGTAAGCTCATCTGAGAAGCCTGATCCAATCTGTGAGCCATGTCTAGCAGGAAAAATGCATGCAAACCCATTCCCCCCTTCAGAGCATAGAGCATCACAGTCATTGGAACTTGTTCACTCTGATCTTCACCAAGTATCAGTAACATCATTGGGTGGTTTCAATTATTGAGTTACATTTATGATGACTTCTCTTGATTTCAGGTTGTCATACCCTTAAAGAGAAAGAGTGATGTATTTGATGCATTCAAGTGGTTTAAGGTGTTTGCAGAAAATCAAACTGGACACACTCTGAAAACCTTCTGATGTGACAAAGGGGGTGAATATATGGGATCAAACTTTATCAAGTTCCTTGATGATTGTGGCATTGCTAGACAATATACTGTGCAAAATAGGCCACAACAAAATGGTGTTACTGAACAAGCAAACAGAACACTTAATGAAAGGATCACAGCTATGATCTCAGAAGCTAATCTGTCAAAGGGGTACTGGGGTGAATGTCTTGCTGCACTTGTTCATGTTTGGAATCACTGTCCCACATCTGTACTGCCAAGTATGACACCATATGAGGCATGGTATGGCAAGAGACCTGATGTCAGTCATCTTAGAGTTTGGGGGTGTATTGCATATGTCCATACCCAAAAGGATAAAAGGTCACCACTTGGGAGTCATATGGAAAAGTGTGTATTCATTGGGTATCCTGAAGGATATAAGGGGTGGAAATTTTACAATCCTCACTTGAGACTGAAGACAATACAAGGGCCCTGTAGAGGGTGCCATAAATATTCCCATGTGTTCAAAATGCACTGACAAATGTACAGGCCTCACAAATGTGGTCACAGAGAAAAACTATAAATCTAGATTTGTTGTTCCCATTTAGTTGGTTCATAGAGTTTATGTCTGTGAGCCACCTTTTTTTGAACAATTTGAATTGCCTCTGCAACCATCATTTATTCACCCATTGAGTTAGGACCTATGATTGGGTAAGCAGTACATGTCCATTCATTAATTTATTTTAACAATAGTGGCCAAATATATCTGCTCTAATGAATGGGCTGAGAGAATATGCAAGGTCACTATTGTTAAAATGGATGAACCAAATATGTGGGCCTTGCTTATCTAACCCTAAGTTCTAATTCAATGGCTGAATAAATGATTGTCACAGAAGTAATTCAATTTTTCTAAAAAAAGGTAGCCCATACTTATAAACACCATGAACAACCTGAATGGGAACAATAAATCTAGTTTTATAGTTGTTCTCTGTGACTACCAATATATGAGACCCATACATTCATCAGTAGAGTTTGAATATATGGGAATGTTTATGGCACCCTCCATGGGGCCCTTGTATTGTCATCAGTCTCAAGTGCCTGTTACAAAGAAAACAGTTATCAGTGAGTGTGCAGAGTTTGATGAGCATGTTGGTTTAAATGGTCCTCTCCATCACCAATTGCAACCCAATGATATAAATGATAAGGAACCTGTTCCACCAGCCCCTGAACCAATCTTGGTACCACTCACTGACCCATTGACTCCATGTGTACAAATACCACCAACTGGACAAGTTGAAGCAAATGATAAACTGGATGATAACATCAGAGAAGGCCTACCAAGTGAACCTGAAATCGACTCTAGACTAATTGCTATTTGAAAGCCCAAATGGAATGTGGCACGCCCACTAGGATATTGGAAGCATAGAGAGCCTAAACCACTGTAAGGGGACAATCCACAAACACCCCTAAGCCTCCCAGCACACTGTACATCCCCCCTTTCAAACGTTTACACCCCAAACATAACCAGAATGCACCAGAGGTCCCCTCACTGCCCAGTTAAACCCCTCCCTTCACCCTCTACACCCTCCTTAACCCTCACCTGCTTCCTCCCATTTCCTGTAGACTTCAGACTGTTATCTTCACTCCCCACACTCATTTTAATCACACCTGGCCTTGTGCAACACCCAGACACCACCGTCAAGCCTTGTTCAATTTATATTGATTATATAAGTCAAGTATATACATAGTTTTCGCCTGCAGGGGTTCCCTCATCCTATTCTCTTAGGATTTCCCTGCAGGTATGGACTCCCTACTTAGCTCACAGATTAATAATACTTAGGATTTCCCTGCAGTGACGTTTCGGCTCCCTGAGTTGTCCGAACCCTCCAGGTTGCCCTAACAACCACTGGTCACTGACTCAGAATCAGAGGATGAGCAACAGAATGCTCAGTTTAGCCAAGAGATGGAAACACAGTCATACTCTGAGGCATTAGAGTGACCAAATGGTGAGGGTGATAAATGGCATAAGGCAGCACTGGAGGAGATTAATGCCCACCTCACAAATAGAACTTGGTCACTTGTACCACTGCCTCCAGGGGAGAAAGCAATTGGGTCTAAATGGGTGTTCAAGATTAAACACAATGCAGATGGCTCTATAGAGTGTTACAAAGCCTGTATTGTAGCAAAGGGATTTAGTCAGCGACTGTTAGGGGAAGTAAGCGCACCGGAACCAAGTTGATATTTGGGTGGCGAATACAATCGACACCCACACTACTTATATACATAGAGGCCTGCGCACAGACCGGGTAGCCAAACACTACGTAGCTACTAGAACATAACGTACGCAAACAATATACAAACAACGTCAGTCGCACGTGGGTTAGACTCGGGGATGGGGGTGGCCGAAGGCTGAGGCCGGGCTTAGGCATCGGGCATCGGCTAGAGAGGCCGAGCACGGATACCCAACCACAGACCCCTAGACATACCTTGCGTAAGGGGGTATAGTCCCCTTACAGCGACCAGGACAAGATTATTTTGAAACCTTTGCATCAACTATGCATCAGAGTACCATCCGAACTATACTTGCCCTGGCTGCTATTGAAGACCTAAATCTGTGTACTGTGGACAAATCTCATGCTTTTATCAATAGTGATATTGATGCTGAAGTATATATGAAGCAGCCAAAAGGGTTTGAGCAAGGGGGTTCAGAGTATATTTGTAAACTGAACAAGTCCCTATATGGGTTAAAGCAGTCACCTCATCTGTGGAGTGAAAAACTTGCAACTGTAATGGAAGGGATGAACTTCCATAGGTTGCACAGTGATCCATCAGTTTACCTCTATGCCTGGGATGATGTACAGGTAGTCATGCCTGTGTTTGTAGATGACATCACAATTGCATCAAAATCTGTTGAGAAAATGGACCAGTTTGTGGAGGAATTATCTTCACATTTCAAATTGAGGGACCTGGGTGAAACATCATTCTTATTGGGTGTTGAAATCAAATGAGATAGGCAACAGCACATATTGACATTGTCCCAATGTCAATATATTCTAAAGAAGTTGGAAGAGTTTGGAATGACAGAGTGCAAACCATGAACAACACCCATGATACCTAATAAGGTCCTTACACTAGATGATTGTCCAAAAACTCCAGAGGAAAAGCAAAAGATGGTTAATATCCCTTACATGAATGCTGTTGGCTCTCTCATGTACAAGCTTACGCTCATGTGCCTTCGGCACACCCAGTTTGTGTGACTTTGGCATTGTCTGACAAAGCATGCTGGACCTTCAGCCCACACATCAGAACAAAGGGAACAATTGCTGACATAATTAAAAAAAGCTGACCAATTCTGACTAATCCTGACTTATTCTGACTAAGCTTACAAATCATACAAACGGGGTCCACTTAAGGTGGCCTGCCATTCTTTATAGATTTGGCCACTACAACACATCCAGACATTGCTTATGCTGTAGGGGTACTAGCACACTTCAATGCTAACCCTGGAATGGCTCATTGGTCAGCTGTTAAACACTTGTTCCAATACTTAAGGGGTACATTGGACTATAAGCTCACATATGGATCTGACTCCAGTATTGGTGATAGGATGTTTGTGACATATTGTGATGCTGATCATGGAGGGGACAAGGACTCTCACAAATCCACAACAGGATATTTGGTGAAGCTGGGTCAGGGGGTTGTGTGTTGGAGAAGCAAGCTTCAATCTGTGGTCACCAAGTCAACTACTGAAGCAGAGTATGTGGCTGGGAATGAAGCTGGAAAAGAAATCCTGTGGATGCAAAAATTGCTAGGAGAGCTTGGATATACTCCATGTGCCCCATCAGTACTATACACTAATAGCCAGTCTGCAATGTCTGTTGCCAAAAACCCTGATCATCATGGGAGGATGAAACACTTGGACATGGGTTATTATTGGTTGAGGGAGAAGGTGGTAATGAAAAAGCTACAGCTTGAGCACCTGTCTACTGATGACATGCCAGCTGATCTGCTTACAAAACCTCTTGCCCAAGTCAAGGTGGAGAAGTTCTGTGATCTTATAGGTTTAAGGAAATGATGGAATAGGAAGTTGGATAAGTGAAGGTGTGCAGTAGATCAGGGGGTTGTGCATTGGTGATCCACTACACAAATTAAAGAAGTGTTCTGTCAGGGGGTTGTGTTAAATAAAGTGACAGATCACTTATTAGTTAGTAACAAATTATAATATATAGGTCATTAGTTGTTATGTACACCCATCCCTTGGGGATGTCAATTAGTGGACACCAAGTTTCACACCTTGTGTCCATTTTGACAGGATGGGACCTTAGACTAGCCAAATCCTATTATGTTGTAAGGCTGCTACAAGTTCTTGGAGGTAAAAGACATCTATTCGGTAACTACATGGCACATATTTTAAAGGTTCTATGTGTCCATGTTTCTACAAAAATTGGGAATAAAAGGAGTGCTATGGTATGTAAATGAGAGACTGAGAGCATAAACAAGCGAGTTTTCTATGTAAAAAATGAGTGTGAAGGTGAAAGGAATTATGTGTAAGATAAGAATAATTAAAGAGCAAGCCAAATTACCACTATACACTAGATAATTGTGACATCCTTGTGTAGCTGAGAGGGTGTCCCTACACCTCTGAGCTTTCTGAAAACAACTCTCGTGAGTTGTTTTCACTTGTCTTCAACATCTGCGAGGTCCTCGGGGTCAACAAACTCTGTGACATGGATATGATGTGGCGAGTGAGCGTGGTAAGGGATGAGTCGAAATGCTGCAAATTTGAGCCTTGAAACAGTGCTGTTTGCTTCAGCAAGCATGTAGGCACTGTTCCAGAGTCACTTGATGACCACCATGGGTCCTAAGTACCATGGTTTGCACTTGTGCCCAACTTTGGGCTTGATTTTCTTGTTGAGGAGCAGCATGAGGGTGCCTGGAGCAAAGTTGTAGTCATGAACTTGGCTACCCATTTGCTTTTCGAAGTCTCAGATGGAGGCAAAACATGCTGCCAAGACTCACTCATGTATTTTGGCTAGATTGCCATCATGTTTCTCAAGGGCTTGGGCTCAGATGGAGAGAAGTTGGGAGGTGGTGAGTTTTCGGGTGGGGAATGGGTGTAAAAAGGTGGCCTTGGTGATGTCGAATGGAAGTAGTGGTTCAACCCCATGGACAGTGTAGTACGGTGTGTGTCTTGTGGCTTTTTGAGTAGTTACCCTGTCAGCCCAGAAAATATATGGAGCATGCTTGTACCAACTGCAAATATCACCATCGCAGACCTTGACAAGGGCATCCCAGATGGTTCTGTCGGTTGTTTCCACAACTCCATTGGACTGTGAGTTGTAAGCTGAGATCCAAATATGACGGATGTGATACTTATCAGCTAGCCAATCCAAGGCTGTGACAAAGGCTGTTCCATTGTCCGTGACTATTTCCTTGAGTCCTCCCCATCTGCACAAGATTTCTTCGAAAATGAAGGCTCCCAGTGTCCTGCTGGTCTCTCTAGTGAGGGCTCTCCATTCTGGCCATCCAGTAAGGCTGCAGCAAGCTTGAACAATGTATTTTCACCCATGAGATGGTGGCATGTGCATGGAGTCAATGTAGGCTTTCTGGAAGAGGGGGGCTGGGGTCTGGATTGTTGGTGGCAAGACTACCTGTTCCATGGATCGGATCTGACATGGATGGCATGTTTTAATGAACCAGCAGACATTATTTTCGAGTGAGGGCCACCAGAACCGGTCAGCAAGAGTGCGTCAAGTGGCATAGAACCCTTTGTGTCCTAAGTTGTCATGTGTTTGGGTAAGCAATCAATGGCGTTGTGATTTTCCCATCACCACCACCTGGTGTCTCCCACCATACTCCTTCCTGCACAACCTCTTGTTGTTCATGAAGAACTTGCCTGCTCATTTGAGAAACCTTTTCTTGGCCTTTTCAGTGAGTCCCTCCGGCAGCTCTAGTGATGTTAGGAACCTCCTAATTTCCTCCAACTCTAGGTCTCTTTTTCTTGCCTCATCATCATGGGGTACTAGCTTGTCTGTCTTCTCCCTTTCCTCTGGGCTTTCTGGGCTGTTTCTTGGCTTGCTTCTGGTCTCCAAGACAGTCACCTCACCTCCCCTCTCTTCAAAACCTCCCACTACCCATGTCCCACACCCCAACACCTCGTCATCCACCCATGCTTCAGCTTCTTCTTCTCCGAAGTCTTCCTCCTTGCTCTCCTCTCCTCTCCTCTCCTTCGTCTTGACAATCCATCTGGTCCTTGGTGTTTCTTCCCTGGAACATGCACTAGTTTGAAGTCAAACATCAAGATAGCTGAGATCCATTGATTTACAGCCACATTTGGGTGTACATCTGGTTTGTTGATCATTCCTTTGATGTATTTCACATCGACCTCCACCACTAATTGTTTTGCACCCACCAGCCACAATTTGCATGCATTCAAGGCCCGAAAAAGTCCATACAGCTCCAGCTTAGCTTGGGAGTAGTGAGATACCTTCTCGTTCCAGGCAATAGATCCAAAACAAGCTGGCTGTCGTTTCCCTGTGTTATCCATCTGACCTAAGATGTATCCAACTGCAATTAGGGAGGTGTCCACAGCCAAAATGATGTTGAAGGGTAAGGTATGGTTGATTGGCCTGATTGCCTCACACATTGCAACCTTCTGCTTTATTTCCTCCATTGCCACTTTATGTTCCTCCTCCCATCTAAACTCCTCTCGTTTTCCTTGCATTAACTTGGTGAGTGGTTCACATATCTCCACAAATGACTTGATCCAATTCCTGACCATTCCTGCCATCCCCAGAAATCCTCATACTTCTGACACATTCCTGCACTCTGGCCACCTCAACACCTTCTCCACCATCACCTCATCTGGTCTCTGCCCTTCATACATACACAGTCTCCCCACCACCACAGTTTCTGGTAAGCACAGCTGGAGTTTCTTTGCTGATACTGTCACTCCTGCATGTTTGAGTCTGTGCAGTACGTGATTTAGGTCAATTGTGTGTTCCCACAAGAATCATCAAATGCCTGGGTTCTCCACTAGGACCTTGTAAGTGCTGTCTAGTTTTTCATAACGCATTTTTGGGCCTAATAGAGTAATGTCATCTAGAAAATTTGGGGCTGTCTCTGTTTCCTCCTTCAAGAGGAAGGCGATGTTGTTGTGAAAGATCCCAACTGAGCCTGTCCATCCTTGGGGTAGTACTGTTAGCCTCATTGTTCCTAGAGGCATATCAAAGATGGTAAAGTCTCGAGAGGGCTCTGCCAGGGTTTGGTAATCATACCCCACAAAGATATCTAGTCCTGAGTAGATGCCTTGTGCTGCACATTGCTCCATGTAGAGATACATATATCAGAGGGGGGCTTTGGGAGTCTTGAATTGTGATTGTGTTGAGGGGTGTCAAGTTATGCACAATCCGTATGTTGCCATCCTTCTTTGCCACAGTAAACCACTGATGCCTGTAGGAGCTGTATGATGGCTCATATACCCCAGTCTTGATCTTTTGTTTGATAAGCCCAATTACTTTTTTGCGAAGCCCAGGGGGAATGGGTAAGGATTTCCTAGTCCATGGGATATGTTTGATGACTGGAATTTTGACAGGAGTGAAGTAGTCCTTGTGAAATCAGCCTTTTTCTGTTTCATCCCATGCTAGGCCCAACTCATTGTTCAACAGTATCTGTGCCACCAGTTTCTTTTCCTCTGGCCACAAGAAGTCATTTGAAAATATCCCTAGCTTGTCCATCCTGTCCTGCGTAAGGCATATTCCTGGCCGGAATGGAGGTGGAAGGACTGGTAACACAGGTAAGGTCAATAGGGGGTCTTCAGGTACCTTTCTGATAATTTGGTAGTCACTAGGCATTGTCACTGGTACTGGTTGGACTTTGTTGGTGACCTTTTTGTAAGCTAGGCAGTGGGCCTCGATGTTGTAAGTGAAAGTTGATGAGAGGATTGCCTCTGTTAATGTGTTGTCTCCTCCATAGATCCTCCATACTCCTTTGTCCTCTATTCCCCTCATCACTACCAATCCTTTCCTTGTCTTCTTGTTATCAGAAACCACATCAGAAGGACGGTTACTTTTAGATCACATTCACATGTCACTATGAAACTATCAGTAGTGTACATCAGAAGGACTATTCTTAGTATATGCCTCATGTTTTCTTATCTCTGACTCATAGTTACCCCGGTCTGGACTATTATAGTAGGAGTACAGCCACACTTAGGAGTATATAAGGATACAGTACAATACCTTGTATCCTTATCTTAGTGTTATACAGTTCTTGCCTCCTATACCTCTTTGCCCTTAAACCGGCTGGACTATAGTGCTCCGTCGTCTCTAAGTCACGCCTAGTAGGACAAGACCAAGTCTGTATAGACATCTTGCCACGAACGCTGTGCTACTCAAGAGCGAACCCCTAACCCAGGTAACACTTCTCCTCCACTCTCTCTCTTGTTGGCACCACCACCTTTCTTTCCTTCCCTACTGGGTCTGTCACCACTACCTCAACATTACCATCCTCCTGCTCTACTTTCCCCAACCTCACTCCTTGTTGCTAGGGCCTTCCCAACAACAACTGATATGGTGCCATTTTCACAACAAATGCATGTGCAAATGTCTTCAAACCTCCTACCATGATCTCCAACCACTTGACACAACCCTCTAGGTTCTCCTTCCCACCATTCGCTGTCTGCATCACCATCCTCCTCACCCTATTCACCTTTATCCCCAACTCATCACATAAATCCTGTCTCACCAATACAATCTCTGACCCTTTGTCCAACAGTCCCATCTCAACTGCTCCCTTTCCCTCTGTCCCTTTCACTGTCACTTCCACCTCTTGAAGTGGTGTTGTAAACTCAAGTGACATCCCAGGTACTGCTGCTACAACAGCTCCCATTGTCAGAGCTTTCTGTGTATGTGTGTTGTCAATCATGAGTTTGCAAAGGTCCCCACTGATTGATAGTAACTCCTTTACAGTGACTTTAGGGACTTCAGCTTCAAGTATGTATTTGTAGATCCCTTGTGTTATTGATGTGCTTGAGACTTTCAACTCAAGTTTGTATGCTGGGTACATCTTGGCTGCTTCCTCCTTTCATCCTTCTTCCCTAGTCTCTGCTGACTCTTCACTACTCTTCCCAGCTCCTCTCTTCTCTTGTGCTCTCGTTGTCACCATCCCTTCAACTTCTGACTTCTTCTCATTTCCCAACTCCTCCAACTCGACTATTGCTCCCCACACAAATCCTTCTTCTCCAGTCTCCATCTCTTGTGCTGAAACATACGAGGTAAGTGGTATGGATGAAGGGGTTGGGGCTGGTACTAGTGGTGTTATACTTGCACTGGGGGTTGTCTGTAGTGGTCCCCCCCACTTCTGATCTATAGCTCCTTTGAAGCCTCCTGGATTTCGTTCAATATGCAAGCCATCTCCATGCATGTGGTACCCTCCAGCTAGAATAAGTAATTGACCTGCTCAAACATACTCAGCTGTGATGGGGCATGCTTGAAGCCTATGTGAGGGATCTTTACACATGAGGCATGTGTAGTTCTGGGGTGTCATGGGTGCCCCATGTCCTGGCTGATTTCACATGAAGGCTGTTGTTGATGCTGTTGGTATCCATTGTGCTGGTGGTGAAATGTGTTCAGCGACAGTTGGGGCTACCAAAACTAGCTGGGCATAAGTTGCCATGTATGTTGCATCGGTTACCTCTAGCCCATGTAGTTTCCTTGTGAGTTCTTCAACCTTGTCCATCACTTCTCCCTTCTTCTTTTCCTTTTCCTCTTCAACCTTTACCTTCCTTGTTCTCACCTCCTTCTTTGTTTTTCCAGCCTTTTGCCTATATCGTCATTGTCCCTCTTCCTCACTGGACTCTTCATCTGTCATCTCAACAGATGACTCCTCTGACTCCTCACTACTACTCTGTTCTCATCTCTTCTTTCCCTTCCCTTGTTTCTTCAAACTCTTCCTCGTCCTTTATTCCCATAACTCTTCTTCATCTACTGCTTCCTTCAGAAACACAAATCTCCCTGCCTTCAGTACTTTCTTGATTTTGGGGATCTGTGAATGTCTGGGTTACTGTCCTCCTTTTCAAGTCGATCCCAGATGGTGCATCAAGTGCTGAGGGAAAGTCCTTTCCAAAAGTAGTGATCACCTTCATCCGTGGTAATCTTTTGACCCAAACCCTGCCATCTGACCCTAAGCGATTGATTTTGGTCTCATCTGACCAAACCACCCTCTTCCAGCCTTCCAGAGTCCAGTCTGCATGTGCCTCTGCCCACTCCAATCTTTTCCTCTTATGTATAACAGAGAGTTTAGGCCTTTTCTGCTTGACTACAGCCTTCATTCCAGCTTTTTTGAGTGCTCTGCAAACTGTTTTGGATGATAGAGGTTGGTCAATGACAGTATGAAGGGTTCTGGTGATTTGGGAGGCATTTTCAGCCTTGCAGGATGTGATAAAATGAGTGGCATATTTGATATTGCCAACAGAAAGCTTGGTTGGGTGGCCACCAAGTGACTTTGAAAGTGTTGAATAATGTTTGGAGCGAAGACAAGATATAGTGCTGAGGTCAAGACCAGTGGTAGAAGCAATATGGGTAGCAGAGTGGCCTTTGTCCAAAAGGGAAAGAATATGGTTGCATTGAGTCATAAAGAGGGATCGCATGTTAGCAAAATGAGGTTGGGGGGGTGGTGTGAGCTAGGGAAGTGAGCAGCTATATTTATACATTATTCCAACCAGTCACATGACATTTATTTGCACTTATTTGGCTGTAATAAACAAAATCATGTGATTAGAGTAAAGACAGACAAAACCCTTCCAACGACCTTAAATGATTGTTTAATTTACTGACTTCCCAAAATGGCATATGACGTAATGATATTTGGCAGGATGATACATGAGCCATATAGGTATTCCCAATTAAAATATGAAGGTTTCACCTTTAGTAGGTGGGCAGTTATTAGCATATTTGTTGAAGTATAAAAATCATTGGAAGGGTTTTGTCCCTTACTGTACCATAGGCCAGAGCTTATGATAATACTTGTTTAGGTCATCTTCATCCTCAATATCCTCGTCTGCCGCTGCCTCAATGAACCTGAGTAAACGATTGACTGAATATTTCCCTCCAAGGGATGTCTTTGAGTATGACTCTAAAATCTCTTTCTTTAGTATTCCATAATCCTGTTCATACCCTTCAAGACTCTTCCAGAACTGTTTCGTCTTGGGATCTGTATACTTCACCACCATCTTTGCTTTCTCCGCTTTATCCAACCCACATGCTCTTGCCTGCTGTTTGAACTCCTCAAAGAACTCCTTCAACTCCTCAGGATGTTTGGGGTTGAACTCTGGTGCATGCTTGGTTCCTGGGGCTGGCATGGCTGTCATACCTCCTGGAGTTGATACTGAGGCCATTTGAGGGGTTGGTGTTACTGGCGGTGTTGAGGTGAGGAGTAAGGCCTTTTGTGCATGGCCTCATAATGTCTCTTGGTCTGACAATGATGTGGTCACTGTAGGTCCTGCTCCTGATGGTCGTTGATGCTTCGCACTCTTGGAAGACTGACTTTGCTGGGATGGAAGCTTCAACTGTGACCATGTCTGGACTCTTGGTTAGTCTGTTGTGTTGTAAGGATTGTAGGGATAGAGAAGGAGTGTGGTTATGAGCTAGCCACCCCTCGTGGTGGGCTCCAAATGTAAGGCTGCTACAAGTTCTTGGGGGTAAAAGACGTCTATTTGGTAACTATGTGGCATGTATTTTAAAGGTTCTACGTGTCCATGTTTCTATGAAAATCAGGAATAAAAGGAGTGCTATGGTATGTAAATGAGAGACCAAGAGCGTAAATGAGTGAGTTTTCTATGTAAAAATGAGTGTGAAGGTGAAAGGAATTATGTGTAAGATAAGAATAATTAGAGAGCAAGCCAAATTACCACTATACACTAGATAATCACAACATCCTCACATAGCCAAGAGGGTGTCCCTACAATGTGAAGGGGAGTTACATACGAAGGACCTTTACACTTGACCAAATCAGTGGGCTTATCAAATCACACTATTATTAACAACATGTGAATACATCAGTGATTGTTGATCAACTCGAGCTAGTGACTAGTGATCAGTATGTCACTGATACTATTGACTCTACTCAGTTCAACAGTATATATAATAATTGGGCCAGTATAGAGTGAGATAGAAGTGTTTGTCCAAGCTTATCACCCAGCTGACCTACCAACCAATGACAGTATATGCTGATGTGTACCATTATTTATTTATTTGAAAAATAAATCTCATAAGATATTTTTTAATTCCAAACTTTAGGTGATATATTTATATAGGTATTTTTCATAAAATCAATTATTATGATACATATAAGCAAAATATTACATAAAATAACACTATGGTCTAATGGTTAGTGTTTCAAGCTCCATACAAATGTGTTAATTCCATTTTTGAGGTTGAGGGTTCAAATCCTGCTCACATTTCAATACATGCAAGATCAATATTTCATCATTCTCAAACCAATGTCTGCTCTTTCAATATATTTAAGATCTGTATCCCATGTTTTCTGCTACTCTTGGGATATTGTACAATGAGGATATGACTCATAGTAAGAAGTATAAAATACCATTGGTACACCAATAAATATTCCAACATCCCCCCTACATGGTTTTACTTCTCCACTGCTCTCTAACTCTACCTTGAGTTCCTACTTCTCATTCCAAACCTCAACTATCTGTACCAGGCATAAATTCCCCATGGTTTTTGTAAGTCAGAATTAAACTTGTATGAAGTCATGATACTAAATTATAGCAGGGATTCTTTAAGCACTGTGCAAAGTACTTCTTTGAGTCAGAACAAGATGTCCCTCCACCTCCACCTCCCAAATCTCCACAGATGGCCCCCCAACCAATTCCATCCATACAACAGCTTCATCCAACCTCACATTTGTTATTTTACTTTAATTTAAAAGCTAACTTGCACAAACTTACTTGTTACAGAAACAACCAACATACAAGCTCTTATTCAAGCACTTCAATCAGTATTATTGCCTCAGCCAGGATCTATGCCCCCCCATTCACAGGTCAACCATGGCCCCACCCATCCTATCTGGACTTCCTCTGCTTCCTCAATTCTCCCTTGAAACAAAACCTGTGACTCAACCACCTTCACATATTCCTAATCATTTTATCACTCCCTCTATTCCATCAACTTCACATATTATATCTGGACCCTCCCCTTCTATAAATTCCTCTCTTCCAGCCAATCCATCCACCACACTTGCCAGCCTTGGACAGTTAGTTCAGCCTCCTCTCCCACAACAGCCAATGGAAGGATTGAAGGAGACTAGGAAGTCATGGCCATACTTTCCTGTTGGAGCTTTTGAACAGAACTTTACACCTGATGAACTCATCAAAGGCAAGTGGCCACCAATTCATTGGGCATTCAAGATCAAGGGTGGTCATAACTGTAACAATGGTTGGGATAAAGCTCCCACATGGCAAAAAGGGTGCAAGTCAATGTGAGAATGTCTAGGCATTTTTCAATGCATTGACCCTAATTGCAACATGCTTATATGGCCAAAAACTACCAAAGCCAGCTGCCAAAAACAGTCTGAAGAAGGTTGCAATTGTAGGAAAGAAGTCTTTTGGATGCAATGTGATGTTTGGTCCTGTTAGAGCTGGTGCAGATCAGGACCGAAGCAGAGGGTCAGAATGGTATCCTTGATATAAGGTAACTGGGGGACAAGGCGAAGTCAGTACGTAGACTTCAGGACTGAGGTGGAGTACTTCAGGCAGGGGGTTGGACTTGCAGCCTCAGCTTATGTGCTGTGCCCTCCTACTGTCCAAGTCTGTATTTCAGGAGGTTGGGGCTGAAGTAGAGCGAGGCAGAGAGAGAGGAGGATATGGAACAGGGAGCTGGTCTGCTGCTCAATTTGATTATCAGACTGAGGAGTACAAGTCAAGTACCTACGGTATATATACTACTAGTCTTACAAACTATGACTCATACTGACTATGGATGGAGCGAAGCAGAGACCAATATGGTTACAAACAGATTACAAATGGATTACAAATGAAATGGAGACTGGTACAGGTATGGAGACTGATAACGTCTCTTGGTTACAGACAGAGAATGGAGAACTGAGAAGTAGTACCAAGGGTCAGGTGATCACGGCATGTGTGGAGATGGTCACATGATCAGGGCAATGGGTTACAATTGGAGCGAGTTGGGGCCAAGTCAGAGGGCAGAGGGTTGTTATGTGGAGTGCATGTGGAGTCAAGAAGCTGAAGTATAATGGTTAAGCTCTGGGTTTGGCATGGATATGACAGTGCCCCCCCTTTAGGGCCAAGCCTCGAGGCCCTAGGTGGTCTAGCCCAGGGCCCATCAGAAAACTCCGCCAGGGTATAAAGATGGGGTGAACTGGTTTGGGTTGGGAGAGCACAACTTAACCCCATACTCCCATGAGCAGACAACCATCCCAACAACTGACCACTGTAGAGCACAAGGTGCAACTGCTGAGGGAGAAGGCTGAGCAAGAGGAGTGAGAGCAGCTGGAAATCGAGTGGTTGGAGGAGGAGGAGCAGCAGCAGCTGATAGCACTGCATCAGCAACAAGTGGAGGAGCAGGCAAGGGAGTGCTTGGCAGAAGAGATCAGGCAGCAGCAAGATGAGGCTGCCAAGGCAGAGTGTCGGGCAATTTGGGCCAGACTTGTCACAACTACTGTGGGGGCTTCATTGAGCTGCCTGCCAGAAGAACCGATGGAGGTAGATACGGAGGAGTCGGAATCTGATTACACAGATAGTGACAAGATGGAAGATGAGGAGGAGGAGGAGGAGGACTCCAGGGATACAGGGGGTAAGGGAAAAGCAAGGGCAAGGGTGGCCCTGCAATGGGGCCATGCAAACATTTTCGGGGGTGAGAACCCCTGCTGGAGGTGCAAGTGAGATGGGGTCCAGTGTGAGGTTGCCAGTGGGTGAGTTGTTTTTTGAAGGTTTCTGGGATACATACTGATAGGGTTTTAGTAACACCAGGAGTTGCCATCGGTGTAGTAAAATGAAGAAACAATGCGGAAGCCAAGAGGAGACGGAGGGTTTGGAGGAGAGTGTCGGGGCTGCCTCAGAAGAGGAGGTGTGGGGCTTGATGGAAGATGATGCTGCACAGTTGCCTGGCCCCTCTGGAGATGATAAGTAAATTGGTAGTAGTTTTTGTTTTGTTGATAAATCTTGTTGTTTCTTGGTGTGATGGGTGATCAGTGGAAAACTCAGAGTGAATGGAGGGGACCAGGCTTAGTGGGGTAAGAGGAATGGAAAGCCTCTACTAGATCTATGGCATGTTCAAGCTTGGTAGCTGGTAACCATGAAGACTCTTCTTTGGTGTCTTCATAACCTAACCAAATGACTTTGTAGAGGAGTTTGCATGTGTGGTGCCGATCAATCTTTGAGTCGACAATGCGAGTGATCTCATATTTGGGTTCGCTGTCAATAGAAACTGGTGCAGGTGGTGGGTCCAATTAGGTGGGTATGGTATTATGTGTGGCCAGTTCAAGCATAGAAACATGGAAAACTGGGTGTACTCCACGTATGGAGTTGGGGAGTCGGAGGGTGAAGGAGTGGGTACCTGCTTGGGCAATGATCTTGTAGGGTCCAAGAAACTTTTTGGAGAGTTTTTTGGAGGGACAGGTGGTGCAGAAGAACTGGGCTTTAACAAACACTTTTTGCCCAACCTTGAAGTCTGGAGCTGGGAGACAGTGGGCGTTGGCAGAGGTCTGGTATCATTGCTGGGCTAATGCTATTTCTGACTTCAAGGTGGTATGTAGGTCATCAAGATCAACTGCAAAGTGGTGGGCCTGAGTGGAGGTGAGGTCACGTTCAGGATGAACTGTGATGTTCAGATGATATCCTTTATTAGTGAAGGATGGGGAGATACCGGTGGTGGCACTAGGAGCATTGTTATAAGTGAACTCAGCTAATGGTAGCAACTTGGACCAATTGTCCTGTTGGTAGTTACAATAGACCCGGAGATATTGTTCCAGGGTCTGGTTGGTGCATTCCGTCTGTCTGTCACCTTCTGGGTGGTAGCCTGAAGTGAAGTGTAGTTTCATGTTGAGGGCTTGTCCCAATGAGCAGAAGAAGTGAGAGATGAATTCAGAGCCGTGGTCAGAGGTAACATGTTCGGGTATGCTGAAAAGGTGGAAACGTTCGTGGGTTTTAATATAGATAAATGGCTTGTTCTCACTAAGCTTAGTTGAAATTCGATAAGCTTAAGTTAATACAAGTAGTATGAGATAGATAATGAACAGTTTCGTCTTTTAGGGTGTTCTGGGGGTGCATTCTGACAGCGAAATTCAAGAGAATAGTGTTTTTAGAGGTTAACGAACAGCCGTTGAAGTTATCTTAGCCGTACAGTGCAACAGTGAAAGGACAATCCCTGTCAATTCAAAGCACGGGGTCTTTAGTCTCTGGTCTCTGATCTCTGAACTCTGTTCTCTGTCTCTGTCTCTGTCTCTAGCACTCTGGAACTCTAAACTCTGGACTCTGTTCTCTGTCTCTGTCTCTGGGTTGGTCAACGACCAAAGAAATCACACTTAACAACGCACACTAAATAGTCCTCTGAAACTGTTCTTGATCACAGCTTGCAGACTTGCGTGTGGAAGCGGGGGTGAGACCTCTTGCTTCTCCACAAACAAGCATGACCATATTTATATTGTTTAGATACATGCAAGAGATAGTAAATATGAAATAGAAAACAATAAGCTTAATTCTTACAGGTACTGCAGAATATTTTGGAAGGTTTGGCAGCATTTCTACCTTGCCCTGGGTTATGGGTTTTTCTCTGATTGACAAATGGCAATCCAGCCAGATGTGTTCCGTGCTCATCTGCATTATTCTGTGTCCACGCAAGCGTGTTAAGCCTCCAGATCAATTATGATCAGAATGTATGGCGTATGTACAATCCCTTGATCCATTGTAATTAATCTCAGTCAGGCAGTATGCCAAGGTGCCGGGACCCACAAAGCACTTGTTAATTATGAGTCTTTGATATGTCTAGGGTTTTGGGCATCGGGTGTTGCCTCCCGAACATTGGATGTTCCATTCTGTGGTCCAGTCATCATTATTGGGCTCGCTATGGGCGTAATACCCCTGCGACAGCCGCTATATACATTCTTTAGGTTCCAACAAATCCGAGTTCATCAGAAAACTGCTCATAAGGTCCCTTGATGTGACTGGAGTATACTCGATAGGCTATGTAAAGTCCGGAATCCCTTCGGAGAGTGTTCTGATAGCTTGGTTCACTAAGCTTAGTGATAATGAACTGGTTTGAACACTTCCAAGGCTTGAATATCCTCAGTTTGGTCAAACTGGCTACTACGGGACATAGTACCAATCCTCTATAGGGTTCTTTAATGATATAGCCAATGATTCTATGTAGAGAATCGTTCCAGAGTATGGAATTCATGTATAGGCATGAAATCAGCATATCAACGCTGTGCTTGGAGAAGACGTGGAGGATGAATAGGTGGGTGAGGTCAGAGGAGGTGACAGTATCATAAGTTGGGATGAAGAGGGGTTGCTTGGTGAGTCTGTCAATGATTACTAGGATGGCATCATAGCCAGAGGAGGCAGGGAGTTTTTCAATGAAGTCCATGGAGATTGAGTTCCAAGGGCATTTGGAAATGGGGAGTTGTTTAAGGAGACCATAGGGGCGGTGGTGCTGGGGTTTAGACCTCATACAGGTGACACAAGACTTACAGAAATCCTTGACAAAGGTGCAGATACTAGGCCAGGTGTATTCGCACCAGATGAGTTCAAGCGTTTTATTCTGACCAAAGTGGCCAGCTAGGACATGGTCATGCTTGTACTGGAGGACCTAAAGTCGAAGATTGTCAGCATCAGGGACATAGATTCTGTCATCTAGGAGGAGGAAACCTTTATCATTAACTGACCAACGGCCTTCTGGGCTGGCAAGGTGGGTGGAGGTGGTCGGATCCGCTGGTAGAGCGGCAAGGATATTGCAGTGTAGCTGGTTGAGATCCATGACTACAGCTGTGCGAAGGGAAGGGGCGTAAAGAGTGGTGGCATGGATGGAAGCTGCAAGCTGTTCATGAGTGAACACAGGCCAGAAGTTATGCAGGTTGACTGATGCATAGTCGCTATTCCCCCCTTTAGGGTAGATGTCCCATCGTCTAGTTAGGGCATCAGGCTTGGTGCTGAGGCGGCTGGGTCGGAACTGGATGATGAGGTGGAATTGGGACAGGAACTTGGACCAACAAGCTTGGCAGCAAGTAAGGATTTTGGTGGTGCAGAAGTATTCGAGGTTTTTGTGGTTGGTGACTACATCAATAGTAAGGGGGGCACCTTCCAGGTAGTGCCACCAGATGCAAAAAGCTTCGAATACCACCAGGAGTTCCTTGTCATGAGTGTCATAGTTAAGTTTGGCCATGTTAAAGGTGCAGGAATGGAATGCAATGGGATGGACCTCCCCATCATCAGTGATGATAGAGAGGATAGCTGCAAGGGCGTAGTCAGAGGTGTTGGTCTTGACAATGATCTGAGCATTGGGGGCCCAAGGAGTGAGGATGGGAGCAGATATGAATGCTTCCTTCAGAGAGTTAAAGGCTTCGCGACATTTGTCAGTGAAATTCCATTTCATGTCTTTGCGGGTGAGGCGAGTGAGCAGAACAACGATGTTGGAGTAACCGTGAATGAAGTGACAGTAGAAGTTGGTGAAACCTAAGAAGGACTGGATGTCCTTGACTTTCTTGGGTTCTGGCCACTCCTGGATGGTCCTGACCTTAGATTGGTCCATTCGGAGACTGTCGGGGGAAAGAATGTAGCCGAGGTATTCCACCATGTCAGAGTGGAACTGGCATTTGTTGGGGTGGGCATATAGACCATGTTGTCGGAGCTGCTTGAGGACCTCCTTGACTTGGACACGATGGATACTATGATTGTTGGAGTATATCAGAATGTTGTCAAGGTAGATAGTAATGTAGACATCAAGCATGTCCTTGAATATATCGTTCATGAACTGCTGGAAGGTGGCAGGGGCGTTGGTGAGGCCAAAAGGCATGACCATCCATTCAAAGGAGCTGTAGCAGGTCCAAAAGGTGGTCTTCCATTCATTGCTGTCAGCAATGTGGACTAGATGGTAAGTGTGACGGAGGTTGATTTTGGTATATACGTGGGCTTTGCGAGGGGAGTCTAAGAGGTTGGAGATGAGTGGAAGGGGGTAGCGGTCCTTCTTGGTAATATGGTTGAGACCTCTAAAATCAACACATAAGTGGAGGGAGCCGTCCTTTTTCTTGACAAAGAGAACCAGGGCTCCATGAGGAGAAGTGGAAGGGCAAATGAAACCAATGGATAAATGTTTGTCAATAAAATCACATTGAGGCTGATTTTGAAGTGTTGCTGGGCCACGCCTGTAAGGTACGTCAATGCAAAGTTGACCTTGGTGGTGGGGATAGTGAACTGGGCCAGGTTAGTATGGAAGTAGAGCTGACATTGGAAGAGGAAGGGTTTGAGTTTGGCAGGGTCAGAACCTGTAAAGATGTCAGGTTCGTGAGCTTTGGTACGGGGAGTTCAAGGAGGCTGTGGGGCTTGAGAGTTCCCATGGCTGTCCATTTGATTGGCTACGTGTTGGAAAACTCGGAGTATGAGTCTATCATGGTTGTCTTGGTTGTTGCCAGGTGGGATGTTGTTGTTGTCACTGTTGTCTGATGGTTTGTTGTCGCCCAGGGGCCTGTCCCTGTTGTCAGGATAGTTGTCAGGATCACCAGGGTCGCTGGGATCAGGATTGGGGTCAGGGCTGTTGGGGGTCGGGAATAGTGAGGGTTGTATATCTTTGGAAAACCGGTCTGGAGTTGAGGGCGTGACCAGTTGTCAGCAAGAGCGAGAAGCCCTTGGGGAGTCAGGTTGCAGTTCCTTGGAAGGAGATTGTCAAATGATGCATTTGCTACAGCAAGCAGGTGGAGTTACCAGAGTGCAAGTACAGGTAACTGTTTGAGAGACCATGGTTAGAAAAATTCAGAGTGTGGTGGACAGGAGGAGTTTGAGTCTGATAATACTGTTAGAGCCAGTGCAGATTGGGACCGAAGCAGAGGGTCAGAATGGTATCCTTGATATAAGGTAACTGGGGGACAGAGTGAAGTCAGTACATAGACTTCGGGACCAAGGCAGAGTACTTTGGGCGGGGGGTTGGACTTGCGGCCTCAGCTTATGTGCTGTGCCCTCCTACTGTCTGAGTCTGTATTTCAGGAGGTTGGGGCCAAAGCAGAGCAAGGCAGAGAGAGAGGAGGATATGGAACAGGGAGCTGGTCTGCTGCTCAATTCAATTATCAGACTGAGGAGTACAAGTCAAGTACCTATGGTATATATACTACTGGTCTTATGAACTATGACTCATACTGACTATGGACAGAGCAAAGCGGAGACTGATATGGTTACAAACGGATTATGAATGGATTATGAATGAAATGGAGACCGGTATAGGTATGGAGACTGATAACGTCTCTTGGTTATGGATGGAGAATGGAGAACTGAGAAGTAGCACCAAGGGTCAGGTGACCATGGCATGTGTGGAGATGGTCACGTGATCAGGGCAATGGGTTATCGTTGGAGCAAGTCGGGGCCAAGTCGGAGGGCAGAGGGTTGTTATGTGGAGCGCACATGGAGTCGAGAAGCCAAAGTATAATGGTTAAGCTCTGGGTTTGGCATGGATATGACAGGTCCACAGTGTATACTTGGCAAGGGAGAAAGTACTTCATACAGGAGGGTATTCATAATCATCCTCATCCTTCTGCTAACATCCATCTGGATGCTGATGAAGAGGCTAAATTTGATCAGATAGTCCTAGACAATCCAAAAATGGGACCATCTGCTTTACAATTTGGTATCAGAAGCTTGAATGGACCTGGATAATCAGTCAATGTCATCTCACCTGCACTTCACAACCAAGGACAAGTAGCTTATGAATGAAATTGTATTATCAAGCAGCATACACCTCCAGACCCTTGCCCATTCTTCACTAGCTTGAAGGAATTTGCACAAGAGCACCCAAATTTCATCAAAACTTCATGATTTGGACTAAGAAATATCATATGCTTCCAGTCTCCCTTCATGGCTTCTCAGGCTCTCTACCAGAATGATGAATCTGATGAGGATATTGGTGGTGGAATGGTTGCTGATGCTGCTCATGGATTCTGGGCAGATAGTGGCTGGGCCCTAATGATGTCCTCTATCTATTCCACAGTCCTTCAAAAATGGATTCCAATTCTGATGTCTTTCATGGATGGTGGCTCAGCCAAGTACTACAGGCTACATTTCCTCAGCACTTTCCAAACCATCATTGCCCAAGCCACTCTCCACAAAATTCCTGTTCAAGATAAAATGTTTGCAATGGTATAGCTTCATCTTCATCAGATTATTTTAGAATCTAATATCCTGCAGGTTATGGACTTCAGTGATGCTCAAAGAGAAGGCTACATTGAAGCCTTTGTTGAAATCTGCTTAGCCAACCAAGATCCCCAGATAGGAGAAGAGCTTAGGCTAGCTGCAGAGAAAATAATCCAAGGATGTGGCAGGCATTATAGATGAGGAGTTACCTGAGTATCAAGAATCAGTGGAGTTGTCCCTATTCACCAGAGGGAGGAGTTTGTTGCTGAAGCACTCAAACTAACCAAAATCAAGTCCATGGAGGAGTTCCAGAAGACAGTAGAGTGGTTACTCACAGAGTTCCCTAGTGTTGCAGATTGGTTGTTATGGTGGCTTTGACATGGCAAGATGATATTTCCTGTCTTTGTGACAATGGACCTGGAGCTATGGCAGGTTCTACCAACAACTATCAATGCTCAAGAATCCCTACACTTCTAGCTCTATGCTGCAGCTGGCTGGAACCAACAATTCTTTGAGGGCATCCAATCACTTCACCATTGGGCCATTAGGTTTGAGGATAACTACAAGAGCAAACAAAGTAAGTTCAAACTTGGTTAATAAGATTAATTGTTGACTTGTTCCAGTGGGGGTACCACTGCACTATGGCAAGGCTAACAAGTGGAAGAAGGATCAAGCTAAGCTTGATATACTTGGGATGTCACCTTCCAAATGTAAATCACAGCACCACAAATCCAAATCACCAAGCAAGAAATTTGTTAACAATAGCCATGCTCCCAATACAGCAAAAAAGCTTATACCCAAGAATTCTAGTAGCCCTTAGAAAAAAATCAAGACCATAGCAGCAATTGGGAATGTTTTGGGTTCAGCCTGCTATCAGTGGAAAGAAAACTCCTGTTGGCTGGATACCTCTCTTCAGCTACTCTACATTTCAATTTCTACCACAATTCCTGAATTTGCAGAGGTTATCAGTACCATGGATACCAACTCCCCAATATTCAAGATCTTTGACCACTTTTTACAATGGTCTCAATCCAATGGAGATTTTTCCTGGCTTTCAAATGAACAGGACTCATTGTGACACCAACTCTGTTTACAAAAGATTATTCAGGAAGAGTTTGGTTTCCATTCTCTTTTTGTAAGTATCTACTAGCCCATCCTTCAATTCATGCTGACATATATGCAGGGATGGCTTTGGAAGGGACTTAAGATGGATGCTAGCCAAGGATGTTTCAAGGACTCCATCATTTCCCTTGCATACATTGCTCCTTTGACTGTGCAATTTTGTGCATGTAATGGTGACCAGTCTACTCAAGGAAGTCATCTGGAGCTCCATACTGCCCTTCTCTCTCAGACTGATATCCTCATCTCTGCTTGGGACCATGCCCACTTTGAAGGGAACCTAGTGAACTGGTTCAAACAATTCATGGCAATGGAACAAGAGTCTACAACTACTGGTGCTTCCTACTGGCAACAATCTCAGGGAACTCTGCTCTACACTGGTGAACAGACTGATATTACCCATCTTGTGATCAGTCTGCCAATTGTTCTTGTAATTGAATTATCACCTGGGCAAAATGGGACTCAACTGGACTAGGATATCCCTAACCACCTGGAGCCACTTGGGCCAGGAGATGCAAAGAAGTTCAAGGTTGCCTATGACCTTGTAGGCTTTGGTTTGACAGATCCCATGCAAAATCATTTCATCACCCACTATAAGGACTGCTCTAATCCAGGTGTATACACCTATAATGATTTTGACAATGGTGGCAGAGTTAAACAGATGTCTAATTCCCAGCCAACAGCACCACTCACCAGTCTCCACTTTCCTCACAGTTATTCCCATCATGTCATTGTCTATAAACTCCATGGTGGACGACAAGCTCAGGATTGCTTTTATCACCAGCACATTCAGCAATGTTCAAACTTGTTCAATTTTAAATTCTCAACACCTGAGATATCCCCAAAGTCAACTATTTCTTATGATGGACCCCTGGTACCAATGCAGTCACAGCATCATTCATGGATGAGCAATCCCACATCTACAAAGACTGTTGAATATGTTCATCCTACTCTTGCACACATTCCTCCAACTCTACCTATTGAACCACTGGCAACTGCTGGAAGACTTGGTGAAGATATCACTGTAAGACCCAGGGGGTCATAAAAAACAATCCCTGATTCTGACATAAGGGGGTGGTCAATTCCCACCATATATGGAAATATAAGTGTTGCAAATATTCATTGATAATGTAGCAATTTACACACCTTAGTACACTTAGTTATCACACTTAATGGAGAAATGTTGCTTCATTTAAGGTTGTGAGGGGTCGTAATTTGCTTCAAATTATTAAAGATTTACAACCTTTGTTCAGAAGGAAACTGAAGAAAATTCTACCCTTATTCCAAAGGAAATTATGACCTTTGTTCTAGAGTAAATCACAGCAATTAGTCAGTGGAAGAGACAACAATCTTGGCTGTCATTCTCAACAATGAAAGCTGCAGGAATTGAGTGTCCAGGTGGTCAGCTCCCTCAGGTATGAACATCAAAAATAGTTGTGATTGATAACCATTACTGCAGTGATAAGCAACAATATACAGTGACCCACAAAACCGTTCCAATGTTTTGTACTTTTGACTTAAAGTAGTAATAGCTCAGTAAATAAAATAGCCATATTTGTGAATATATTTATAAACATAGCCAAATATGTCATATCTGACTCTGCAAAGTTGCATCATGTAATACTTCCAAATTAGGCAATTATGAATTTTGTAATCATTTTAAGTCATTGGAACGGTTTTGTCAATGACATATTATACTAGGCTATCCTATTATTTCTAGTACTTAGAGTAGCCCCCCCTGGCTTTGAGTACAGCTGCTACTCTTCTAGGCATACTTTCAATTAACTTCTGACACTCAGAAGCTGGAATAGCATCCCACTCCTTTTCTACCCTCTGCCACTGTCATATCCACACCAAACCTAGAGCTTAACCATTAGGCTTCGGCTTCTCGACTCCACGTGTGCTCCACACGACAACCCTATGCCCTCCGACTCGGCCCCGACTGGCTCCGACCGCAACCCTTCGCCCCGATCACGCGACCTACCTCTACACGTGCCACGACCACCTGACCCTCGGTGCTCCCATTGTCCAGTTCTCCATTCTCCGTCCGTAATCAGAATACGTTACCAGTCTCCATACCCGTACCGGTCTCCATTCCATTCGAAATTATTCGTAATCCGCTTGTAACCATATGGGTCTCCGCTTCGCTCCGCACGTAGTCAGTACGAGTCATCATTCGTCGAGCTAGTAGTATATATACCGTAGGCACTTGGCTTGTACTCCTCAGTCTGATAATCGAATCGAGCAGCGGACCAGTCCCCTGTTCCCTATCCTCCTCTCTCTCTGCCTCGCTCCGCTTCGGCCCCGACTTCCTGAAATACGGACTCGGACAGTAGGAGGGCACAGCACATAAGCTGAGGCCGCAAGTCCACTCTCCGCCCGAAGTACTCCGCCTCGGTCCCGCCGTCTATGTACTGACGTCGTCCCGTCCCCCTGTTACCTTATACCAAGGATACCACCCCGACCCTCCGCTTCGGTTCCGACCTGCACCGGCTCTAACAGTATTATCAGACTCAAACTCCTCCTGTCCACCACACTCTGAATTTTTCTAACCATGGTCTCTCGAACAGTTACCCGTACTCGCACTCTGGTAACTCCAGCCGCTCGCCGTAGCAAACGCATCACTCGACAACCTCCTTCCGAGGAACTGCAACCCGACTCCCCGAGGGCTTCTCGCTCTCACCAACAATCGATCGCACCCTCGACCCCAGACCGTTTCTCTGAAGATATACAACCTTCAGTATTCCGGACTCCCGACGGCCCCGATGACGGCCCCGACCCCAATCCTGATCCCAGCGACCCTGGTGATCCCGACGACTACCCTGACAATGGGGACGGGCCCCCGGGCGACGACGAACCATCAGACAATGGCGACAACAACAACAACATCCCACCTGGCAACACCCGAGACGACCATGATAGACTCATACTCCGAGTTTTCCAACGCATAGCCGACCAAATGGACGGCCGTGGGAACTCTCAAGCCCCACAGCCTCCTCGATCTCCCCGTACCAAAGCTCGCGAACCTGACATCTTTACAGGTTCCGACCCCGCCAAACTCAAACCCTTCCTCTTCCAATGTCGGCTCTATTTCCGTACTAACCCGGCCCAGTTCGCTATCCCCGCCACCAAGGTCAACTTCGCGTTAACGTACCTTACCGGCGTGGCCCAGCAACACTTCGAAATCGGCCTCGACGAGGCTGACAACCACGGAATAATGCACGATTGGATCGAGGACTGGGATCAGTTCACCCTGGAACTGCAGACCAATTTCGGTCCCGCGGATCCGACCGGAGAAGCTGCTGAGCAGCTTGACTCCCTCCGAATGCGCTATGACGAAAAGATCGCCGTCTACAACGTCGACTTTCTCCGTCTGGCCGGCCAACTCCGCTGGGGTGATGAGGTATTCTGTCACCGCTACTACAAAGGCCTCCCCGACCGCATCCAGGACATTCTGTCCAATCGGCCCGACGGCAAGCCCGACACCTTCATCGAAATGCGAGCAGCAGCGATGAAGATCGATGCTCGCTACTGGGAACGCCAACGCGAGAAGGCCCGCGCCAAAGCCGCTTCGGACCCGACCGCCTCTAGGAAACCTGGAGGCAACCCATCCCCTTCCACCGCGACAAACCATCAACCTGCCGCCAAGCCTGCCAACAGTAACAACAAAGGCAGCACCCCCAGTAATAACATCTTCAAGGGCAATCCGCCCAACCCATCCGCCGGTCAGAAATCGGCCCCGCCAAGGTCCGACCTTACTAGTAAACTTGGTAAGGACGGTAAATTAACCCCCGAGGAACGTCAACGACGTTTCGACAATAACCTCTGCCTTGTCTGCGCAGATCCCAATCACAGGGCTGCCAACTGCGACAAGAAGAAATTCCCTGACGCCAAGGCTAAAGGCCGACAGGCTCAGATTCCCGAGACAGACGCGCCGGCTCTCCCGAGCTCGGAAAAATAGTCGGCGGTCCTCAGGCCTCTGCACAGACTGAGGATCGCATTGAACTCTGCTGTGCTCCAGAGAGTTTCCGTCTCAATGCGTCCGCTCTTTCCGATCCAAACTCTCTTCATATTACATTAACTTCTCCTTTAGTTACTTTGTTACCCTCTGTTTCCGCTCCTGTACTCTCCGCTTCGGACCCGCTTTCTACAACGGACAATGTAGTTAGTTCTGACTTTTCTTCTTCTTTTTCTCCTTTCAAAGCTCTTGTTGATAGTGGTTCTACTCACTGTTTTGTGGACTCTTCTTTCGTTCGTTCTCATAGTATTCCAACCTCGTCCATCCCGGCTATTGAACTTCGGTTATTTGATGGGACCTCAAACGCCTACATTACGGAACTTGCGCAACTGCCTGTATCCTTCCCCTCCGGTGAATCTATCATTTTGGACACTTATGTCACCCAGCTCGACTCTTCCTGTTCTGTGGTCTTAGGACACAACTGGCTCACCCGCTACAATCCGTTGATTGACTGGGCTTTGGGCAGTATTACTTTCCGGCCATCCCTACTCGAGAATCCTGCTTCCGTCTCTACCTGCGTCGCACCCGCATCGGCTCCGCCTATGGCCGCCCCTGACTCTCCTGACCTAGGTTCACCACCCCTGTCCGGGACCTCGTCCCAATCTGTCCCCCTTGCGAAACCGCACATCTCCTTGATAAACGCTCCTGCCTTTATCCGCGCTGCCAAGCTCCCTGGCTCCCAACAATTCCGAATCAATCTTTCCGCCGCCTCCGCATCGGCCGCGTCCTCTTCTGTCTCCGAGGAACCGCCTGACCTCTCGTCTATCCCCGAGGAATACCACGAGTTCGCTGACGTTTTCAGTAAATCGCGTGCTGACACACTTGCTCCACACCGCCCTTACGACCTCCAGATTAACCTAGAGGATGGCGGTCAGCCTCCGGTCGGTACCATTTACTCCCTTTCACAATCGGAGCTTGGAGCTCTACGTGATTTTATTGACGAACATTTATCTATTGGTTTCATCTGCCCCTCCACTTCCCCTCATGGAGCCCCGGTCCTCTTCGTCAAGAAAAAGGACGGCTCCCTCCGCTTATGCGTTGATTTTAGAGGTCTCAACCGTATCACCAAGAAGGACCGCTATCCCCTTCCGCTCATCTCCGACCTCTTAGACTCCCCTCGCAAAGCCCGCGTATATACCAAGATCGACCTCCGCCACGCCTACCATCTTGTCCGCATTGCTGACGGCGACGAATGGAAGACCGCCTTTCGGACCCGCTACGGCTCCTTCGAATGGATGGTTATGCCTTTCGGCCTCACCAATGCCCCCGCCACCTTCCAGCGGTTCATGAACGATATATTCAAGGACATGCTCGACGTCTGCGTTACTATCTACCTTGACGACATTCTGATATACTCCGACAACCATAGTATCCATCGTGACCAAGTCAAGGAGGTCCTCAAGCGGCTCCGCCAACACGGTCTATACGCCCGCCCTGACAAATGCCAGTTCCACTCTGACACAGTGGAATATCTCGGCTACATTCTCTCCCCCGACGGCCTCCGAATGGACCAGTCTAAAGTCAAGACCATCCAGGAGTGGCCTGAGCCTAAGAAAGTCAAGGACATCCAGTCCTTCTTAGGCTTTGCCAATTTCTACCGTCGCTTCATTCACGGATACTCCGACATCGTCGTTCCGCTCACTCGCCTCACCCGCAAAGACGTGAAGTGGAATTTTACTGATGAGTGTCGCGAGGCCTTTAACTCCCTGAAGGAAGCATTTATCTCCGCCCCCGTCCTCACTCCTTGGGTCCCCGACGCTCAGATCATTGTCGAGACCGACGCCTCCGACTACGCCCTTGCGGCAATCCTCTCTATCGTCACCGACGATGGGGAGGTCCATCCCGTTGCATTCCATTCCCGCACCTTTAACACGGCCGAACTCAACTATGACACTCACGACAAGGAACTCCTGGCGATATTTGAAGCCTTTCGCATCTGGCGGCACTATCTCGAAGGTGCCCCCCTTGCTATTGATGTGGTCACTGACCACAAGAACCTCGAATACTTCTGCACCACCAAGATCCTGACTCGCCGCCAAGCTCGTTGGTCCGAGTTCCTATCCCAATTCCACCTCGTCATCCGTTTCCGACCCGGCCGCCTCGGCACCAAGCCTGACGCCCTAACTAGACGATGGGACGTCTACCCTAAAGGGGGGAATAGCGACTATGCATCAGTCAACCCGCACAACTTCCGGCCTGTGTTCACTCACGAACAGCTCGCGGCCTCTGTCCGTGCCACCACTCTTTACGCCCCTTCCCTTCGCGCAGCTGTAGTCATGGACCTCGATCAGCTACACCGCGATATTCTCGCCGCCCTACCAGCGGATCCGACCGCTTCCGCCCATCTTGCCAGCCCAGAAGGTCATTGGTCAGTTAATGATAAAGGTTTCCTCCTCTTAGACGACAGAATCTACGTCCCTGACACCGACAATCTCCGACTTCGGGTCCTCCAGTACAAGCATGATCACGTCCTAGCCGGCCACTTCGGTCAGAATAAAACGCTGGAACTCATCCGGCGCGAATACACCTGGCCTAGCGTCCGCACCTTCGTCAAGGATTTCTGTAAGTCTTGCGTCACCTGTATGAGGTCTAAACCCCAGCGCCATCGCCCCTACGGTCTCCTTAAGCAACTCCCCATCCCCGAACGCCCTTGGAATTCAATCTCCATGGACTTCATCGAAAAACTTCCCGCCTCCTCCGGCTATGACGCCATCCTGGTAATCATTGACAGACTCACCAAGCAATCCCTCTTCATCCCGACTTATGATACCGTCACCTCCTCCGACCTCGCCCGCCTATTCGTCCTCCACGTCTTCTCCAAGCACGGCGTACCCGAACATGTTACCTCCGACCGCGGCTCCGAATTCGTCTCCCACTTCTTCCGCTCATTGGGACAAGCCCTTGACATGAAGCTACATTTCACCTCGGGCTACCATCCAGAAGGCGACGGACAAACGGAACGCACCAACCAGACCCTCGAACAATACCTTCGGGTCTATTGTAACTACCAACAGGACAATTGGTCCGAATTACTACCCCTAGCTGAGTTTGCTTACAACAACGCTCCTAGTGCCACCACCGGTATCTCCCCATTCTTCGCTAATAAAGGATACCATCCGAACATCACAGTTCATCCTGAACGCGATCTTGCCTCCGCCCGGGCCCGCCATTTTGCTGTTGATCTCGACGACCTACATACCACCCTGAAGTCCGAAATAGCGCTAGCCCAGCAACGTTATCAGACCTCCGCCGACGCCCGCCGACTCCCCGCCCCGGACTTCAAGGTTGGACAAAAGGTATTCGTGAAAGCCCAATTCTTCCGCACCACCCGTCCCTCCAAAAAACTCTCCGAAAAGTACCTTGGGCCTTATGAGATCATTGCACAAGCAGGTACTCACTCCCTTACACTCCGACTTCCCAATTCCATGCGTGGAGTACACCCAGTCTTCCATGTTTCCATGCTCGAACCAGCCACACCTAACACCATACCCGCCCGATCGGATCCGCCGCCCGCGCCGGTTTCCATTGACGGTGAACCAGAATACGAGATTGCCCGCATCGTCGACTCTAAGATCGATCGGCGCCGCGCGTGCAAGCTCCTCTATAAAGTCATCTGGTTAGGTTACGAAGACACTGAAGAGGAGTCCTCGTGGTTGCCAGCCACCGAGCTTGAACATGCTATAGATCTCGTAGAGGCTTTTCATTCCTCTTACCCTGCAAAGCCTGGTCCTCTTCACTCACTTTGAGTTACTGACCACACATCGCACCAAGAAACAACCATGTATTAAACAAACCAAAAAAACAACCCTGTACAACTACCTATCGGTGTCATCTCCAGAGAGCCCGGGCGACCCATTCACTTCTTCCATCAAATCCTGCACCTCCTCCTCCGAAGCGGGCCCGACACTCCCCTCCGAACCCTCCGTCTCCGAAAAATTTCCACTCGACCAATTTCTGTCCACCTGAGCCTCCCAACGCCGTAGTTGCTCGTAGCGGCCAGCAAGCGACCCCATCTTGTCGACCTTTTCCCCCAACCGAGCGATGGACCGCTCAATTCGCACCTCCAGGGTGTAGATTTTCTTGACGGTCTCCTGGTGCCTTTCTTCGATGAGCCGTTTCAACTCTACAAGGTCCATCAATTGGCATCCATCATAATACAGGATTCCTTACTCACCTTCGAATTGCTGGCCCGACAAACCACCAGCCCCGCTCGGCTCCGTCTCCTCTTGACCCCCGCACCGTTTTTTCATTTTGCTGCACCGACGGCAACTCCTGGTGTTACTAAGAAACTATCAGTATGTAGTCCGGAAATCCTCCAAAATGACTTACCCGCCGGCCACCTCACATGGGGCCCTGTCTCGCTGGCACCTCCAGCAGGGATTCTCGCCCCCGAATACGTGCGCATGGCCCCGTCGCGGGGCCGCCCTCGCCTTTGCCTTCCCCTTACCCTTACCCCCTGAATCCCCGGAGTCCTCCTCCCCCTCTTCCTCCTCGTCCCTCGCCTCATCCCTATCCGTATATTCGGAATCCGACTCCTCCGTATCTACTTGCATCGGGTCTTCCGACAGACGGCTCGACGAGGCCCCTGTGGTCGTCGCAACGAGTCGGGCCCGAATCGCCCGACGCTCTGCCTCGGCGGTTTCTTCTTGCTGCCTCCTGATCTCCTCCGCATATCGCTCCTTCGCGCGCTCTTCCGCTTGTCGCTGGCGCAGCTCTATGAGCCGCCGTCGTTCCTCCTCTTGGCGCTCTATTGCCAGCCGCCGCTCCTCCTCCTCTCGCCGTTCCTCTTCTTCTAGCCTCTCGATTTCGAGCCGCTCTTGTTCCTCTCGCTCCGCCTTCTCTCTCAGTAATCGCGCCTTGCGCTCCATAGCGGTCGGTTGACGGGATGGTTGTCTGCTCATGGGGGTAGGAGGTTAAGTTGTGTCCTCTCAAATTCGAATCAGTTCACCTTTTTTTTATACCCTCGTGGAATTCTCCGGTGGGCCCTGGTCTAGACCACCTTGGGCCTCGAGGCTCGGCCCTAAAGGGGGGGCACTGTCATATCCACACCAAACCTAGAGCTTAACCATTAGGCTTCGGCTTCTCGACTCCACGTGTGCTCCACACGACAACCCTATGCCCTCCGACTCGGCCCCGACTGGCTCCGACCGCAACCCTTCGCCCCGATCACGCGACCTACCTCTACACGTGCCACGACCACCTGACCCTCGGTGCTCCCATTGTCCAGTTCTCCATTCTCCGTCCGTAATCAGAATACGTTACCAGTCTCCATACCCGTACCGGTCTCCATTCCATTCGAAATTATTCGTAATCCGCTTGTAACCATATGGGTCTCCGCTTCGCTCCGCACGTAGTCAGTACGAGTCATCATTCGTCGAGCTAGTAGTATATATACCGTAGGCACTTGGCTTGTACTCCTCAGTCTGATAATCGAATCGAGCAGCGGACCAGTCCCCTGTTCCCTATCCTCCTCTCTCTCTGCCTCGCTCCGCTTCGGCCCCGACTTCCTGAAATACGGACTCGGACAGTAGGAGGGCACAGCACATAAGCTGAGGCCGCAAGTCCACTCTCCGCCCGAAGTACTCCGCCTCGGTCCTGCCGTCTACGTACTGACGTCGTCCCGTCCCCCTGTTACCTTATACCAAGGATACCACCCCGACCCTCCGCTTCGGTTCCGACCCGCACCGGCTCTAACAGCCACAACTCCTCCATACCCTTGGGAGGAGATTCATACTCTCCCAACTTTCTCTTCACATATTCCCATAAGTGTTCAATGGGATTGAGGTCAGGTGACTGTGCTGGCCAGGTTAGGAGCCTAAAATGATTTTTTTGAAACCATTCTTTGGCCAGTGTACTCTTGTGTTTGGGGTCATTATCTTGCTGAAAGATAATATCTCGGGGTTTAAGCTTGTACCACCGGAGACTCTTCTTCAAATCTTCCTCCAAAATTTGTACAAACAACTCTGCATCCATCCTTCCATCAATCCTCACTGCATAGCCTGGGCCATCCCACAGCATACAGCCCCAAACCATCACTGATCCTCCTCCATACTTCAGAGTTCCCTTGACCAATCTTTCACTAAGCCCCTCTCCCTTCTTTTTCCATCCCCACTTCCTCCCATCTGACCCCAAACGATTAATTTTGGTCTCATCAGACCATACAACCAGCTTCCAGTCCTCCATAGTCCAATGCTGGTGTGTCAGAGCAAAATCCAGCCTAGCCCTCCTATGCTTGTCAGAGAGTAAAGGCTTTTTTTGCTTGACTACAGCCTTCATTCCTGCCTGTTTGAGATGCCTTGCTACAGTCTGTGAAGAGACTGATGTCCCAATGATGGGAGCAAGAGATTTGGCTATATCTACAGCAGTTTCAGCCTTGCCAGCAGAGATAAGATGGATAGCATGCCAAATATTAGTGGTAGAGAGTTTTGAAGGACGTCCTCCAAGTGATTTAGTAAGGCTGGAACAATTTTTAGAGGCTAGCCTGGATATGGTACTGCGCCCAACACCAGTAATTGCCTCAATTTTAGTATAGGAATGATGAGAATTTAGCAAAGAGAGGATGGTTTGCTTTAGAGTAGAAGATAATGGCTTCATGGTAGGTAGGGGGGTTGAGAATGATGGGACATGGCTGTCAGCACATCTATTTATATGTCAAAGACACGTGGTCACATGATCTTGTTGATTCACAATCAACGGAGTCATGTGATTGCTTGGATTAGTATTAAAAATTACTATTGACAAAACCGTTCCAATGACTTAAAATGATTACAAAATTCATAATTGCCTCATTTAGAAGTATTACATAACGCGACTTTGCAAGGTCAGATATGACATATTTGGCTATGTTTATGAATATATTCACAAATTTAGCTATTTTATTTACTGAGCTATTACTACTTTAAGTCAAAAGTACAAAACATTGGAACGGTTTTGTGGGTCACTGTAACTGTACTGTTGCAGAGGGCAGATGACAGCTAGCTAGCTAGAAAGATGTATTATAGGGTAGTGAAGTACAGCTCTTCCTCTTACCTAGATTCCTTGATCCCATCTCTCCCTCCCTCTGTCTCCCAACCTTCACTATTGTGGGAGTAACCTCCTGGCTATGCATGGAAATGGTATGGAGATGACAAATGTTGGACATGGATGACAAACAATGGAATGGAATGATGACCCTGGATTGCTCATACCTTCAGTCTTCAGATAAGTCCCCATAAAAATGTATGTAGAATTTCTTCATAATGTACTTGTAAGTTTTTCTCTGTGTTCCCATCCCATGAAAATCTACCTCTGTTACATTTGTTTCACCTATACGTCCTCTCATAGTTATATAGTTTCACTCCCTTTTGTGCATTCATTGTCTTCTCTAGCCAACAAGTAATGTAGGGCCACTTTCTCTACCATATTTAATATAGAAGTTTGGGGGATTCATTCTCCAGTGAAAATATACCCTTGTATCTGGAATACTCATCACAATCTCTTTCCTCCCCTAGTCCAACTCAAAGACACTCTCCTCCCCTCTTGAACTCATCAACCTTCCTATACTATTTTCTCCTTAGCCTCTTCATCTTTCAGGCACTCTGCTTTGCTTTTCTCTTTACCCCCACCAAAACACCAGTATCCTCATCATTGTCCTCAAGTTCCTCCTCATCATGACCTGTCTCTTCCTCATCACAACCTATCTCTTCCTCCTCACCACAACCTGTCTCTTCCTCCTCATCACAACCTGTCTCTTCCTCCTCATCATAACCTGTCCCTTCCTCCTTGTCAAGCCCTGTCTCTTCCTTGTCATCACTACCTCCCTCTTCCCTATCATCACCACTGACTCCCCCATCACTACCTGCTCCCACTTCATCTGCACCCTTATCACTACCAATGTACTCTGTATTGTGCCCTTCCTGCTCAAAAGCATCTCCAATCTCATCATTTTGATCCTTGCTGGCACTCTTCAAAGTACAGAGGGTTCTTCAAGTACAGGTCCTTTTATTTTTGAGTGCCATCCTTATAATCTCAATGGTGGCCCAGTTTCCTTCATAATGCCAAAGCTGTTCATGTTGAGTGCGCACCTGTGTGATTTACATAGTTTTTTTTTTTTTTTTGATCAAAAAATTTATATCCCAGGGCCTGGTAGCAGTCCAGTCCCCCACACATGTATCTAATACATAGCACCCCTTATACGGGGATGTTTAAACTACCTACTAGACCATAGCGAAGGGGATTTGGGGTGGGGTAGGCGCAGTCAAGCCCAGTGCGCAGGTACTTAGAAAAAACCTTGAAGGGATCAAACTAGAACATAGAGGGAGCAACAAAAAGAAATTGTACACCAGGCAACTCAGAGATGGCTTCACTCGTCCTTGGGGGGTGCATAGTGCCAACAGATCCAGGTGCTGTTGAATTGGTGATGCCAGAAGGGGCACTTCCGGTTGTTAGATGAGTGGGCCTTGGTGCAGTTGATGCACCTTGGCGGATGAGGGCAGGGCTCACTGGCCCCAGTTGGGAGGATAGGCAGGGTCACTTTGGCATTGCTGCGGCAGCAACCAGCATGAGAGTGATGGTGAGCCTCAGAGTGAGGTCCACTACAGAGGGGGCAGCAGCACACTGAGCGATGGCACACAGTGGTAGGATGGCCCCAATGCCAGCACCAAGTGCACTGGGGGGAGCCGGGGTTGGCCCAGGCCGCCTGCATGAGGCAGGCTTCATTGGTGATGTAGAGGTAACGACTGACCAATTTCTTGGCCATAGTGCCAGCCTGAGAATTGAATATGTCAAAGTACATGGTCACCATGTCAGACTTCATGGAATTGCAGACCATGCAGGGAGGACCAGCAAGGGAGAGAAGGTCATCCACCAGGGGGGGAGGCCCTGAAGATGGCGGTGATGTTGTCTGGGGTAATACAATGGTCCCTGAAGACAAGTGGGGCATCCAAGACCTTCAAGTACGACTTGGAGCAGGGGAGAGCAGCCTGGACATCCTTATCAACTTGCAGGATGCTGAAAAGGTGGAAACATTCATGGGTTTTAATATAGATAAAGGGCTTATTCTCACTAAGCTTAGTTGAAATTCAATAAGCTTAAGTTAATACAAGTAGTATGAGATAGATAATGAACAGTTTTGTCTTTTAGGGTGTTCTGGGGTGCATTCTGACAGTGAAATTCAAGAGAATAGTGTTTTTAGAGGTTAACAAACAGCCATTGAAGTTATCTTAGCCATATGGTGCAACAGTGAAAGGACAATCTCTGTCAATTCAAAGTGCGGGGTCTCTAGTCTCTGGTCTCTGGTCTCTGAACTCTGTTCTCTGTCTCTGTCTCTGTCTCTAGCACTCTGGAACTCTAAACTCTGTTCTCTGTTCTCTGTCTCTGTCTCTGGGTTGTTCAACAACCGAAGAAATCACACTTAATGATGCACACTAAATAGTCCTCTGAAACCGTTCTTGATCACGGCTTGCAGACTTGCATGTGGAAGTGGGGGTGAGACCTCTTGCTTCTCTATGAACAAGCATGACTGTATTTATATTGTTCAGATACATACAAGAGATAGTAAATATGAAATAGAAAACAATAAGCTTAATTCTTACAGGTACTGCAGAATATTTTGGAAGGTTTGGCAGCATTTCTACCTTGCCCTGGGTTATGGGCTTTTCTCTGATTGATGAATGGCAATCCAGCCAGATGTGTTCTGTGCTCGTCTGCATTATTCTGCGTTCACACAAGCGCATTAAGCCTCCAGATCAATTATGATTGGAATGTATGGCATATGGACAATCCCTTGATCCATTGTAATTAATCTCAGTCAGGCAGTATGCCAAGGTGCTGGGACCCACAAAGCACTTGTTAATTATGAGTATTTGATATGTCTAGGGTTTTGGGCATTGGGTGTTGCCTCCTGAACGTTGGATGTTCCGTTCTGTGGTCTGGTCATCATTATTGGGCTTGCTATGGGTGTAATACACCTGCGACAGCCGCTATGTACATTCTTTAGGTTCCAACAAATCCGAGTTCATCAGAAAAATGCTCATAAGGTCCCTGGATGCGACACAAAGCGGACATGGACTCCTCCTCTGGTGAGTAGAGTTTGCTTTACAGTTGTCTTTGTTTTCCTCACACTGTTCTCAGACTACACTGGGCCAAGCAATGCCTCATGGGTCCTTCAAAATGCGTCCTCTCCCTCGATTGCGCAATGTAAGTCACGTTTTCTTGTGTCCTTTTATCCTTACTCAGGTTTTTCTCTGGTTTAGGTCTCACTATTCACCTGCCAGCATATTGTGACCACCTGCCTCTACTGCCAGCACCAGCACCGCATGCTCAATGGGCTTGAGGAGGAAGGGTGGGATGAGGAGCCTGTGGAAATTGTCAGGTGGGTGTGGAAAGGACCCCTCCCCCACCATACTCTCCACCCCACAACCCAACCCCTCAACCATCAACTCCCTTGTTTGTGCCAATTCCATTGGCTGCCCCTACTCCCCAATGCATAATCTCCATTGCATCCCTATGTAATCCGATCGATGGGCCCTCTGGTGGATTATCCACAGAGGTTGCATTGGGTACCCCTGTTGGCAGGTCCTCTTTTGGATTATCCAGAGAGGCCTTGTCAACCACTATGCTGCTGCCCCCTCTTGCTGTCTCATTGCACACCCTGGACAGGGAAGACTCAGTGGTGCTCCCTCCCCTGGGTATTGCATCAGGTTCAGAGGTGCCAGGCCTTTCAACAACCCACCCCTCCTCCCCCGTACTTTCTTCAGCTACTTCAATGTGTAAGCTTAGTCTTTTTCAAGGTATATTTGTCCTTTCCGCTGACTTCTGCTTTAGCGCATATCCCAGCTGCCCTTAAAGGCAAACAGAAGGCGAAATTATTGATGCCGCCCCCTATGCCTCTGTTCTTGGCAAATTCAAACTTGCCCTCGCATTCATTGGGTCCTGAGGTCTCCCAAGACGACCTCTACCAACTGTTTAAGTGGTCTTTAAGTCTTGAGGGGCAACACGTGCTGGCTTCACCCAGATGCCCCACACCCTTGCCACCTCTGATTCCCTGTGCCCCTGCTGAGGCCCCTTCCCATGTCATGGAGGTTTTGCCCTCTCCGGACTTGGAATTACTTCTTGAGCCCTCGCCTGCCCCTCAAGAACCAACTCTTGTTTTTCACAACACATTCTTAGCTTCTCCAACCCCCGTTCCCTCTTGTATGCCAAGCCCAATGATCCCAGAACTATCCCAGTCCTTGCCTCCTCAAGCCAGACCTTCAGGGTCACATCACCAGCATGTGACTCTGCTGAAGAAAAGCTCCAACATGTGCCCAAAGAAATATGCTCCCCATGCTTACATCCAACATTCTGAAGCAGTGTCATATCCATGCCAACTCAGAGTCTAATCACTTAAACTTCAGCTTCTCGATTCCACGTGTGCTCCACACAACAACCCTCTGCCCTCCAACTCGGCCCTGACTTGCTCCGACCGCAACCCACTGCCCTGATCACACAACCACCTCCACATGTGCCATGGTCACCTGACCCTCGGTGTCTCTAGTTCCAGTCTCCATTTCCTGTCCGTAGTCAAGATACATTATCAGTCTCCATACCTGTACCGGTTTCTATTCCATTCGTAATCTGGTTGTAATCTGTTTGTAACTAGATTGGTCTCCGCTTTGCTCTGCACATAGTCAGTATGAGTCATAGTTTGTAAGGCCAGTAGTATATATACTGTAGGTACTTGGCTTGTACTCCTCAGTCTGATAATTGAATCGAGCAGCAGACCAGCTCCCTGTTCTCTATCCTCTCCACTCGTCTGCCTCGCTCCACTTTGGCCCCGACTTCCTGAAATATGGACTAGGACAGTAGGAGGGCACAGCACATACGCTGAGGCCGCAAGTCCAACCCCCCGCCCGACATGCTCCGCCTTGGTCCCGAAGTCTATGTACTGACTTCGCCCTGTCCCCCGGTTACCTTATATCAAGGATACCACCCTGACCCTCTGCTTTGGTCCCAACCCGCACCGGCTCTAACAGTATTATCAGACTCACACTCCTCCTGTCCATCACATTTTCTGATCCCTTCTAACCATGGTCTCTCGAACAGTCACCTGTACCTGCACTCTCGTGTCCCTGGCTGTTCGCCGTAGTAGACGTGTTGCTCGACAACCCCTTTCTGAAGAACTGCAACCTGACTCCCCGAGGGCTCCTCGCTCTCATCTACAATCGGTTGCACCATCGACTCCCGACTGCTTCTCTGAAGATATCCAACCTTCATTATTTTGGACTCCTGACGGTCCCGACCCCAATCCTGATCCCAGTGACCCTGGTGATCCCGATGACAATCCTGACAATGGGGACGGGCCCCCAGACGACGACAAACCATCAGACAACAGCGACAACAACAACAACATCCCACCTGGCAACACCCAAGACGACCATGATAGGCTCCTACTCCGAGTTTTCCAACACCTAGCCGGTCAAATGGACGGCCGTGGGAACTCTCAAGCCCCACAGCCTCCTCAATCTCCCTGTACCAAAGCTCGCGAACCTGACATCTTTACAGGTTCTGACCCTGCCAAACTCAAACCCTTCCTCTTCCAATGTCGGCTCTATTTCCGTACTAACCCAGCCCAGTTCGCTATCCCCGCCACCAAGGTCAACTTTGCATTGACATATGTACCTCACAGGCATGGCACAGCAACACTTCGAAATCAGCCTTGACGAGGCCAACAACCACAGAATAATACACAACTGGATCGGGGACTGGGACCAGTTCACCCTGGAACTACAGACCAATTTCAGTCCTGCGGATCCGACCGGAGAAGCTGCTGAGCAGCTTGACTCCCTCCGAATGCGCTACGACGAGAAGATTGCTGTCTACAACGTCGACTTTCTCCACCTAGCTGGCCAACTCTGTTGGGGCGATGAAGTATTTTGTCACTGCTACTACAAAGGCCTCCCTGACCGCATCCAGGACATCCTGTCCAATCGGCCCGACAGCAAACCCAACACCTTCATCGAAATGCGGGCAGCAGTGATGAAGATCGATGCCCACTATTGGGAACGCCAGCGCGAGAAGGCCCATGCCAAATCCGCTTCGGACCCGACCGCCTCTAGGAAACCTGGAGGTAACCTATCCTCTTCCACCTCAACCAACCCCCAACCTGCTGCCAAGCCTGCCAATAGTAACAACAAAGGCAGCACCCCCAACTCCAGCTTCAAGGGCAATCCGCCCAACCTGTCCGCTGGTCAGAAATTGGCCCCGCCCAAATCCAACCTTACTAGTAAACTGGGTAAGGATGGTAAATTAACCCCCAAGGAACGTCAATGATGTTTCAACAATAACCTCTGCCTTGTCTGTGCAGATCCCAATCACAGGGCTGCCAACTGCGACAAGAAGAAATTCCCTGATGCCAAGGCTAAGGGCCGACAGGCTCAGCTCCCCGAGACAGATGCGCCGGCTCTCCCGAGCTTGGAAAAATAGTCGGCGGTCCTCAGGCCTCTGCACAGACTGAGGATCGCATTGAACTCTGCTGTGCTCCAGAGAGTTTCCATCTCAATGCATCCACTCTTTCCGACCCAAACTCTTTTCACATTACATTAACTTCTCCTTTAGTTACTTCTTTATCTTCTGTTTCTGCTTCCATACTCTCCGCTTCGGACCCACTTTCTGCAACGGACAATGTAGTTAGTTCTGATTCCTCTTCTCTTTCTCCTTTCAAAGCTCTTGTTGATAGTGGTTCTACTCACTGTTTTGTGGACTCATCTTTTGTTCGTTCTCATAGTATTCCAACCTCGTCCATCCCAGCTATTGAACATCGGTTATTTGATGGGACCTCAAATGCCTACATTACAGAGCTTGTGCAACTGCCTGTATCTTTCCCCTTTGGTGAATCTATCATTTTGGACACTTATGTCACCCGGCTCAACTCTTCCTGTTCTGTGGTCTTAGGACACAACTGGCTCACCCGCTACAATCCGTTGATTGACTGGGCTTTGGGCAGTATTACTTTCCGGCCATTCCTACTCAAGAATCCTGCTTCCACCTCTACCTGCATCGCACCTGCATCGGCCCCGCTTATGGCCACCCCTGACACTCCTGACCTAGGTTCACCACCCCTGTCTGGGACCTTGTCCCAACCTGCCCCCATTGCGGAACCGCATGTCTCCCTGATAAATGCTCCTGCCTTTATCTGTGCTGCCAAGCTCCCTGGCTCCCAACAGTTCCGAATCAACCTCTCCACTGCCTCCACATTGGCTGCGTCTTCTTCCGTCTCCGAAGACCTGGCTGACCTCTCGTCCATCCCCAAGGAATACCATGAGTTCACAGATGTTTTCAGTAAATTGCGTGCTGACACACTCGCTCCACACCGCCCTTACGACCTCCAGATTAACCTAGAGGACAGTGGTCAGCCTCCAGTTGGTACCATTTATTCCCTTTCACAATCAGAGCCTGGAGCTCTACGTGATTTTATTGATGAACATTTGTCCATTGGTTTCATTCGCCCTTCCACTTCTCCTCATGGAGCCCCGGTCCTCTTCATCAAGAAAAAGGATGGCTCCCTCTGCTTATGTGTTGATTTTAGAGGTCTCAACCGTATTACCAAGAAGGACCGCTACCCCCTTCTGCTCATCTCTGACCTCTTAGACTCTCCTCACAAAGCCCATGTATATACCAAAACCGACCTCTGTCATGCTTACCATCTTGTCCATGTTGCTGATGGCGATGAATGGAAGACCGCCTTTTGGACCTGCTATGGCTCCTTTGAATGGATGGTTATGCTTTTCAGCCTCACCAACACCCCTGCCACTTTCCAGTGGTTCATGAACAATATATTCAAGGACATGCTCAACGTCTGTGTTACCATATATCTTGACAATATCCTGATATACTCCAACAATCATAGTATCCATCGTGACCAAGTCAAGGAGGTCCTCAAGCAGCTCCAACAACACAGTCTATACACCCGCCCCGACAAATGCCAGTTCCACTCTGACACAGTGGAATATCTCGGCTACATTCTTTCCCCTGATGGTCTCCGAATGGACCAATCTAAGGTCAAGACCATCCAGGAGTGGCCTGAACCCAAGAAAGTCAAGGACATCCAGTCCTTCTTAGGTTTCGCCAATTTCTATCATTGCTTCATTCACGGTTACTCCGACATCGTCGTTCCGCTCACTCACCTCACCCACAAAGACGTGAAATGGAATTTCACTGACAAATGTCGCAAAGCCTTCAGTTCCCTGAAAGAAGCATTCATATCCACCCCCGTCCTCACTCCTTGGGCCCCCGACACTCAGATCATTGTTGAGACCGACACCTCCAACTATGCCCTTGCGGCCATCCTCTCTATCATCACCGATGATGGTGAGGTTCACCCCGTTGCATTCCATTCCCGCACCTTTAACATGGCCAAACTTAATTATGACACCCATGACAAGGAACTCCTGGCAATATTCGAGGCTTTCCGTATCTGGTGGCACTATCTTGAGGGTGCCCCTCTTACTATTGATGTAGTCACCAACCACAAAAACCTCAAGTACTTCTGCACCACCAAGATCCTTACTCGCCGCCAAGCTCATTGGTCTGAGTTCCTATCCCAATTCCACCTTGTCATCCAGTTCCGACCCAGCCACCTCAGCACCAAGCCTGACGCCCTAACTAGATGATGGGATGTCTACCCTAAAGGGGGGAATAGCGACTATGCATCAGTCAACCCGCACAATTTCTGGCCCATATTCACCCATAAGCAGCTCGCGGCCTCCGTCCGCGCCACCACTCTTTATGCCCCTTCCCTTGCATCAGTCAACCTGCACAATTTCCGGCCTGTATTCACCCACAAGCAGCTTGTGGCCTCTGTCTGTGCCACCACTCTTTACACCCCTTTCCTTCGCGCAGCTGTAGTCATGGATCTCAACCAGCTACACCACAATATCCTCACCGCTCTACCAGCGGATCTGACTGCCTCTGCCCATCTTGCTAGCCCAGAAGGCCGTTGGTCAGTTAATGATAAAGGTTTCCTCCTCTTAGACGACAGAATCTACGTCCCTGACACCAACAATCTCCGACTTCGGGTCCTCCAGTACAAGCATGATCATGTCCTAGCCGGCCACTTTGGTCAGAATAAAATGCTGGAACTCATCCAGCACAAATACACCTGGCCTAGTGTCCGCACCTTCGTCAAAGATTTCTGTAAGTCTTGTGTCACCTGTATGAGGTCTAAACCCCAGCGCCACCGCCCCTACAGTCTCCTCAAGCAACTCCCCATCCCTGAACGCCCTTGGAATTCAATCTCCATGGACTTCATCGAAAAACTCCCTGCCTCCTCCGGCTACAATGCCATCCTAGTAATAGTTGACAGACTCACCAAGCAATCCTTATTCATCCCCACCTACGATACTGTCACTTCCTCCAACCTCGCCCACCTATTCATCCTCCATGTCTTCTCCAAGCACGGCATACCCGAACATGTTACCTCTGACCGTGGCTCCAAATTCGTCTCCCACTTCTTCCGCTCCCTAGGACAAGCCCTTGACATGAAACTACACTTCACTTTGGGCTATCATCCAGAAGGTGATGGACAGACGGAACGCACCAACCAGACCCTGGAACAATATCTCTGGGTCTGTTGTAACTACCAACAGGACAATTGGTCTGAATTACTACCACTAGCTGAGTTTGCATACCATAATGCCCCTAGTGCCACTACCGGTATCTCCCCATTCTTCGCTAACAAAGGATACCATCTGAACATCACAGTTCACCCTGAATGCAACCTTGCCTCCGCCCGGGCCCACCATTTTGCTGTTGATCTCAACAAACTACACACCACATTAGAAGTCTGAAATAGCATTAGCCCAGCAATGCTATCAGGCCTCCACTGACGCCCGCCGACTCCCCGCCCCAGACTTCAAGGTTGGACAAAAGGTATTTGTGAAAGCCCAATTCTTCTGCACCACCCGTCCTTCCAAAAAACTCTCCGAAAAGTTCCTTGGGCCTTATGAGATCATTGCACAAGCAGGTACCCATTCCTTTACACTCCAACTTCCTGATTCCATCCGTGGGGTACACCCTGTCTTCCATGTTTCCATGCTTGAACCGGCTACGCCTAACACCATACCTGCCCGATTGGACCTGCCACCTGCACCAGTTGCTATTGACGGTGAACCAGAATATGAGATTGCCCGCATTGTTGATTCGAAGATCGATCGGCGCCGCACATGCAAGCTCCTCTATAAAGTAATCTGGTTAGGTTATGAAGAGACTGAAGAAGAATCCTCATGGTTACCAGCAACCAAGCTTGAACATGCTACCAATCTAGTAGAGGCTTCCATTCCTCTTACCCCTCTAAGCCTGGTCCCCTCCATTCACTCTGAATTTTCCGCTGACTACCCACCACACCAAGAAACAAAAAATTTTATTGGACAAGTACAAACTACCTGTCTGTATCGTTCCCAGAGGTACAGGGTGGCGCCACTGCGTCCTCCATCATACCTTGCACCTCCTCTTCCGAAATGCCCCCAATGCTCTCTGACTCCAACTCCTCTGTCTCCATAATACCCCTACTCAGCCAGTCACCATCCACCTGCGCTTCCCAACACTGCAGCTGTTTGTAGCAGCCAGCCATCAATTCAAACTTATCCACCCTCTCCCCCAACCGAGCGATGGCCCATTTGAGCCGCTGAAAAGGTGGAAACTTTTGTGGGTTTTAATATAGATAATTGGCTTGTTCCCACTAAGCTTAGTCAAAATTCGATAAGCTTAAGTTAATACAAGTAGTATTAGATAGATAATGAACAGTTTTGTCTTTTAGGGTGTTCAGGGGGTGCGTTCTGACAGTGAAATTCAAAAGAATAGTGTTTTTAGAGGTTAACAAACAGCCGTTGAAGTTATCTTAGCTGTACAGTGCAACAATGAAAGGACAATCCCTGTCAATTCAAAGCGCAGGGTCTCTAGTCTCTGGTCTCTGGTCTCTGAACTCTGTTCTCTGTCTCTGTCTCTGTCTCTAGCACTCTGGAACTCTAAACTCTGGACTCTGTTCTCTGTTTCTGTCTCTGGGTTGGTCGATGACCGAAGAAATCACACTTAACGACGCACACTAAATAGTCCTCTGAAACCGTTCTTGATCACGGCTTGCAGACTTGCATGTGGAAGCAGGGGTGAGACCTCTCTTTTCTCCACGAACAAGTGCAACCATATTTATATTGTTTAGATACATGCGAGAGATAGTAAATATGAAATAGAAAACAATAAGCTTAATTGTTACAGATACTGCAGAATATTTTGGAAGGTTTGGCAGCATTTCTACCTTGCCCTGGGTTATGGGTTTTTTTCTGATTGACAAATGGCAATCCAGCCAGATGTGTTCCGTGCTCGTCTGCATTATTTTGCATCCACATGAGCACGTTAAACCTCCGGATCAATTATGATCGGAATGTATGGTGTATGTACAATCCCTTGATCCATTGTAATTAATCTCAGTCAGGCAGTATGCCGAGGTGCCGGGACCCACAAAGCACTCGTTAATTATAAGTCTTTGATATGTCTTGGACATTCCGTTCTGTGGTCTGGTCATCATTATTGGGCTCACTATGGGCGTAATACCCCTGCGACAGCCGCTATATACATTCTTTAGGTTCCAACAAATCCGAGTTCATCAGAAAACTGCTCGTAAGGTCCCTTGATGCAACCGGAGTATACTCGATAGGCTATGTAAAGTCTGGAATCCCTCCAGAGAGCATTCTGATAGCTTGGTTCACTAAGCTTAGTGATAATGAGCTGGTTTGAACACTTCCGAGGCTCGAATATCCTCAGTTTGGTCGAACTGGCTACTATGGGACATAGTACCAATCCTCTATAGGGTTCTTTAATGATATAGCCAATGATTCTATGTAGAGAATTGTTCCAGAGTATGGAATTCATGTATAGGTGTGAAATTGGTGTATCATCTCCCCCTAACCAATTGCTGACTGTCCTCAGTCATTATCTCCTTCAAATTCGCAGTATCTGAGTCTCTCTGATACACTCTATGTTCTGGAACATTCACCAGCTTCGAGAGTAGCATACTTTTGCTAAGCTTATTCCAAGATGATGTCATGTCACTGAGTTTAAATGTATAGATCAATTTCTTGTTGCTATAGCCTAAATTTTTATCTCATTATTGGGTCTTTTTAAAAGTCCCAAGGTCTTGTTTCCTCTCTTTCGTTCTCCCTCTCACTTCTCACTTGCCTATTTTCATCTCCACTTCCAGTCTTCTATGCCCGCCCACAGCAACAATGGACAGAAATATGCACAGCAACAAGAGAGCTCATCATGATGAAGATTCAGATTCTTCCTCTAGTAAGCAATGTTCGCTTTACTGTTGTCCTTGTCTTGCTAACACTGTCTTCAGACTATACTGAGCCAAGGAGTGCCCTTATGGCTCCAGGAAACGCGTCTTCTCCTTCAATCGCACAACGTAAGTCACATTTTTCCCCCATTCTTGTTGTCATCACTCATGTTTTTCCATATGCTTAAGCTTATGCAGATCCGGCTCATCCAAGCCTTCAGCTGCGCTACTGCCCGCTGTTTTCACTTAGCGTCTTCTACATCTCTCTGATATATATAGTATCCCACCGCCCTCCATGAGGTATCCACGGCTACTACTATGGGTTGTTTACTTGGGAATTTGGGGTTCCTGGTTGGGAAACAGCGCTGAATCACATCCCTTAGCTCTGAGACATTCTTGCAATCCCCCCATCTTAAAATTTTTCCAATGGTGTCTGTGGCAGGCAACCATCCTTTATAGGAGCATTCAAAACCCACTACGGTGATTTCATCAGCGCAGATAGTTGTTTTGGGCCCAGAGAAGGTTCCCCCTATGTATTTCATCCTCTGTAGAATCCTATTGACCGTCTGCATGTGTTCCCATACAAATTGTCGGATCCCTGGGTTCTTTTTCAATGTCTCTTCAGTGCCATCTGGCAACTTGTATTTGGTTTTTGGTCCCCTGATAGGTACATCATCTATGTACGGCATCATGTATTCTGGTATCTCACTGGCTAGGATCGCTGTTACATCCTCATGAAATATAGGCACTGAATTGGTCCATCCCATAGGTAGTGTCACTAAGTGTAGCGCTCCAAAAGGCATCTGGAACGTTGTTAAGTCCCGAGATGACTCAGCTAACAATTGCTCATCATATCCAACATACAGATCCAGGATGCCTCCACAAGCCCTGCCTGCAAAGTGCATCGCCAAATCTTCCATTGCTGGCGGCAGCCCTGAATGCACTATTGTTACTCTGTTCAGCGGTTCCAAGCTGTGTACCAGTCTCAAACTTTTTCCATCTTTCTTTACCACACAGAACCATCTGGATCTATAGGATGAGTTCGACGGCTTGTATACCCCAGCACTAATTTTTCTTTTTATGATGGCACAGACTTCATCATAGATTGCTGGTGGAATTGGAATGGGCTTTTCAACCCACAGAGTATGTTCTACCATCGGTATCTCAATCGGTGGGAAGAAATCTTCCCTAAAACATCCCTTTTCCTCATCTGTCCAGGCGAATGCCTTTTCTTGAAGCATTATGATGTGGTGCATCAGCTTTCTTTCCTCTGGCCACAAGAAATCCCCTGCATGGGCTTTGTCCAGCTTAAGCTTACGCTCCTCAGTATATCTGCCTGTCAGGACAAACTCTGGAGGATGCATGCTAAGCTCAGGCATTTCTGCCAGCAGGTCCCCTTTTATTTCTCATTTTATCCTGAATCTCTCCGGTAGATCAACCAACACTGGCCTCACTTTTAAGGCTACTGGTTTATATTTCTTCCCAGCCAGGCATTGTACTGTATCTTTGTCATCTTCTTCTGTTTCGAAGACAGTTATTCCCTGGTCCTCTGTGCCCTGCGCGTTGGCTATGCATCCTAGGCACAATAATGCCATCGCTTTATCTTCTTGTGGATAGTCCTCATCACGTATGACCTGGTCAATGAACATTAGCTGTAGCCTGGCCTCTGAGAAGCTTCCTTTCGCTAAGCTTAGTGTTTGTGCGATGACAGGGCCCTTCTCATCATCATAGTCTATTATACAAGCCACCTCTCCTTGTCCCTTAGTCAACTCATCAAGGTTTCTTGAAAATTTTGACTGTTTTCTCTAAGCTTAAGAGGATTACACTCTCCTCAAGCATAAGTTGGCAACACAGCCCTTTCTCTGGTATTTGGGTCCATAATAACCAAGGTTTGCTCACCACTGGCACTATTCCTGACTTTGCTAGCAGTCATTACATCAAACGGTTGTCCCAGCAGTACTCAATATGTGGGGTTGCAAACTATGTGAACTTGCAAATAGATTGTGACTCCCCCGCAGGTAAAGCCTACATTCTTTGCCAACCCACAAGTCTTTTCAACCTGCCCATTCGCACTCTGCAAATTAATTGTAGTGTCTGGGTCCCAAGAAACTTGACATGCAATCACCGCTTCCTGACTGATAGATACGATCTGTGACCCACTATCTAGCAAGGCCTCTTCCTGCCAAATCCCATTTATCAGAGTTGGAACTACTCTCAACGGTTCGCATTCTTTAGCAATAAACACTTGCTGTCCCCTGTCTCTTCTGGGAAGTGACTCCAAATACTGCATGATTGGATCCTGAGCTACCCAGGCTTGCATTGCTGAGCCTTCTCGGAGCACTGTATCATACTTCTGAGAGCTGTCTGCCAACTCTGTTATCATAACCTGTACCGGCCCACTATTAATTTCCATATCTTCTGTATCATCTTCCAAGGACCCAACTCCTGCTATTAAGCTTTGATTCGTGGGTACCTGTTTTCTCATAATTTGCTCTCTATAAGCATTCCTGTATAAAGGTGACAATGCCAAGAGTTCTCCATGTGATACTGAGGCTTCTCGCTTCAATACCCTGCTGAGTACTTCCTCAACATCGACATTCCTCTCTATAGGGGCCTGGTGCTTATATGCAGGCTCCTTCTTGGATGATTCCATCCTTCTGACAGGCAGCAGTGGTACCTCAATGACCGGGCGCAGTGGTTTCACATTCCTATATGGTAATTCCCCTGCTACTGCATGTGGTGGTTTCTCCATTGTCTGCCCTATTTCCTCATTTTCTGATTCTTCTGATCGCTCAAAATCCGACGCGTCCTCAGGAGTCTGTCCTCTGGCAAAGGCGACCTTCTTCTTCAGAGCCGGCTCCTTCCTCAAACCCTTTAGAAACCTGACTCTGAGTTCCAAGTCTTTGCGCCACTCCTGGTGTCCAAATACTGGCTTGCTGAGGGCGTACCCTCCGTCAAACTGCTAAGCTTAGCCTGTATCTGGGCCAATTGCTCGGCCAAAGACTGTAACTTGACATTATCATCCTTTCTGGTCATAAGCTTAACCTTTGGGGCACTCTCAGTGTGGATGGCAGCTGTTTCCAACATCTCCATGCGCTGCTTCAAACAGCGGATTTCCTCTTCTGCTGGCGACCTTTGGTTTTCTGACCTCGGGAACGCTTTCTGTGCAAACACTGCTGCCGCTGGCACTTGCGGTAACTCAGGCTCAACCTCCAGCAGTTCTGGTACCTGAACAAAGAGTTGTCCCTTTGTCGCATAGTACTTCACTACTTTCTCTTTAATAGGCCCTTCTCCTCGAGGGATACTTGAGCCGTCTCCCATATATTTTTTGTTCCCTTCGACTCTAATTCAGCCAGCTTGTTTATCCGCCTCCATGTCCAGGCAGAATAACCAACTATGCCCCAATAACCAACAGTAGAAACACTTGCGATCGGAAAGCAACCCTGCCAGCCCACTTCCGGTATTCCTCTGAGCGTGATTATAGCTGGCATGATTATGTCCGTCCTTCGCCAAACTCTCTAAGTATGATTTTAAAGTATGCCCCTGGATATTCATGAGGTCCTTAAGCTCAGCAAGACCACCTGCCATCTGCAAGACTTCATCCTGAAACTTCTGCTTTAAGCTTTGCAGCTCTCGCTTTACTACAGGGTCATAAGTCCCTGTTCTGGACGTTGCAGGTGGATGGCTCATTGATGCTGAGTTCACCGGCCTTGAATCCTGATGAAGGGATCGCATAAGTGTTTTGCCAATCGAAATTTTGATGGCTTTATCCACGACGATCCTCCAATTATAGGGGTCCTCTTCACGTAAATCCTTCGCAGTTAGTGCCGACCCATCGCTCACGGTTCTATGTGCCCCGGTGATTGCTAATCTTGCATTGAGTACATCCTGGAACATGGAGTCCAGTGCGCTCATAAATGACTCGACTAGCTCTCGGTTCGAGACTACCGCCGGCAACTTCAGGCACTTTTCTGCTTCTAGAATGAATTGCCTTTTGAAGTCCAAGACTCTATGCTCCTCATTCATCGCAATGCCTCTACTCTCTGTGCAGAGTTCCCTCAATCATCGCACTGAGCCCTGCTCAGCTGCCACAGTCTCGGGATACTCTTTCTTCAATCTCTCTATGAAGCCTGTCCAGCTTCCTGCTGGGAACTCTGCAAAACTCATCCACTCTTCACGGATATCCTGGTCCACATATGACACTGCCCAATTTATCCTTTCTGCATCATCCATCATCTTCATTATCATGAAGAGCCGTTCAAGCGTCCAGAGATAATTTCTCAATGTCTGTGGTTTTGATGCATCCCATCTGGGAGCATTATTGCTAAAGGGAATTGGCATACGCTCGTGTCCCATTTTACTAGCTGTAGTCGTTGTAGACAGCGTAGTTTGGTTTGTCTGTACAGTTGGAGTTGACTGTGATATCTGTGGTACTGTAGAGGCACCAGGAGGGTTCGTATGAAATGAGTTTTGGTTTGTAAACACTAAGCTTAGCGTAGGAACGGTCTGACCGTCCTGGCTTTCGGTGTGCAGAATATGCGCTATGTTGCGAGCTGAGGCTGGAAGTCTTATAGTAATTCTGGGAGCAGTAGAGATCGGCGGTGCGACTTCTCTTGATACTGCAACTGCTAAACCGCTCACTGTGCTTGCAGTTATAGAACTAGTAGGACCTTTTTGCTTTCGAGAGGTACTAGCAGTGATGAGGCCTTCAGAACCTTCTGGACGATTGGAATTCCGAGTAGTTCTCTGTTTTGGGGGGTCGACCTTCCTGAGACTGCTCTCGAAGGATGTTTTGGGTGACTTTACGGTCTTTGCTTGAACCTTTTTCTGCTTTGCAGGTGAAAGGCGGGCCAGTGTCCAAGTCTTTTGGTGTTTGTCTTGTGAAATTCAACTGAAAACCCCCCTTGCGGTGGGCTCCAGATGAAAAGGTGGAAACTTTTGTGGGTTTTAATATAGATAAATGGCTTGTTCCCACTAAGCTTAGTCGAAATTTGATAAGCTTAAGTTAATACAAGTAGTATTAGATAGATAATGAACAGTTTCATCTTTTAGGGTGTTCGGGGGGTGCATTCTGACAGCGAAATTCAAGAGAATAGTGTTTGTAGAGGTCAACGAACAGCCGTTGAAGTTATCTTAGCCGTACAGTGCAACAATAAAAGGACAATCCCTGTCAATTCAAAGCGCAGGGTCTCTAGTCTCTGGTCTCTGGTCTCTGAACTCTGTTCTCTGTCTCTGTCTCTGTCTCTAGCACTCTGGAACTCTAAACTCTGGACTCTGTTCTCTGTTTCTGTCTCTGGGTTGGTCGACGACCAAAGAAATCACACTTAACGATGCACACTAAATAGTCCTCTGAAACCATTCTTGATCACAGCTTGCAGACTTGCATGTGGAAGCAGGGGTGAGACCTCTCTTTTCTCCATGAACAAGCGCGACCATATTTATATTGTTTAGATACATGCGAGAGATAGTAAATATGAAATAGAAAACAATAAGCTTAATTGTTACAGGTACTGCAGAATATTTTGGAAGGTTTGGCAGCATTTCTACCTTCCCCTGGGTTATGGGTTTTTCTCTGATTGACAAATGGCAATCCAGCCAGACATGTTCCGTGCTTGTCTGCATTATTCTGCGTCCACGCAAGTGCGTTAAACCTCCAGATCAATTATGATCGGAATGTATGGCGTATGTACAATCCCTTGATCCATTGTAATTAATCTCAGTCAGGCAGTATGCCGAGGTGCTGGGACCCACAAAGCACTTGTTAATTATGAGTCTTTGATATGTCTAGGGTTTTGGGCATCAAGTGTCGCCTCCCGAATGTTGGACGTTCTGTTCTGTGGTCCGGTCATCATTATTGGGCTCGCTATGGGTGTAATACCCCTGCGACAGCCGCTATGTACATTCTTTAGGTTCCAACAAATCCAAGTTCATCAGAAAACTGCTTGTAAGGTCCCTTGATGCGACCGGAGTATACTTGATAGGCTATGTAAAGTCCAGAATCCCTCCAGAGAGCATTCTGATAGCTTGGTTCACTAAGCTTAGTGATAATGAGCTGGTTTGAACACTTCCGAGGCTCAAATATCCTCAGTTTGGTCGAACTGGCTACTACGGGACATAGTACCAATCCTCTATAGGGTTCTTTAATGATATAGCCAATGATTCTATGTAGAGAATCGTTCCGGAGTACGGAATTCATGTATAGGTGTGAAGTTGGTGTATCACCGCACCTCCATGATATTCACCCGCTTGAGGGTCTTCTGGTGCCCCTCCTCGATGAGTCACTTCAGCTCTACATGATCTTTTGGTCAGCAAACCTTGCAGCCAGAAACCCCTACTCACCTTCAAATTGGTGGTCTGGCATACCTCCGGCCCTGCTTGGCTCCATCTCTTCTTGACCCCCACATCGTTTCTTCATTTTGCTACACTGTCGGCAACTCCTAGTGTTGCTGGGACCTTTGTCAGCATTTATCATCATTGGAATTCTTGTAATTACTTACCTGCCGGCAATCTCACACTGGACCTCATCCCGCTGACATCTCCAGCATGGGTTATTGCCCCTGAATATGTGTTTGTTGCCCTGCCGCGGGGCTGCCCTTGCCTTTCCCTTTCCCTTTCCCCTTCCCTTCGCATCCAAATCTTCAGACTCCTCCTCCTCCTCCTCTTCATCCCTCACTGCGTCTTCACCTGTGTAATTTGGGTCAGACTCTTCCTGGTCAATTTCCATGGGCTGCTCTGGCAGGCGGCTAGACAAAGCCGTCGTGGTCATCACAACAAGTCAGGCCCGGATCGCCCAATGTTTGTCCTCAGCAGCTTCCTCTTGCTGTCACCTGATCTCTTCTGCCCGTCGCTCCCTAGCCTGCTCCTCTGCTTGCCACTGACACAGTTCAATCATACGTCGCCGATCTTCCTCTTGACGCTCTACCGCCAACTGCTGCTCCTCCTCTCGCCGTTCCTCCTCTCACCATTCCTCCTCTTCCAACCTCTCGATCTCCTTCCGCATCCGCTCCTCCTGCTCCGCCTTTTCCCTCAGTAACTGCGCCTTGCGCTCCACTGCAGTTGGTTGTCAAGACAATTGACTGCTCATGGTGGTAGGAAGTCAAGTTGTGTATTTTTGGACCAAGCCAGTTCACTGTTTTTTTATACCCTGCCGGAATTTTCCGATGGGCCCTGGCCTAGGCCGCCTTGGGCCTCAAGGCTCAGCCCTAAAGGGGGGGCACTGTCATATCCATGCCAACTCAGAGTCTAATCACTTAAACTTCAGCTTCTCGATTCCACATGTGCTCCACACAACAACCCTCTGCCCTCCAACTCAGCCCCGACTTGCTCCGACCGCAACCCACTGCCGCAATCACACGACCACCTCCACATGTGCCATGGTCACCTGACCCTCGGTGTCTCTAGTTCCAGTCTCCATTTCCTGTCCGTAGTCAAGATACATTATTGGTCTCCATACCTGTACCGGTTTCCATTCCATTTGTAATCTGTTTGTAATCCATTTGTAACTATATCGGTCTCCGCTTCGCTCCACACGTAATCAGTACAAGTCATAGTTTATAAGGCCAGTAGTATATATACTGTAGGTACTTGGCTTGTACTCCTCAGTCTGATAATTGAATCGAGCAGCAGACCAGCTCCCTGTTCTCTATCCTCTCCACTCTTCTGCCTCGCTCTGCTTCGGCCCTGACTTCCTGAAATATGGACTAGGACAGTAGGAGGGCACAGCACATATGCTGAGGCCGCAAGTCCAACCCCCTGCCCAACGTACTCCACCTCGGTCCTGAAGTCTACATACTGACTTTGCCCTGTCCCCCGGTTACCTTATATCAAGGATACCACCCTGACCCTCCACTTTGGTCTCGACCTGCACCGGCTCTAACAAGCAGAAATAATCCGGGATCATGGATACTGGCACCCAGTCCTGCTCTTTTGTGAGGACTTTTCTAGGTTGCTGGCAGCTAGCCAGCTTTTGGTACATTCCCCAAGTTTTCTCGTGTTTTCTTACTGATGGTTTTGCACCCACACTAGTATGTGCCACCTCAGTCTCAGTGCCCTACTTGTGCTGCTTGTAAGTTGGAGTGTGAGCCTCTGGGCAAGGGTAAAAAGTGTCACAGCTGCAACTTATATAATTACCCCTGTACCTTTGCGGACCATCCGCAGGTCTCGGCTGGCATTGCGAATGCCCTGGTCATGTCCTCACTGACCAGTGAATACTGTAAGTTGCTCTGTTCACTATTTTTCTCTTTTATTCACTTTTTGTTTCACAGATCTCACTGCCTTCACACATGTTGTGTCCTCCAGCTTGGTCAGTCTGGAGGCCAATTGTGTTGCCTATGAGGCATTGGCATTTCATCATTGACAAGTTGTTTATCAATTCGTCCAGGAGATGCAGGCCACTTGGACTGCAATGGAAGGTAACGATGCAGCATTTGTTGAAATGGGAATGGCTGACTCTCTCAAAGACATCCAGGCATTCTTCAAGTTCACTGACAACTTTCCGAGGGTCCCAACATATGAGGAGTTTGAGGAGCTCAAGTCACTTCTCTTCCTCACTTTCCCAATGATTCAGGATCCCGAGGCCATCCTGGAAGACTTGGACTAGTGCCTGCCTCCCTTTTCTCTCTTGAATGTAATATATCCTCTTGTCCTGTATATAGTTACATTCCACTTAAAGATTCTTGTCTCTTGGTATCTTTTTGAGTTGAGCTTAAGGCCTTCTGAAGACCCTGAGCTAAGCTAAGGCTTCCAGCTGCTTATACGCTCATCAGATATTTCTCTGATACTTCTGTGATGTCTATTGACACCTCAATGCGCCATGATCCGCAACACGTAGCGACCCAGCTTATCCACTCCAGTTTACTTACAAGCCCGAACCAGCCTGTCCACAATGTTCAAAAAAGCTCTTTGTGAAAAAGCTTGTGTCAAACTGTCAAACTGAAGCACCCCTTGGGACCCATCTCCCCCTAGCCAAATTGAAATCGGTGCCCTCACCGTTCCATCAGAATCCCTGTGCACACTGATAACTGCAAGATCCTGGTGACATGTTACCTAATAAGGCAATCATGGTTCAGCTGGTCTGTCGAAAGCTGGCTACTCAAGATTACAGGTTTCCTAGGCATCTCAGGTCATAAGCTTAGGGTGGAGGGTGCATTTTATCCACTCACTATGATTTGTTATCACTGCCAACAGCCTTTTCTTATAAAAGTGAGGGAGCGATGTCTCATTCTAGCAGACACTTTTCACAAGAAAATGGCTTCTTCTATCCCCCATCTCCAGGTCAAGCTCAATGATCTCATCAGCAACACCAAAGGTTGTCTTCAGCGTCTGCAAAACGGTCAAGTTGCTTGTCCCCTCATTGAGAAGGCTCTCCTTGCATTTGATGCTCCTGGGGTATGTCTATTCGTCCCCATGTCCCTTTCTTCACTGTTCAACTATCTTCTAGTCTGCTTATATTGATGCATTATTGGAGGACACCAAGGCTATCAAGCTTCATGTCAACTGGGCATGATGAATTTGCCGCCACCGCTACTGCACTACCACACATGTGTGTCACAGTAGTGTCACAGTAATTTGGCGGTAATGTGCAGTAATGTGCAGTAATGTGTGGTAATGTGCGGTAATGTGTGGTAATGTACAGTAATGTGCGGTAATATGTGAAAATGTGCAGTAATATGTGGTAATGTGCAGTAATATGTGGTAATGTGCAGTAGTGTGCAATCATGTGCAGTAATGTGGCAAAAATTGAGCCTGGGCCCAAGCTGGCCAGGGCCTGCCCTAAAAGACTTTGATTTCTGGTAAGGTGCCAAGTGACACATCAAATTTGAGGTTGCCCAATCCCTAGTCAACATAGTTTACTGTTAAGACAACAATGGTAACTGATCATTTTCGATCCCCAAACCTTCATTCTTAATTAATGAAAAGATCATTGGCAAATGCTTTTGCAATAGTCAGTCTTGAGTCAATCCAAGAATTTCACCTCTAGTGACTCAATACCACATCCCCCAACTATTCCATTAATCATAAGAGGAGCATCAATGACTAGGTTCAGGACATGCCAGTCTTCCCCCAGCTATCTATCAAGAAGTATACTAGACAGGGTCACATATGGTCCCAGCATTCAACCTCCCTAATTCCCAAAACGATGGTACTTACTTACTTGACCAGCCAGTACACTTGGCCTGACTGCCCGTTAATGCTTCCCCTTCATAGAGTAGCAAAGCTGGCTTGCTTGGTCCCATTATATCAAATTGGACACAAGGTGTGAAAGCTGGTGTCCACCAATTGACATCCCCTAGGGAAGGGTGTACTTCAACTGGGCAGCACTCTGGTAAGTGGCAGTGGTTCAACCAGAGACATAGATACATAAACTAAAGAAATTACTACAAAATTCAAGAGCCCCAACCAATGCACAAAAATAAAGGTGGTGGCTCGATTGGTAGCACAGGAAAACTAGAAAAAAAGGCTACAAAATCTAACAGGCTCTAACTAACTTGGGTCTATTTGTGAAGTCATGCAGTGGCTTAATTGAATGAATAGTAGTTGAATAGTCACAAAAGGTCAGCAGCAGCTCAACCAGGCAAACGGTGGCTGCAACAGTAGAGAATTCAAGTATACATATGCTACTATTCGGATGACTTGAATTTCTTGACCATTCCAACTGCCGCTGACCTTTCATGACTATTCAGCTGCCATTTGGTCAGTCAAGCAGCTGGATGGCTTGACACATGCACATATAGATATATTCTGCTAGTCAGATGACGTGAATTTCCTGAGTGTTCTAGCTGCTGCAGACCTTTCTTGACTATTCAGCTGTTGTTCAGTCAGTCAAGTAGCTAGACGACTTCAGACATGCACATATAGATATATTCTACTAGTCTAATAACTTGAATCTCTTGAGTGCTCCAGCTGCCGTTCACCTTGTTGAGCCACTGCAGACCTTTCTTGACTATTCAGCTGTCATTCAGTCAGTCAAGTAGCTAGATGACTTCAGACATGCACATATAGATATATTCTACTAGTCCAATGACTTGAATCCCTTGAGTGTTCCAGCCGCCATTCACCCAGTTGAGCTGCCACTGACCTTTCTTGACTATTCTAGCTAGATGACTTTAGACATGCATGTATAGATATATTCTACTAGTCCAATGACTTGAATCCCTTGAGTGTTCCAGCCGCCATTCACCCAGTTGAGCTGCTGCTGACCTTTCTTGACTATTCTAGCTAGATGACTTCAGACATGCATGTATAGATATATTCTACTAGTCTAATGACTTGAATCTCTTGAGTGCTCCAGCTGCCGTTCACTCGGTTGAGCCACCGCTGATCTTTTGTGACTATTCAGCTGCCGTTCAGTCAGTCAAGCAGCTGGATGACTTCACACATCCATGTATAGATAAGATATATTCTGAAGAGAATACTCGCAAGTCAATTGCTTGACTCTCTTGATATACCTTTATGACTTTTGTATTCACTTATTTCTTTAGCTACTGATTGCTTACTTCACACAGTTGACTTCCAAAAGAATGGGCCAACCAAGACCATAGGTGATATTACAATTCAGTACCAAATAAAACTTCATGGAGCCTCTGGTCACTCAAGCAGTACTCTTCAAGAGCCATCTGATACCTGAAATACTCCTCAGATAGCTCAATCCTTTCAGAGCCATTGTTCAGGACAGCATCTGCAGACCTTTGTATTAGATTTTTGGTAATATGTGACTTGAGATTTTGACTCACTAGCCTCTCAAGTTAGCTTACCCCCAAGTTCATAATCATTCACCCTGTAACTTAGAACACCCTCCATTGCTCCTGCAATACCAAGTTCTGATTTGGTAATGGGGGTGGAAGCTTCTGCAGGAGCCAAAAGTGAGGGCTTTGGCCAGTACCAAGGGACCCAATTGAGAACAGCCTCAGCCATTCGATCTTCTGACCTGAAGTCCATTGCAGATTCACACTTCCTTTTTGCTTGTACACATGAAATGCACCTTGTCACACCACACCCTGTAAACTTGTAAGCCACACAATTTGTCCAGAGCACATATACCCACTGTCAGTTGGGTGGCATGGCTGCTTCAGTTTAAGACACTGAACACAAGGGTTGCCCCCCCCCATTTTCCTTCTCTGCTCCCATTCCTCCCTGCCTTGCTGCCCTGCCCTATCTGCCACACCTGCTGCATCCACCTCATTATCCTCATCTTGTGACCTCCCCATGTTTTGCTTTGAAGGGCCAGGCAAGGTTACAGCAGGCAACTGCACCTGGTCTTGCTGCTTGAGTTTGGTCACCAAGTGCCAAACCTGATCAGCTAACTCAGGGCGTGTCTCAAAAATGCTATCAAGCTCAAGATCAAGAGGGGAGGACATAGTGGATGTGGGCTTGTGAAGATTGAAGTTGGCAATTCTGTTCCTTATATGATTTCCTGCCTATGGCACCCTGGGATTCAAGTGGATCAACCACCCCAAATATTATCAGTTAGGCTCAGACTCAAGTTCTCTTCCGCAAATCCATTTTATAACTACAGCAGACACAGTAGGGGTACAGTAATGTCACAGTAGCAATGGCAGTAGGGTGCAGTATGTCACAGCATGTCAGTAGGACATGGTAATGCCACAGCAGGCACAGGCACAGTAGTGTACAATATGCTACCATGCCAAGCATATTATGTATGGATCATCAATTTCCTGGGATATCATGGCTGCAAAGACAGATCAAATGGGAAAAGTGAGAGGGTTTCCAAAAGTAGAAGTATTAAATTTAGCCACCAGCAATGTCATCTAAATATAGTGAAGGAAGTGAAGCAAGAAGGCACATTTTGCAAAAGAGAGCCTAGATTTAAGCTATAAGCTCAAACTCAACCAGTATACAGCAACTGAAAACATAGCAACAAGGCAGGATTCACAGAATAAGCTAAGCTCAAGTTCAAAAAGTTTAGTTATGACTCTGAGGGCAGGATTACAATGCCACAACCCACTTCCTGCAGGGAGGAAAACATAATAAAAAGTGCACAATCCTCAATCTCAATCCCCAACATCACACCCTACACATCATGTCATCCCCTCACAAAATGAACTCCCACGCCACCTCAAAGAGCAAGCCGGCCAGTGCCAGGACAGCCAGAGGACAAACTGGCACCCCTATCCCAGGTCCTTTGCACCCAACCTACCAGCCACCTCCCACTCTGGGCCCCTTGTGCCAAACCTATCACCAACCTGCCACCCCAGGCCCCTCCCACCCAACACTCCAACCGCCCACCATCGCCACTGCTGCCACTCACAGCCCATCAAAGCACCTGGTACCTGAGCATGACGATGACAATGATGATAGCACTGGGGCTCAAATGGAGGAGCAGGTAATGGTGAGGCGGGAGAAATGATTGAAGAGGAGAGTGGATGAACATGCTGCAAGCATAAGGATGGAAGCATTGGAGAGGGAGAGAGAGCAGGGGCAGGCAGGGCCTACCATTGAACAAAGAAGGGTGGATGATCAGTCTGCATGGATGAAGTTGGAGGAGTCGGAGGGGTTGGTATGGGGGCAGGGGCAAACAGGGCCCTTCATTGAACAAAGGAGAGCAGATGAACCATCTGCAAGGATGAGGTTGGAGCAGTCGGGGTGGGAGCAGGGGTGGCGGCTGGGAGAACAACAGCCACATAAAATAGGGGAGCATAACCCCTGTGTGTGATACCTCACCAAGCAGTTGGCATGTCAAGAGTCCTCAGGTGAGTAGTACTAATATCACACTTTTGATTGAACTATTTTGCTAATAAGTTGCTATAGCTCCCACTATCACAAAGTGTGCCCCTTGTGTGAAGGCAAAGGCCAGGTGTGAAGTTGCTGGCTTGCCAATGGGGGGCACAGAGGCCCTGCCACAACTCTTTTGGCAGCCATTGATAGAGGCCACCCAGGTGGCAGAACCAAGGCCAGAAACAGTGACCAGGATTTCTGGCACAATGCAAGACAATGTAAGTTTTGAGATGTGATGATTATCATAGCAGCTAACAAGAGATATGCATAGGTTTGAGATCACAGGTCATTTAATCCCCATCGCATTGCGTACTTCACCACCCTGGTGCAAACACCAATGCAGGCTATCTGAGAGAACAGCAAGAGGATAGTCAACCTGACTGAAGAACTAGTCAGGTTGCATACGGCCCTGGAGATGCAGACCAGGAGCAACTACAGGCTTGCAGAGTTGTTCACACCAGGACAGGTAAAGAAGTGGCAGGAGGAGGACAGGAAGAGATGGATAGAAATGTTGGAGAAAGCAGAGGACAGAAGGATAGCCTCTGAAAAGCAGGCAAGAAGAGGGGTTGTGATCCTAGATCTGGGATTCACAGACAATGAGGATGTGGAGGAGGAGGAGGGTGATGAGGAGGAGGAGGAGGAGAAAGAGGACAAGGAGGACAAGGAGGAGGACAAGGAGGAGGACAAGGAGGAGGACAAGGAGGACAAGGAGGAGGATGAGGAGGAGAAAGAGGAGGAGGATGAGGAGGAGGAGGATGAGGAGGAGGAGGAGGAGGAGGAGGATGACAATGACAATGAGGATGACAATGATGATGGGAGGCCAGACAAGTAGAATATGTTAGGGCAACCTGGAGGGTTCAGACAACTCAGGGAGCTGAAACGTCACTGCAGGGAAATCCTAAGTATTATTAATCTGTGAGCTAAGTAGGGAGTCCATACCTGCAGGGAAATCCTAAGAGAATAGGATGAGGGAACCCCTGCAGGCGAAAACTATGTATATACTTGACTTATATAATCAATATAAATTGAACAAGGCTTGACAGTGGTGTCTGGGTGTTGCACAAGGCCAGGTGTGATTAAAATGAGTGTGGGGAGTGAAGATAACAGTCTGAAGTCTATGGGAAATGGGAGGAAGCAGGTGAGGGTTACGGAGGGTGTAGAGGGTGAAGGGAGGGGTTTAACTGGGCAGTGAGGGGACCTCTGGTGCATTCTGGTTATGTTTGGGGTGCAAGTGTTTGAAAGGGGGGATGTACAGTGTGCTGGGAGGCTTAGGGGTGTTTGTGGATTGTCCCCTTACAGAATATGTACAAACTAATGTTAAATAATCATATTCTTGAGTCTTGTTCCATTTGAAATCCATGTGTGAAGTCATGCAGTGGTTTGAATGGCTGAACAACAGCTGAAATAGTCAAGAAAGATAATTGGCAGCTCAGCTTAGTGAATGTCAGCTAGAACAGCCAATAAATCCAAGCCATCCAGCCACCTGACCAACTGAATGGCAGCTGAATAGTCACAAAGGATCAGCAGCAGCTCAACTGGGTGAATGGCAGCTGGAGCACTCAAGGGATTCAAGTCATTAGACTAGTAGGATATATCCATACATGTGTGAAGTCATCTAGCTACTTGACTGACTGAACGACAGCTGAATAGTCAAAAAAGGTCAGTGGCAGCTCAACCAGGTGAACAGCGGCTGGAGCACTCAAGAGATTCAAGCCATTAGACTAGTAGAATATATTTATACGTGCATGTCTGAAGTCATCTAGCTAGAATAGTCAAGAAAGGTCAGTGGTGGCTCAACTGGGTAAATGGTGGCTGGAACACTCAAAAGATTCAAGTCATTGGACTAGTAGAATATATCTATACATGCATATCTGAAGTCGTCCAGCTAGAATAGTCAAGAAAGGTCAGTGGCAGCTCAACCGGGTGATTGGCAGCTGGAGCACTCAAGGGATTCAAGTCATTAGACTAGTAGAATATATCTATACATGCATGTCTGAAGTCATCTAGCTAGAATAGTCAAGAAAGGTCAGTGGTGGCTCAACTGGGTGAACGGCAGCTGGAACACTCAAAAGATTCAAGTCATTGGACTAGTAGAATATATCTATATGTGCATGTCTGAAGTTGTCCAGCTAGAATAGTCAAGAAAGGTCTGCAGTGGCTCAACCAGGTGAATGGCAGCTGGAACACTCAAGAGATTCAAGTCATTGGACTAGTAGAATATAGATAATCTATACATGCATGTGAAGTCATCTGGCTGCTTGACTGAAGATGAATAGTCAAGACTTGAGTGCTCCAGCCACTGTTCACCCAGTTGAGCCACCACTGACCTTTCTTGACTATTCAGCTGTTGTTCAGTCAGTCAAGTAGCTAGATGACTTTACACATGTATGGATATATCCTACTAGTCTAATGACTTGAATCCCTTGAGTGCTCCAGCCGCTGTTCACCCAGTTGAGCTGCTGCTGACCTTTCTTGACTATTCAGCTGCTGTCAAGTCAGTCAAGTAGCTGGACAATTTCACACATGCATGTATAGATATATTCTAAGTCTTAATCATCTACAAGCATTCCATCTACCTCCTCCAACTCCATTTTCTCAACAAAGTCTGACTGCTTTGACCAGCCAGGAATTTCCACACCTAACTTCTTGTATATCACCTCTTTCATGTAGAAGGCATATACCACCCTGTCCCTATGTTCCCAACGCCCAACCCCATGTTTTAGCAAATATCCGCATAGGAAAACACCAGTACCAGAGGGGTACAAAAGCGTTATCTTTAACTCTGGTAGTGACGGACAAGTGTCATCACCATGGGTCCTAAGGCTTACTAGGAGGTCATAGCATGTCCGGTGTGCTCCCCTATCCTTATGGCTTTCAGTGATTCTGTTAAGGATTACTGTTATCCCTGAGAAGCAGGAATGCCACTCATCAGCATACTCCTTTGTTTCAGGTAACATGCACAGTTTTGACAAGGATGCTTGACCTGATTTGTAGAGAGTAGGGTGTGTGAGTGCAAGTGCCTTGTTGAGAAGCTCAGTTGAAGGCCAAATCATCTTGAGCCACTCCTTGCTACTGGTGTTTTTTTTTAATGTACTAGAGGTTACCAGTCTCGCCTTGGAACTATTCTGGTAGTAAGCATAGAGCATGAGTTGGGTATGTAGTATCAGTAATGAGAGGATACACACTGCATGTCCAGCAGGAATCCAACCCAGTGAGAAGTTCAGGACACCTCTAGTCATCTTCTGACCTGGGACTTGGAGAAATGATGCAGGGTCATTTCTCCAAGTCTGAGCCTGGCCTGAACACCACTCAAGTTGAGGTTGAATAAATTCTGTTGCCCTGAGGAGATTATCCTGTTTCAATACTATAAGCTACACTTCATAATAGTTGTACAATGAATGTTATACCTGATGATTCTGGGGCAAGAAGTTGGGTAAATACCATACCAATATATTTCCTTGGTTATCGACAATAGTTGTGGGCTTGGTGGAATGCTTGGGACTGGGTTTGGATGTTGACACAATCTTTTTCAATGGCTCCAGGTTTGTTACATCACAGTCAATAACATCTGGGCAATGACTTGAATAAAAATAAAGAAGCAAAGGTGCAGGAGACTGACTCACGAGGACAGAGACTAGCAGCAGTGAGAATTCGCATGATATGCCTTTCCTCTGCTTCATTCTCTTTCTTCAAGACTTGTCTGTTCTCACTTGTGATTTCTCCAAGGATTGGGCTTTTTAATATCTGTTAGTTGACTTAAATTTGACCCAGGAGGCTCAGACTAATGTGTTGTGAATTAACACAAGCTTTTTCTGTGCATGGAATTTTGCTCTCATGTATGCTACTAGTCCCTCGTTTTTGTGGTACTGTTTTTTCTTATCCCTCCCCTGTTCCCGGATTTTCTTCGCCGACTTGCTAGTGGAAGGTTGGATAGGAGCCATAAAGTACACATTTATGACTGTGAGCTGATCCCAAATGGATCCCAATAAACAAACAAACAAACAAACCTATAAAGTAAGTACCTGCTTGTGAAATGATTTTCCCAGCCCCTTGAACTCCACATCACCAACATCCTGTGTCATGGAAGCTGAAACTGCTGTGCGCACCAGTGGTGGAGGTGACCATGTGCGACACGGTGTCAGGTGAGATCAAGATGGCTCCCTCCCCACTTTTGTGGGTGAGGTATTCTGTGCTCCTCAAACATTGCCATCCTGTCTGGCAATGTAGGGTGTGTGTTTGAGCAGAAGCCCCCACCTCTCTACACATCAAAGAGTGCTGTAGAGTGTCTCCTCTCTGGAAGAGAGTCCGTGGTGGGCGTGCACTGCATAACAAGCCACTTGTGGCTTGGTATACTTTATTCTTCTTCCCCCTTGGCCTCTATCATCCCCAGTGGCTACCTCCCCAGTCTACACCCCCAGTCCCTCACCCCTCTGCTGACTTATCCTACCTCTGAAAACACATCCATATGGCCGCCGCCACCATCTGGCTGCTCCCCCTGCCTTACCCCACCTGCAGCTAAGTCTACATCCCCTGTCCCTCACCCCTCTACTGACTTATCCTACCTCTGAAAACATGTAGAGATGGCCGCTGCTGCTGCCATCTGGCCATTCCCCCTGCCTTACCCTGCCTGCAGTACACACATCATAGATACAATGTTGTATGAGTATTTACTGTTCTTCATTTAGTCCTATCTGTAGTCTAGTCAGGAGGATCCCCTGAATAAAGCACAGATAAGACATTTGTAGTATACCTGTTTTTGAGACTGCTAGATAGATAGTTAGAAAACTTGTGACTTGTAAAATAAAGATAACTATGTTTTTGTGTTGATTAATTTTGCGATGGACGGGCACCTATCCCAACCCCATCTTCCAAGTTCTACCCCCAACCTCCCTCAACACACTTTCTATTACCACCATGCCCAAGACCAGCCACAAGACCACAGCCTCCTCTGCCAACACTGCTGCCACCAGGACCACCAGGGCCACCCAGGCTGCTGCTGCCAGCTGCCACTCTGGTCAAGCAGCCTCTAGTTCCTTATCTGTGATCATTTTGGCTGCCATGGATGCTAATAATAATGCTACTGCTGCCAGCCGCCGCTCCTCCAGATCATGGCCAGCTGCTAGTAGCCTCTGGACCATTGCACTTGGTGGTCAAGCGGACTCAACTTTGCTATTGGCAATTATTTCAGCAGCTGCAAATAGGAACAATGATGTCATGGACCTGTCAAGTGACACCATGGAGCCATCATATCTTGACAAGCAGCTAGGGAATGGAGTAAGTCCTTATATCCTATCATTCTCACTCAATCTCACTAACTGTTCATTAGTTCTGCAGCCAGTGCACTGAGGGTGGCTACCTCTATATTTGCAGATGCCACCAAAGTATTTGCAATCGCTGTCTTACTGGTGCTCCTGATGATGTCTCATCACTGGGAGACCTTACTTGCCCACATTGCTGGACATCAGGTGATAACAAAACTCACCCAGACCAAGTGAGTTTTCTAACCCCTTTCTATCCATATTGTCTAATAACACTGGCTACAGCAATTTTCAAAGCTAGAAAGACCTTTTCATAACCCAGGATAACTTATGTATCCTGGTTTTCCAGCTATCTGGCTCTGATCTGGTGGCTTGTATATCTCAGCTCATTCATGGGCATATCAAGACTTATTTTCCTGGAGCTCTATTTGGTGGTAAACTTGGCATCATCAAAATCGTATTTGATTTTAGTACCACAGCTACTATTGAGGTGTTCCAAGCCCAGATGGCTGAGCTACCCCAAAGGCTGTCTGAGTATCACCACTTCATAACCCTTGTTTCTACACATGCGACTCCTACTGGTGGCTTCTGGGTTCAAGCCACCCCTAAACCCGCTGCTGCTGAACCTGCTGAAGTGAGTACAGTAATCATATAGCCTACCATTTGATCTAAACAACTACTACAGTTTTTAAATGCTATCTTCCCAGCCCTGGTACTTGAACAATTGACACAGAATGACCGTTCCTTGTTGTTCATTATCTCATGCAGTGGTCCTTTCATAAACAATGAACCTAGGGCCCAAATATACAATTTTGTAAAAAAGTAAGTCCGATAGTCACATAAATAATGATTCAACTCTGACTGCCAACCAAAGTCACTTCTGGCTCACTATGGCATTCATCAATAATGCCTTTCATCCTACAACATGCCATACATTCCTGATGAACTTTGGTTGGACAGTATTTGTGAACCAAAATCCTGCTATGGTTCACAACATCTTTTTGGCTGACCCCAATCTTGGCACTGGTACTGACTTTATCATGGTCATCCAGAAGACCAAAGACCTGGAGAAAGAGACTGGAATATGCATGATAAAATGGTCTCATGACTTATACAGGCCACTTGGAAACCCCCATAGCCAGTCTTGTGAGAATTGCTGTGTATTGGATGGGTGGCAAATTATAGAGAGGAAGGGAAAATCACCCAATGAAGGGAAGGGTATCCACCCTGGTAAGTCATCATGTTCTATATGCTCTCTACTCCCAACTGAACTTTGTAGAATTACGCCCAGTTACTTTGGTTTGCAAGAACTCTAAATGTGGAGCCACAAAACATTTTGAGGCTCCACCACATGCATTTCTTGTAACAAGGGACTATGCACCACAGAGTACTCCACTGGGAAAGAAGCTAGGGGTCTGGATTGGGCACTATATTGATAGTGATGGTTTACCTTTAGAGCATACTTTATGCTTTTCTTTTAGTGAAAATAGGTAGAAAGCAACCAATTACAATAAAACTGCTCAACGTGTGGACTTGACATGATGTGAGCCAATAAGAAGATGTATACTGAATGAATTCCAATAGCTGAGATGTCAAGCCAAGGCAAAACAAAGCAAAACAAAGCAAAATAGAGAGAAAGAGAGAGAGAGAGAGAAAAAAGAGAGAAGGAGACTTTAAATGTGAGTTAAAATTGTTGTTAACTGAGGTCCCTACAGAATACATACAGTTTATATACTCTAGGGACTGTGGAGCTCATGTATGCTCCAGAAACCTTACAAAGAACATTAAAGAAAGAGGTGGAGATGGAACAAGGATGAGAATGAAGGAAAACACAAGAAAATCAGAGATTACTAGCTACCATTCATTTTGTACTGTCCTGCCTTCCATCATATTCTACAGGCAGTGTTCACTGTTTATTTCCAAGGAGTAGAGAACAGAGAGACAAGCCAGGAGGAGGGGGGGAAATATTGCTGATCCGAAATGATTTGATCTAAGGCCACATGTTTCCTTTTTGGGAAAATTGTTGTACCAATGGTTTGTCAGGGTTTGTCTGAAATTGTTATGGAGAGATGGTTGGCTCAGCTACGCAAGCAGCCAGGTAGCCACCTCTACAATGTCAAGATGACTACTGCAATTGGTGTGGAACAAGTCTAGGGGGAATGGTACCAGAAATTGTGAACTATTTCATACTAGACTGTCCAGCATACAAAGATGAAAGGGACAACATGGCAAGAAAGATAGGAAGGGCAAACACACATGAGCTGGCAAGAATCTTCAAGATGGGGGATGGCATAAGGGAGCTGCTCAACTACATTCATGCAATGAAGGGGCTCAAGGACTCATTCAATTCACTAAAAATCATCAACCTACAGAAGGAAGCACTCAAACATGAAAGGGCAAAATGAACCCTCCTAAGGCTTTCTCTAATCACTCACCTAAGGTCAAGGCAATGACTGCCCCTTGGCAGTAAGAACAGGAACACAAAGAGAGGCAACCAATCCCCCACTGCTAGGCCAAATGCCAGCGACAAAAGGAGAAGACAGACAGGAATGTACAGTGAAGTAGGGAGGGTGAAGATACCCCAAACAGCATTTTCTTGCTGGACTGCAAGGAGGAGCGAGCACTCAGGGTATGCCTTCAGTAGGGCTGGGGTATTTCACTGAGTCAATCAAGGAGCACAGGGGCCCTAAGGACTCCTTCATACATCGTAGATAACACAAAGTCCAACATGAGGTATATTCCTGAGGACTCTGGATCCTAAGGCTAAGTCGTATCTGGGAGCCAGGGAACATGAAACAAGGGGAAACATCAAGTTTTCACTGCTACACTAGCAGAAATATAGGAAAGAGAAAGGAGAGGATATAAGAGATAGTGTGGGAGGCATCGGTTGGCCTCTCTACAACCTAATGAAAATGTGTTAAGGGCCAGATTCTGTGTGCAGGCAAGATTCTCAGTGAAACAAAACTCAGAAGTGTAGGATTTATAAAATATGTGCCACATAGCTACTTGAATACACTGTCTTTTATCCAAATCCAAAATTAGTCTTACAATATCCCATTATAAATGCTTACTGCCTTCCTCAGGTCCTTCTCCTTGCTCGGCTAGTAGCTTGAGGGACTTGAATAGTTTCAACATTCATATCCTGTATGTGTTGTCATTTTGAGCAGTGTAGCTGGGGTATCTCTTCTTGATCAGAGCGTTTTCGTTTCCCAACACCACCACTACTCTTGTGGTCCCTGGGAGTCACAATTACTACCTTTGGGATTGGCTTTGGCTTGGGATGAGGGGGTGGAGGAGGTAATACCACCTCTACATAATCTTTGCTAGGCTAATAGATAGTGAGATCAAACAAAAACCATGCCCAGTAATCAAGATACTTACCTCCAACTCATCATCATTTTCTGGCCAATCCCTATGATTCCAGCCACCTGGAACAAGTAAGTATGGGTTCCATATCTGTTGATGGTCCCCTGAATCCAATCCCCATTGCATATTCCCTGCATGTCCAGCATGTAATGATTGTTCAAACATTAACTCTTCAAAGCTTTGGATGCAGAGTCGATCTACATCTTGCCCCACCTGTGATGCCTTTTTGACCTGGATAGTCCACACTTGCTCCATAATCTCTTTGATCTGCCTCTCTGATGGTGCATTTCCCATGCCTGTCCTCTGATGCAGTCGATGGGCAATAAGGAGTGTTACAGCATGGGAGAGTCCAATGCCAGCAATCCACCATTGCTGCTGTGAAGCATCACCATGGCATACCTCACAGTGTATCCAGTTTGAAATCATCCCCACATCCTGACAATCCAATGAGCCAATAAAGAAACACCTGATTGAGGGGAAAGCTTCTTCTGATATGTATACTGTCTTGCTGGAAATAGAGGATTGTTTGGAATACTAGCTGGGTTAAAGACCATTTGGTGGAGCAAAGATAAATATGGCTGTAAAGCCTGGTTGATTTTGCTTGTATACGGTGATATACCAATTTCATGCCTATACATGAATTCCGTACTCCAGAACAATTTTCTACATAGAATCATTGGCTATATCATTAAAGAACTCTATAGAGGATTGGTACTATGTTCTGTAGTAGCCAGTTTGACCAAACTGAGGATATTCAAGCCTTGGAAGTGTTTAAACCAGCTCATTATCACTAAGCTTAGTGAACCAAGCTATCAGAATGCTCTCCGGAGGGATTCTGGACTCTACACAGCTCATCGAGTATACTCCGGTTGCATCAAGGGACCTTATAAGCAGTTTTCTGATGAACTCAGATTTGTTGGAACCTAAAGAATGTACATAGCAGCTGTTGCAGGTGTATTATGCCCATAGCAAGCCCAATAATGATGACCAGATCACAGAACGGAACGTCCAATGTTCGGGAGGTGACACCCAATGCCCAAAACCCTAGACATATCAAAGACTCATAATTAACAAGTGGTTTGTGGGTCCTGGCACCTCAGCATATTGCCTGACTGAGATTAATTACAATGGATCAAGGGATTGTCCATATGCCATACATTCCAATCATAATTGATCTGGAGGCTTAATGCACTTGCATGGATGCAGAATAATGCAGACAAGCACAGAACATGTCTGGCTGGATTGCCATTTGTCAATCAGAGAAAAACCCATAACCCAGGGCAAGGTAGAAATGCTGCTGAACCTTCCAAAATATTCTGCAGTACCTGTAACAATTAAGCTTATTGTTTTCTATTTCATATTTACTATCTCTCGTATGTATCTAAACAATATAAATACAGTCGTGCTTGTTCGTGGAGAAGCAAGAGGTCTCACCCCCACTTCCATACGCAAGTCTGTGAGCTGTGATCAAGAACGGTTTCAGAGGACTATTTAGTGTGTGTTGTTAAGTGTGATTTCTTTGGTCATCAACCAACCCAGAGACAGAGACAGAGAACAGAGTTCAGAGACCAGAGACCAGACACTAGAGACCCTGCGCTTTGAATTGACAGGGATTGTCCTTTCACTGTTGCACTGTATGGCTAAGATAACTTCAATGGCTGTTTGTTACCCTCTAATAACACTATTCTATTGAATTTCACTGTCAGAACACACCCCCAGAACACCCTAAAAGACAAAACTGTTCTTCTCATACTACTTGTATTAACTTAAGCTTATCGAATTTTGACTAAGCTTAGTGAGAACAAGCCCTTTATCTATATTAAAACCCACAAATGTTTCCACCTTTTCAACAGGATGGAAATTGGATCTTTGACCACCTGGTCACACAATTCAGGCATATTACAAGCAAGCTGCCACTGTCCCAGCTAAGATATGTTAGCAATATTCCAAGAGAAATGAAATAGGGCATACCCTGACTGCCTGCTGTGCCTTTGCTTATCCCCATAGAGCTATCACCAAATCCTTTTCTGGCACAACTGTGATCATGCCTGGTTTGAGTGATGTATTCTCAAACAAACAACCTCTCCACCACTTTACCCTCCATTGCTCTCCATTATTTACCATACCAATCAACTGGACTGGGTACCAGAATGTGCCAAGTTGTGCAAGTACGCCATGGCCAGGTCTATACAAGTTTTGGTGTTCAGTCACAATTAACATTTGACAGGCTTACCATAATCTTTTTTGCCCAGGTCCTAGCTTCTCAGCTTCTCTAATACATTGCCTACAAAATAGTAAGCCTCAGACAAAAAGATAGGTGAGAGCACTCATGTTTGTATTAATCCAGGTTTTTCATTTATTGAAGGTAGAGTACAACAATGGCACTCAAACAGGCCCATGGATAATAACATGCGACTTTCAACTTGTTGCAGGCAGGGAGTATGAGAGTGTCGGTGACATGTTTGGCACTTAGCCAAAGATCCATGGTCTTCGGAATAGACATAGTCATAGTTCCCCCAAACCCCACAGATGCATCGAATGCAAACTGGATACAGATCTTCCACTACAGAGTCTGTATCCCAGCCACCATGGTTTGATGGTAAGGATTTGGTAGGTGGTGAGGATAGGAGGGTAGTGGTGGTAGTTGCATCCAAAAGTGATTCTAAAGGTACCATGTCCATATCTTTACCAAGTCTTCCAGCAGTTGCCAGTGGTTCAATAGGTAGAGTTGGAGGAATGTGTGCAAGAGTAGGATGAACATATTCAACAGTCTTTGTAGATGTGGGATTGCTCATCCATGAATGATGCTGTGACTGCATTGGTACCAGGGGTCCATTGTAAGAAATAGTTGACTTTGGGGATATCTCAGGTGTTGAGAATTTAAAATTGAACAAGTTTGAACATTGCTGAATGCACTGGCAATAAGAGCAATCCTGAGCTTGTTGTCCACCACAGAGTTTATAGACAATGACATGATGGGAATAACTGTGAGGAAAGTGGAGACTGGTGAGTGGTGCCGTTGATACGCCGATTTCATGCCTATACGTGAATTCCATACTCCGGAACGATTCTCTACATAGAATCATTGGCTATATCATTAAAGAACTCTATAGAGGATTGGTACTATATCCTGTAGTAGCCAGTTCGACCGAACTGAGGATATTCGAGCCTCGGAAGTGTTCAAACCAGCTCATTATCACTAAGCTTAGTGAACCAAGCTATCAGAACGCTCTCCGGAGGGATTCAGGGCTCTACATAGCCTATCAAGTATACCCCGGTCGCATCAAGGGACCTTATGAGCAGTTTTCTGATGAACCCGAATGTGTTTGAACATAAAAGAATGTACCTAGCGGCTGTCGCAGGCGTATTACATCTATAGCGAGTTCAATAATGATGACTGGACCACGGAACAGAATGTCCAACGTTTGGGAGGCAATACCCAATGCCCAAAACCCTAGAAATATCAAAGACTCCTAATTAATGAGTGCTTTGTGGGTCCTGGCACTTCGGCATACTGCTTAACTGAGATTAATTACAACGGATCAAGGGATTGTCCATCTGCTATACATTCCGATCATAATTGATCTGGAAACTTAACGCGCTCGCGTGGACGCAGAATAATGCAGACGAGCACGGAACACATCTGGCTGGATTGCCATTCGTTAATCAGAGAAAAACCCATAACCCAGGGTGAGGTAGAAATGCTGCCAAACCTTCCAAAATATTCTGCAGTATCTGTAACAATTAAGCTTATTGTTTTCTATTTCATATTTACTATCTCTCGTATGTATCTAAACAATATAAATACTGTCGCACTTGTTCATGAAGAAGGAAGAGGTCTCACCCCCACTTCCACACGCAAGTCTGCGAGCTGTGATCAAGAATGGTTTCAGAGGGCTATTTAGTGTGCGTCGTTAAGTGTGATTTCTTCGGTCGTCGACCAACCCAGAGACAGAGACAGAGACCAGAGTTTAGAGTTTAGAGTTCCAGAGTGCTAGAGACAGAGACAGAGACAGAGACCAGAGTTCAGAGACCAGAGACCAGAGACCAGAGACCCAGCGCTTTGAATTGGCAGGGATTGTCCTTTCATTGTTGCACCGTACGGCTAAGATAACTTCAACGGCTGTTCATTAACCTCTAAAAACACTACTCTCTTGAATTTCGCTGTCAGAACACCCCCAGAACACCCTAAAAGACGAAACTGTTCATTATCTATCTCATTCCACTTGTATTAGCTTAAGCTTATCGAATTGCAGCTAAGCTTAGTGAAAACAAGCCCACTATCTATATTAAAACCTACGAAAGTTTCTACACCTTTTCACCATTGACCGGGAATTAGACACCTGTTTAACTCTGCCACCATTGTCAAAATCATTATAGGTGTATACACCTGGATTAGAGTGGTCTTTGTAGTGGGCAATGAAATGATTTTGCATGGGATCTGTCAAACCAAAGCCTACAAGGTCATAGGCAACCTTGAACTTCTTTGCATCTCCTGGCCCAAGTGGCTCCAGATGGTCAGGGATATCCCAGTCCAGTTGAGTCCCATTTTGCCCAGGTGATAATTTGATTACAAGGACAATCGGCAGACTGACCACAAGACAGATAATATCAGTCTGTTCACCAGTGCAGAGCAGAGTTCCCTGAGATTGTTGCCATCAGGAAGCACCAGTAGTTGTAGACGCTTGTTCCATTGCCATGAATTGTTTGAACCAGTTCACTAGGTTCCCTTCAAAGTGGGCATGGTCCCAAGCAGAGATGAGGATATCAGTCTGAGAGAGAAGGGCAGTATGGAGCTCCAGATGACTTCCTTGAGTAGACTGATCACCATCACATGCACGAAATTGCACAGTCAAAGGAGCAAAGTATGCAAGGGGAATGATGGAGTCCTTGAAACATCCTTGGCTAGCATCCATCTTAAGCCCCTTCCAAAGCCATCCCTGCATATATGTCAGCATGAATTGAAGGATGGGCTAGTAGGTACTTACAAAAAGAGAATGGAAACCAAACTCTTCCTGAATAATCTTTTGTAAACAGAGTTGGTGTTGCAACAAGTCCCATTCATTTGAAAGCCAGGAAGAATCTCCATTGGATTGAGACCATTGTAAAAAGTGGTTGAAGATCTTGAATATTGGGGAGTTGGTATCCATGGTACTGATAACCTCTGCAAATTCAGGAATTGTGGTAGAAATTGAAATGTAGAGTAGCTGAAGAGAGGTATCCAGCCAACAGGAGTTTTCTTTCCACTAATAGCAGGCTGAACCCAAAACATTCCCAATTGCTGACTAACCCTGGCCCCCTCCATTCACTCAAACTTCACTAATCACACATCACACCAAGAAACAACAATTTATTGCACAAAGTCAAAAAAGAAAAACAACTACCACACAACTACCTATCAGTGTTGTCTCCAGAGAGACCAGGTGACCCATTCACTTCTTCTATCAGATCCTGCACCTCCTCTTCTGACATGGCCCCAACACTCTCCAAATCCTCTGTCCTCAACACATTCCCACTTGACCATGTCTTGTCTACCTATGCCTCCCAATGCTGTAGTTGCTTGTACAGTGGGTCAAAAAACTGTCCCAATGTCTTCACCATTTGGAAAGGTCAGCTAATAGTGGACCAAGGTGATTACATAAATACTTGGGAAAATAGACAATAATAATATAGCATATTGAGATCTCGAATCCATCAAATCACATGATCTGTCCGAGAAGTAATGGAGTAATTAATTATTTAAGATATTAACTCATTGGGACAGTATTTTGACCCTCTATCATTTTCCTAATTTATACATTGTATAGCCTCCTTTTGCCTTGATGACTGCCTTGAACCTTCTAGTCATGCTTTCTATAAGTTTTTGACACCTTTCTGCAGCAATCTTATCCCACTTTACCACCAACCTGTTCCATAATTCATATACTCCATCAGATGGTTTCTCATATCCCTTCAACCAGTCCTTCAGATATATTCAGAGGTGTTTAATGGAATTGGGGTCAGGGGATTGTGCAAGCTATAGTAGAATTTTCATATTGTTATCTTCAAACCACTCTATTGCCATTTTAGACTTGTATTTTGGGCCATTATTCTACTGGGATACCTACTTCTCCTCCTCCATCTCCAAAGGTTCAAAGCTGTTCACCATCTGAGACTCCAAAATCTCATAGTACTGCTCTACATCTATAATCCCTTCAACCTCCACTAACATTCCTACTCCTTTCCACCCCATAGCCTGCCATCCCATAATGTTACTACCACTTTCATGCTTAACAGTAGGAATAATAGTCTTGTCTGAAAGTCCTTCCTCCTTATACATCTTCTCATATGGCCCAAGCTTGTTGGTTTTTGTTTCATCTGTCCATAATATCCATTTCCAATCTTCCACTGTCCAATCCTTGTGCTTGTAGGCAATTTGAAGTGAGCAATTCAGTATTGCTTCTTAAGAGGAGACCATTTAGTCTTAATTACAAACCAAAAATTGTTCTTCTTGAGCATATTTCAGGTGGTTTGAAGTGTGACAGGAGTAGGAAGGATAGGGTTGATGAATTGGGTAGCTTGAACAGCATTGTCCAGCTTCCCAGTGGTGATCTAGTAAATTATTGAGTATTTATTCTGAGAAGATAGCATGGAGGGTTGTCCTCTTTTATTGTTTTCCTCATCTTAATCAACTTCTTTCATGGTGTGCTCAATAGTACTCTTGCCTAGACCAGTTTGGACTGAGTTTGTTGCAGGGAATAGCCATTCTGAGGAAGAAAGATGACTTGAGAGCACTGGGTAGAAGATATAGCTTCCATGATGTAATAGTAAGAAGAAAACATTGTTGAAGTGATTTCAATATGATCATGTGATATAGAAGAGGTCACATTACAATTTTTGCTATCCTCACACTTGATTTGATATTAATTTGGCCTGTCCAACACCAGATTTTAGGAAAATAACAGAGGGTCAAAAAACTGTCCCAATGAGTTGATATTTTAAATAATTAATTGATCCAATACTTCTCGGACAAATCACGTGATTTAAACGGATTCGGGATCTCAATATGCTATGATGTCATTGTCTATTTTCCCAAGTATTTACATAATTACCTTGGTCCACTATTAGCTGATCTTTCTAAATGTTGAAAACATTGGGACAGTTTTTTGTCCTACTGTAGCAGCCAGTGAGCAACTCCACCTTGTCCACCTTCTCCCCCAACTGAGTGATGGCCTGTTCAAGCCACACCTCCATGATGTTGACCCACTTGAGAGTCTCCCAGTGTCCCTCTTCAACAAGCCTCTTCAACTCTATGAGATCTTGGTCAGCAACCCTCACAATCAATAATCCTTATTTACCTTCAAATTGCTGGCTCAACACTGCCCTGGCCCCACTTGGCTCTGTCTCTTCTTGACCCCTGCACCTCTTCTTCATTTAACTACACCATAAGCAGCTCCTAGTGTTGCTGGGATCATTGTCAGTAAAATCACCTCTGGGAACTTGAAATTACTTACTCACTGGCAATCTTACACTGGACTCATCTCATTGACACCTCCAGCATGGGTTTCTGCCCCTGAATACATTTTTTTTCCCCATCATGGGGCTGCCCTAGCCTTCCCCTTACCCTTCCCCCCCCAAATTCTTGGAATCCTCCTCTTCTTCATCCCTCACCACATTTTCTGAATTGTAGTCAGTGCTGGGCTTGCTGTCCATGTCCATTGGTTGCTCTGGTAGACAGCTAGACAAAGCCATGGTGGTCATCACAACAAGTCAGGTCCAAATTGCCCAATATTCTTCCTCTGCAGCCTTGTCTTGCTGCCTCCTGATTTCTTCTGCCAGTTGCTCCCTTGCCCATTCCTCCACTTGTTGCTGATGTACAGTGGGTCAAAAAACTGTCCCAATGTTTTTACCATTTGGAAAGATCAGCTAATAGTGGACCAAGGTGATTACGTAAATACTTGGGAAAATAGACAATGATAATATAGCATATTGAGATCCTGACTCCGTTTAAATCACGTGATTTGTCCGAGAAGTATTGGATCAATTAATTATTTAAAATATCAACTCATTGGGACAGTTTTTTGACCCTCTGTTATTTTCCTAAAATCTGGTGTTGGACAAGCCAAATCAATATCAAATCAAGTGTGTGGATAACAAAAATTGTCATGTGACCTCTTATATTTCACATGATCATATTGAAATCACTTCAACTATCTTTTCTTCTTACTATTATACCATAGAAGTTATATCTTTTACCTAGTGCTCTCAAGTCATTTTTCTTCTTCAGAATGGCTATTCCCTGCAATAAACTTAGTCCAAACCAGTCAAGGCAAGAGTACTATTGAGCACATTATGAAAGAAGTTGATTAAGATGAGGAAAACAATAAAGGAGGACAATCCTCCATGCTATCTTCTCAGAATAAATAATCAATAATTGACTAAATCACCACTGGGAAGCTGGACAATGCTGTTCAAGCTACCCAATTCATACACTCTATCCCCCCTACTCCTGTCACACTTCAAGCAATCTGAAATATGCTCAAAAAGAACAATTTCTGGTCTATTGTTAAGACCAAATGACCTCTTCTTAAGAAGCAACACTGAACTGCTCACTTCAGATTGCCCATAAGCATAAAGATTGGACAGTGGGAGATTGGAAACAGATATTATGGACAGATAAAACAATAATCAACAAGCTTGGGTCATATGGGAAGATGTATAAGGGGGGAAGGACTCTCAGACAAGACTATTATTCTTACTGTTAAGCTTGAAGGTGGTGGTACCATCATGGTATGGCAGGCTATGGGGTGGAAAGGAGTAGGAATGCTAGTGGAGGTTGAGAAGATCATAGATGTAGAGCAGTACTGTGAGATTTTGGAATATGGGATAGTGAATAGCTTTGAAACCTTGGAGATGGAGGAGGAGTGGATATTTCAGTAGGACAATGATCCAAAATACAACTCTAAAGGGGCAATAGAGTGGTCTGAAGATAACAATATGTAAGTTCTACTATGGCCAGCACAATCTCCTGACTCCATATCCATTGAACACCTCTGAATATACTTAAAGAACCAGTTGAAGGAATATGAGAAACTACCTGAGGGAATACATGAATTATGGGGCAGGTTGGTGGTAAAGTGAAATAGGATTGCTGCAGAAAGATGTCAAAAGCTTATAGAAAGCATGGCCAGAAGGCTCAAGGCAATTATTAAGGCAAAAGGAGGCAATTCAACATACACATTAATTAAGTAGATGATAGAGGGTCAAAAAACTGTCCCAATGAGTTAATATTTTAAATCATTAATTGATTCATTACTTCTTGGACAAATCATGTGATTTAAACGGATTCAGGATCCCAATATGCTATATTATTATTGTCTATTTTCCCTAAGTATTTACATAATCACCTTGGTCCACTATTAGCTAATCTTTCCAAATGGTGAAAACATTGGGACAGTTTTTTGACCCACTGTAGTTCTATCTGCCATCACTGTTCTTCTTCTTAGCACTCTACTGCCAACTATCATTCTTCCTCTTGCTGTTCCTCCTCTTTCAGCCTCTCAATCTCCAGTCACATCTGCTCTTCCTGCTCCACCTTCTCCCTCAGCAATTGCACCTTGCACTCCATAGTGGTCAGTTGTTGGGATGGTTGTCTGCTCATGGGGGTAAGAGGTCAAGTTGTGTTTTTTCAGAACCAAACCAGTTCACCAGTTTTTATACCCTGGTGGAATTTTCTGATGGACCCCAGTCTAGACCACCTTTGGGCCTTGAGGCTCAGTCCTAAAGGGGAGGCACTGTCATACCCTTGCCAACTCAGAGCCTAATTATTAAACTTCAGCTTCTTGACTCCATGTGTGCTCCATACAACAACCCTCTGCCCTCCAACTCAGCTCCAACTTGCTCCAACCCCAACCCACCACCCTGATCATGCAATCACCTCTGCACATGCTGTGGTCACCTGACCCTGGGTATTTCTACTTCCTAGTTCTCCATTCTCTGCCTGTAGTCAGGATATGTTATCAGTCTCCATACCCATACCAGTTTCCATTCCATTTGTAATCCATTTGTAATCCATTTGTAACCATATTAGTCTCCACTTTGCTCCACACATAGTCAGTATGAGTCATAGTTCATAAGGCCAGTAGTATATATACCATAGGTACTTGGCTTGTACTCCTCAGTCTGATAATTGAATCAAGCAGTGGACCAGCTCCCTGTTCCATATCCTTCTTTCTCTTCTGCCTTGCTCCACTTCGGCCCTGACCTCCTGAAATACAGACTTGGACAGTAGGAGGGCACAGCACATATGTAAGCTGAGGCTGCAAGTCCAACCCCACCCAAAGTACTCTGCCTTGGTCCCAAAGTCTACATACTGACTTCACCCTGTCCTCCAGTTATCTTGTATTAAGGATACCACCCTGATCCTCCACTTTGGTCCTGACCTGCACTGGCTCTAACAGTAGCACAGCTATCCTGCTTTGATATGGTTGAATTGATGGCAGCAATTGCAGCAAGTTCTGGAGGTGGATATATGAGTGGTGGTAGTCTCAGTAAGGGTATCATTAGAAGTAGATATAATTTGTACAGCACTTGATAACTGGTTACTTGTATCCACCATGGGAGGGTTGGAAGGTTGGGTGGTGGTCCTGATAGGTAGGACAGGGCAGTCCTGACTTCCACTTCCATTGCTCGCACTTGGGACTGGACTCTTGAATGGGAATTTGGTGAGAGCAGTTGATAGCATGGCAGAAATGGTAGCACAGTCCTGTTCCTCTGTTGTGCTAAAAAGAATAGTAGTGCATGATTCTTGGAATTCTGTTGTTCTGTCATAGACAAGGTGCTTGTGATACAGAAGAGCAGTAAATGTCTTCCAGCAGATATTAACCAGGGGTACTATTGTTGGACTGCATTTAAGATGGGTTCTTGTAATATGAAAGGGAACTTCATATGAAAGGATGGATCATATTTTGGGTTGATTGGAAAGAAGGAAGGTATGCTGGATGATAAAAGGACTGTGGGTCCTGTCTGGTTAGCCATCAATGGTATCAGTGGTAGGGTCAGGTTGGCTATTTCCTGTGACACAGTTCACCAGGAATATGATTCTTTCCCAGATGAGAAGGTGTCCATCATTGTCTGGCTCTGGGAGGTCTGGAGTGGTTGCTTGAGTGTTGGGTGGTTGGATCATTGGTGGGGTTGTCTAGTTCATGGGCCCTTTATATTCTTCAATGACTTTCTTGGCTTTCTCCAGGTTTGTTTGTGGCTCCCAAGAATCCTTGGTAGGAAGGTATCCTTTCCATCTGACTAGGAATTGATACTTGTTCTGGATCTTTCTGTGGCACAGTATTGACTCAACCTCATATTCTTCTTCTCCATTTACAAGGTTGGGTGGCAGAGCTGTGTTGTATTCCCCATGTGTGTCATTCTCCTCTGCAGGCATTAGGAGGCTTACATGAAACTTGTTGTGAATCTTCCATCTGATGGGTAATTTTAGCTTGTAGGTGACAGATCCAAGTTTTCTTGTTATGGTGAAGGAACTTTCTTGGTATTGGGCCAGTTTCTTTGAGGTGTATTGAATTGGGAGGTTACAATTGTCTAGCCAAACCTTTTGTCCAACTTTCAGATTGATATCTGGCCAGTTATATCTTGCAGCCATTTTTAGTCTGGCCTGTTCATGTGCAGCTTGTGCTTCTTGACATATCTTGGTGAGATATTTAAACTTCTCTCCTATTTCTGGAATGTTCATTGGCTCCTTGGAGGTTGGAAATCCTTTGGGGCTTGATCCATAGAGGAGTTCAAATGGGGTATGCTGGTGTTCAGCATATGTTTTTGAGTTGTGAACATATTCCAGAAGTGAAAGTGCTTTCACCTATTTGTTCAGGTTTGATGAGCAATAGATGCCAAGGTATAGTTCTATTTCTTGATTGAATCACTCTGTTTGTCTGTCCCTCTGTGGGTGGTAGGTGGTAGAGAGTGCTTGTTTGATTCCAAGTTGTTTATAGAATTCTTTCATAGATTTGGCAGCCAATCTGGGATCACAATTGCTGAGAACCTTTTCAGGAGGCCAAATCTAGAGAACAGCCATTTGATAAGAATTTTGGTGATCTTGTCTGCATTGGCAGTTTTCACAGTAGGTTCTAGAATTATCCCCTTCATAAGCTGGTCAACCACAACCAGTTTAGAATCATGGGGTCTGTCCAGGGGTAGGTCTGTGATAAGATCCATTGAGATGTTTGAGAATGGACAGGTAGAATGGGGTTCAGGGATAGGTTGAAGCAGTGGCTTCAGGGGGTGGCAATTGATTTTGTATTGCTGGCAAGCACCACATCCTTGGACATATTTCTTGACAAATGATTGCATCCCAGGCCAATAGGCATACTCCTGGAGTTTTCTGGTAGTTTCTGCAATTCCAGGGTGTCCTGCAGTAGGTGAGTCATGTACTCTTTGCAGTAAATGGCATCTGAGATGTAAATCTTGGGGTATTAATAGCTTTCCATGAACACATGAGTGTCCTGAGTCATCTTTTGGGGCAATGTTGACCTGTTTCTTTTTTTCCACAGCTCCTTTATCTCTTGTTTGGTAGTTTCATCAATAATATGGATGTGTTGGGGCTGTTCTGGGGTGAAGAATTTATTGGGTAGTGCAACAACTTGCTTGTTATCTTTTGTCTTGGGTTCATGATCAGGTTGTCTCAAGAGAGCATCTGCTGGTCTAGTCCTGACTAAATTTATCTAAAGGTAACTCTTAGAAGGAAATTAGATAAAATCAGTCAGTCCTTATCGGGATTGAGAAATTTTATTATTAATAGCAACCGCCAACAGCAAAGCTTGCCATCTAATAAAAGATTACTGCTGTGGGCCTGTAATTGCCAAGCGTTTCTTTCCAGGAATGTATCAGATTTCAATGTCAAATCATTGCATGTAGGCAATCCATTGAGCTTGTCCTCTGCTAAGGTCTTTGGGTTTTCTCCATTGGCAAAGGTTGTTATGATCTGACCATACAATGGTCTTGTGAGAGGATTCTTCTATATGGTGGTGCCATTCCTTGAGTGCTCAGATTATGGCAAAGAGTTCTTGTTCTAAGCAATAATAGTTGCATTTGGCTGGTGAGAATCCTTTTGAGAAGTAGGCAACTAGGTCTTTAACTCCATTATTGTTGCATTGAAGGAGGACTGCTCCTGATGCAAATAGCAATGCATTGCATTTGATTTCAAAGGATTTGTCTCAGTCTGGAACCATTAGTACTGGTTTACTTTAGAATTTCCTCTTGAGGGTATTGAAGGTGTTCTGGTATTCTTCTGTCCATTCAAATTTCTTGGTTTTGGAAATCAAAGCATTGAGAGGCTTAGCCCATGTGGCATATTGATGTATAAACTTCCAATAGAAGTTGCAAAATCCTATGAATTTGCATACATCATGTAGAGTAGTCAGTGTTGGCCATTCAGCAATGCCTTTGAGCTTTGTGGGGTCTATTGAGACTGAGTCTGGAGTGATGATGACTCCTAGGTATTCAAGTCATTGATGTTCAAATTCACATTTCTCAGTCTTGAGGTATAGATTGTTGTCTTTGAGTATCTTGAGTACTTCTCTTGTAAGATGTTGAAGTTCTTGTTTTGTTTTGGCATGGATGAGGATATCATCCATATAAACAATTACTCCTCCATTGTCAATGAGTTTTTGAAATAGGAAGTCCATCATGGATTGGAAGGTCACTGGGGAGTTGCACATTCCAAAGAACATAACTATGGGTTCAAATAGTCCTTGGAGTGTTCTGAATGCTCCTTTCCATTCATCTCCTTTGCATAATGGATGTTGTTATATCTTGCTCATATGTCAAGTTTGGTAAAATATTGTGATCCTCAGAGTTTGTTGAGAATGTGTGAGATGAGGGGAAGATTGTATGTGTTCTTGACTGTGTGCTCATTGAGGTACCTGTAATCTTGACAGGGGCATAGTTTTCCATCTTTCTTTCCTACCAAGAAGAAAGAGGAGGCCATTGGTAATTTGGATGGCTGGATGTATCCTTTTTGAAGGTTTTTCTCTAGGAATTTATCAAGTTTTTTTTCTTCATTGAGGGATAGTCAGTAAGATTTCATGGCAATTGGTTTGAATGATTCTTTGAGTTTGATCTTGTGATCCCATGGTCATTGTGGGGGGAATTGTTCAGCTTGTTTCTTGCTGAATACTGGGATTTGTGGAATTCTGTGGGTACAACTTTTCTTGGGTCATCATTTTTCTTTTCTCCATGTTGTACAGCAAGGAATTGTGATGCTGAGGCTTTGAAATTGATTTCTCCAAAGCTTGTAGGCTTGAGGGTGGAGATGTGGTTGAGTTGATCATTATAGATCCAGTTGGGTTCCATTGATTGGATGAGTTCTCAAAAGATAGTGTTGTCCCAACATTCATTTCTCCAGCATAGTTGTTTAGCATCCCAGTCAATGTCTGGGTTGTGTTCTGCAAGCCAGGGGAATCTAAGAATGAGTCTTGGGCTTCCAAGGGAGACTATTTTTGGTTTGATTTCCATGTCTTTTCTATTAACCATTAGGTTGAGGGTTGTATAATGGGTAGCCATTCCATTTTCATTGATTGATCCATCAGCATTTTGTACTTTGATGGGTCAATTGAGAGGTATTGTCTTGAATGAGTGTTGTCTGACCATTCCTGGGTCAATAAAATTTCCTGCTGCTCCTGAATTGAGTAGGGTGAGCAGTTCCATACTTTTGGGTCCTTCCTTAGTGAGCTTGTTTTTTCAGATTCAACAGGGTAGATGTATTATGTGTGCTGACAATTCCTGTAATTTTATGACATTAATAGAATTTTGTGAGTAGGGAAAGGAAGGGGTTTTTTGTGGAGGGCTAGATGTGGTGGCTAGTCTCCTTAGGCAAAATCCTTAACCAGAGGGGTGTCTGGGTGGTTGGATTCATTTGCAAAGTGCTTGTAAATGTCCTCAACTTCTTTGTCAGTTGCATCTTCTAGTATATTGTAGAGGGAGTTCTTCTTCCTATAACTTGCTTGCCTTCTTCTGGATATCACATTTGACCTGTTTTTGGCATCCAGGTTGTGGGGTAGTTTGGGTTGGCAATAAATGCTCTTCTTGGTGGGGCATTTGCAGGCAAAGTGTCTAGTCTTGTGGCAGTTGAAGCATCTCTTCTCCTTGAGATCCCTTCTCTGGGCATCTGTGAGGATTGCATTGAGGGCTTCACAGGTGCACTCCTGTACCAACTGGTGGAGTCTGTCTTCTTTGGTCTCCTCATCTTCATCAGCTTCCTTGGTGAGTAGATCTAGCTTGTCCTCAAAGTTAAGGTTGTAGCCTGCTTCAGCAAGTTGGTCAATATCCATTGTGTTAGGGTCTGTTACCTGATAGGGGAGTGGAACATGGTGAGTAAAAGCATTTCTTTTCTCTTTAAATGAGCAAGGGCACAGAGTCATTGGAAACAAGGGAGTTCCTCAAGTTTGCATATAGCTGCATTGAGTTTGTAATATTTGATATGCTGTTTGAGCTTGTTTAAATCATTTGTTGAGTTTGTTTCCTGGATTGAGGCTAATTGTCTTGATTATGATGGGGTGATCCAGCCTGTTCTTGAAATAGTTGACCACCACCACTCCATCTCCAAGGTTGGCCTGATAGACAAGTATCTGGAACTGGGATATGTAATCATTGATATATCTCCTGTTCTGTTTGAGGTGGCAGATTCTGTCCATTGCATCTGTGGGGACATTGTTTGGGGCAAATGATGTGTCAAGTTCTTCCAGGAATTTCTTCCATATTGGGAGGGTCTGACTTCCATCAAGTTCCTTGTTTGATTACAAGAATGCTCCTCTTCATGTTGCAGCGGAGCCAGTGGACATGTATGAAAGGGCAAATTGTATCTTGGTCTTGTCATCAGAAAAGGCTCTAGGCTTTGCATTGATGTATAGTTGTACTGCATCCTTCCAGAGGCAGTAGTAGTCAGTCTCTCCATTACAGGTTGGGGGTGTATTGATCTTGGCAGAGGAGGCCATAGTGTCAGTGTCAGAGGTTGTGAATTCCTTGTTGGAAGTGTGAATAGACCCAGTAGTGGGGCTAACTTTGGATGATTTGGGTTGTACAGGGGAACTGGATTGAGGAATTGAATGTACTGGTGATCCAAGTGGTGATGCAAAGGGTGAAAATGTCCTTGATGTAGGGGGTTCCTGTTGCAAAGTGTTGTCATGAATTCTTGTACTTGTTGAGGGTTGAGGACTGGAGGATGGAGTAGATGTTCTGTGAATTGGCTCCCCAAGCTTTGAGCAGGTAGAGGTGGCAGTTCTTTCAGGTGGTAGTTGTTTAGGTAGGGATTGAAGAACTGATGCTGAGGTGCTGGGTATCCTGGGTCTTCTGTTCAACATTGAACTCTCTTGGTGGGAGGTGTAGGGTATGGTGCAGAACCAGAGGGTGAACAAGTGAGGGGTATAGGTTTTGTTTTGTTTTTAGGGTCCATGGTAGTGTAGGGGGTGTAAGGTTGGGTTTGGAATCAGTTGTTGACCAGTCAGAACTGTTAGATTCTTTGTAGTTGGTGGTAAGGGGGTCATTTCAGTTTGTTGACAGGGTGTAGAGGGAAGAGGTTGAGGGTGAAGGTGAAGGTGAATAAACAACACTTGTGGGTGTGTTATCCCAATCAATGCTTGAAGGTGCAGATGACCTATATACAATGCTTACAGGTGTGTTATCCCAATCAACACTTAAAGGTGTGGATAACCTACATATCAATGCTTTCAGTGCATCTGACCAAGGGTGCAGAGGGTATGGTAGCCTGCTCTATGGGGCTGTATCACCAGATAGCAACAAGGTATGTCATCAGATATGGTTGGCACTTGGATAGTGATAAAGTGTATTGTCTGCTGGTGTGGAAGGGTAGTGACAAGGCATACTGATGCCACAGGGTGTACAATGGAGGTTGTCCAAAGGAAGCTTTAATCTAATGTTATGATCCTTGCTCCTTCTGTATCTGAAGATAACTGGAGAAGGCCTTTATGTAGAATATTGAGATATACTACACAAAGAAGTTAGTACAATAATTAGTGAAATGAATAAGATACTCACTTCAGTCTCATTGCAAGAGCTGAAGTGTAACTACAGATAATATGGTATTTATCTAACACTACGTTACATGCACTTATCTGGAAACAATAAGCACAATAACAAGAGGTTAACAAGTAGAGGAACGTGTTTAAGGCATAGTGGGAAACTACAGAACGGTAGAGATTGTGCATTGGTAATTGAGAGCAGGATAGACAACAAAAGTGGAGGGCAGGAAAGGAATGCCAGCAAAACGGAGATTGGAATTCAGCATGTGTTTGCGAGCCCAACACTTTAATCACTCTGCAAGGTGTCCGAGACAGTTAGCCTTGCAGAGCTTAGTGGATCATGCTCAATGAGATAACAAGGGAACATGCCAAGTTAAGGCAGAGAGAGGTTAATGACTGCTGTTAACAAGATTAAAGCTTAAGGCTTTAATCTTTACTTGTACAGGCCTTTATATACCTATGAGATGCTATATACTTGTTATAGGTCATTGGGCTGTTCTACTTGTCTTGTGCAGTCTTGACCATGATTGTAAGGGGAACTCTGGGTCAATGCCCACAACTGCAAATTCGGAATTCTGATCCCCAGACTCCCTACCTTTGGAAATCTAATCCCCAACCTCCCTGCACTCGGAAATGCGATTCCCAGCCTCCCAATGCTTGGAAATCTGATGTCCAGCCCTCCTGCACTTGAAAATACAATTTCCAGCCTTCCTGGGCCCAGAAATCTGTCCTCCCACACCCCAGCACTTGGAATTCCCTCCTACACCCCTCTGACACAGATGCAAACCCTCACTGGTGTGCACAACCCTAACCCAAGCCCATTCCTGACTATACTTACTTTAGGCATCCCTGACACCTCACGGCCATTTATGTAGAGTAGATTACTCAACTCGGACCTTATGGCAGGTAGTATAAGTAGTGTAGGTGAGCTTGGAGAAACCTTACTTGATTCTCTAAGGTTTCTCCCTGCTCAGGTATGTACTTAGTAGAAGTCCAGAAATGATACTAAGGTTTCTCCCTCCTCAGCTGATGCAACGCAGCAACCAGGTTGCCCTTACAATGATGTGCATCCTAGCTGATGGCATCCTACTGTTATTTATATCTTACAATGAGTCAGTGTCCTTGTTCTCCATTCCACTGCTGTGCAATGTTCCATTGCTTTCCTCTGACTCATAATCCTCTTCTCCTGATCCTATCTCCATGGATTCTCCTCCATTCTCATTTTCCATTCTCTTGGTGCTTCCATCTGCATCAGAGGTTGGATCGGTCAATCCATGGCTATCTTCTTCATCCTCAGGGTATTCCAGAATATCTTCCAGGGTTATCTCCATTCCTGTGTCTCTTGCAAGGTCCTGCATGGCATTGTAGTATTCCCCTTCTTTGTCTTCATATTCCTGCACTTGTAGCTGGTCTGTGGTCTCCTGTACCCATCTTGTAAAGTCGAATAACTGTTCTTGTTCCTCTCAGTCTGGACTGTTCATAACAACATACCTATGAGATACCATATACTTGTTATAGGGTATAGGGTTATCTACTTGTCCTGCACAGCTTTGACTATGATGTGCATCCTAGCTGATGGCATCCTGCTACTATTCATATCTTACAATGAGTCACTGTCCTTGTTCTCCATTCCATTGCTGTGCAATGTTCCATCACTTTCCTCTGACTCATAATCCTCTTCTCCCAATCCTATCTCTGTAGCCTCTTCTTCATTCTCACTCTTCACTCTCTTGGTGCTTCCACCCATGCTGGAGGTTGGATTGGTTGATCCATAACTGTCTCCTTCCTCCTCAGGGTATTCCAGAATATCCTCCAAGGTTATCTCCATTCCTGCATCTCTTGCCAGGTCCTGCATGGTGTTGTAGTACTCCTCCTCTTTGTCTTCATACTCCTGTGCCCATAACTGGTCTGTGGTCTCCTGTACCCATCTTGTAAAGTCAAATACTTGTTCCAGCTCTTCTCTGTCTGGACTGTTCATAACATCTGGTTGGCAAAGAAAGGACTGTTATAGTATGTTTTCCTTTCTTCTGCCAGCCAGTAGCTTTTTCCCCAAGGGGTTTTTTAATGCACCCATGCTTTGGCCCTTTTGATGTGTTTCCCCCCTTTTTATTTTACTTCAGGGGGGGGATATTGTAAGGCTGCTCCCTTACACTGACCATGTGATTACTGACACATCTCAGTATGGGTGTATGGAATAGACACTACTTCTTGTTTGACAACAACCATCATCATCTTCTCTCATACTCTCCCTCTTGATAATATATCCCTTGTGCTTGTTGACTTTCTTGTCTGCTACATCTCACTTGTGAGGACCCCCACAAAAGGGTCCTTACAGTTTCACATCTATACCCATAGTTTTTTCACTGTACCCACAGGTTCACATATGCACCTGTGATCTGTCACAGTGTACCCATACCCTTAACTGTAAGGGTATGATGTTTGAGGGTATGGGTAAGGGTTTAGAAAAAAATACCCAGGGGTTACCCCTGTCATTCCCTAAAGACTGCAGGGACAACCATGATATCCACACATTCCCAGCTCCTTCTCCACTCAAAATGCACCAAATGCAACCCACCAACATATGCAGAGACATCCTGCAAGTGGGAGATCGTGCAGGTGATTCTCCTTCCCATTTCCCTCTTCCCTTTTGTAGTATAACCATATGCTGCTGATCATTTTGTAGCTATGTATTTCTCTTTTTTCTCTCCTTGCATTACAAAATGTTCTTTCCCCATCCAAAAACCTCACCTCATAGTGTAAAAACTAGCCGGAAAATGTATTGTGAGGTAGCAAAATACAGCCCCCCTCTCACCTACTAGCTATCTAAGTCTTGATCTCGTCTTTCCCTTTCGCTCTCTGCTCTCTTCTCCCTCTCCCTCTCTCCATCCCTCTCCCTCGCACTTTCTCTTCTCCCTCTCCCTCTCTCCATCCCTCTCCCTCGCAATTTCTCTTCTCCCTCTCCCTCTCTCCATCCCTCTCCCTCACACTTTCTCTTCTCCCTCTCCCTCTCTCCATCCCTCTCCCTCGCACTTTCTCTCTCTCTCTCTTATTCTCTTCCCCTCGTCCTCCTTCTCCCTCCCTCCCTCCCTCCACTCCTGTCCACCCGGGAGTAGTATGTAGCTTGTCGTGCTGTTTTATCTTTCCCGCCCCCGCCACCTTAACTGTCTGTGGTGTTGGTTGCATTGGCCCTACATGTAACTTGTTTTTTTGCGCATATTTTTCTTGGATGGGGGGGAGGGGGGGGGATTGTACTCTGCTGAGCACCTGCCACGCACCCCAACAAATTTATGGCCTTGAGGTTTTCTTAAGGCCGTCTCGAGGGGGGTCACCTGTTGGTCATATTGTTAGCACAATCGGACCGAGAAATGATGGAGAAGATGTAACGATACCTTCATTAAGGGGGGAAGGTGTTGCGGCCGCCCCCATGTTGACATATTCTCCGTTGCGGTGACTGAATATAGAGACGACAGACGGAGGTAGGGACGACGTTGAGAAGAGAAGAAAGAGTAGCGGCTGCTATTTTTTGCACTATTGTGCAAACACTATGGTACGTGGGTCCACTGGTCGCATATTACTCATCCAAGGGGCAAGAGTTTAATATCAATTGCTATTGCAAACAAGAATACTTATTATGATTAGGCCCTGCTCGGCAAGGCTGCCTAAGTGGGATTTGCCTACAGGTGGTCCGCCGAAATGGAGAACCGGTGGTCTCTAGGGGTTTGGTGGGTATCAGCGTGACAGAATAGAGGGAGTCAGAGTGGCCGGTTTGGGCCGGTTTTGATGTCGGCCAAGGTCGATACGTGATCGGATTTCACTCTGATCATCCCTTCCTTCGATCCTTCGTCCACGACCGTTTAGAATAAATCCGGATTATATTTTAGTCATGACTCTACTGACCCTCCCACCTTCCGATATGCCCCACTACATAAAACATCAGAAGCAGACCAGAGAACTCATGTACTCCTTCTTACAGTATCACAAGTGCTGGGGCAATGAGGGTGTAAGCAAGAATCACTCATGTTATAAGGGTAGTCGTGCTTATGTGAGTCACTAATGATTCAACCCAAGTCACTTACACCACCGAATGAAGAGATAAGGGCTTCAATATACCTGCCTTTGGGGGGGCATTACCCTCCGGCCGAGAGCAGGAGCCCTAAAAACTGAGTTTCCAAATAGACTTATCCCTATATTGAGAACTGCCAGCACCGACTCCTCATGGTGCAGCCCGTACATATGTATCAGCGTCCAGTGTCTATCATCGCCTGCGAATTCGTCAGTCTTCCTTGCGCAGTGTGCAACCGGGAGGCGAACTTTTCACCCATCGTTTAACCCCTCATTTGAACGAACTACTGACAAAAGAGAAAAAATAAAGGAGCACGAAGGCCCCACAAACCCACAATCGTCTGAGGTCCTCGGGTACAACCGCCACACACAATTTCTCGTCGCCCAAATTAGTGTGGTCATTTCCTAGCCTGAGATCGGTGGAGAGCACATCATGGGCTTGGCATATGCACGTGCGATGCTATTTGGATTTGGCGCGGGAGTGAAGTTATGGATGGGATTTCGTGTGATCGGTTGCGAGCCGAGAAAATATGTAAGCGGGAGAGAGAAGTAGGGGAAAGGGCGTAAAGCGGTGGTGGGTTCGAGCTAGATGGGGTAGTATCATACGTAGTAGGGGAACTCCCCAACCAGGGAGGGCACGCCGCTAGATATGCTCCCATCTTACCTGCGAAGGGACATGCCGCATGCGACTACATGGATCGCTGCGCTCCCTACGGTTGGAGGACCCTGAAGACCTCAGGGACTAGGGTCTATCATCTATTATGTAAGAGCCAACCTTGCGAACCGATCCCTACCACGTCTAGCCTCTTGGCAACTTACGGAAGGAATGAGGATAAACACACCAAACATTTTTTTTCGCGCCAACGCCCAGCTCTCTGTCGGTTTTCATCCTGGTAAGTATCGCCATCGCCAACGGCTTCCATGTTGACCACCCAACTTTGCATATAGAATCATGACGGTCATTATCTCTCGAATAACCGTCGCTGAGGCTGCCACCATAATCAATGCCATCATCACATTCGTTCAAGTCACCACTTCTTTGTCGCTCGTTTTACTCCTCATCCATTTCATGCCCAAATCGAATACCGCCCTCTCATGGAGCTCGATTAGCAGAATCCTGCACTCGTCAAGCTGGCCCTCAATCCTGCGGGCGGACTCAGGTTCCAACAAAGGCGTCTGGCTTCGTTGTTGCAAGCATATCCGGCTTAGCTACGCTGACGTCTATCCTCATCGCCGTGGCTGGTGTTGTTTTACCGCTCGGCCTCAGCGAGGGGCCGCCCGTACCTTCAAGCTATCGTCAAGTTGATGCGCGATACGTTCCAGATACTTCCCCATTCGCTCTTGTAACTACACCTAATCGCGCAAGTTTCTTGTATGGACGACAGTGTGGCACTATGGAACCATTAGCTTGTCCCGGAAATGGCGATAATCCTAATATTACGACAATCGCTCCTTCCACACTGGAGATCTTCAATAGCACCTCCCATGGCCCCTTCACCATACAGTATCGCCAATTCGCGAACGGGAGTGGCAAAGTCAATGGTAGTGTCGGGGCCGATGCAGTTGCGGAGACCCTGGTACTGCGCAATGACACTTTCGCTGTGGAAGGCCTTATTGTTGATATGTCGTCGGAACACCCGGGAATCGGCTTCTGGAATCAGTCGTTCCCTGACGTGGCAAAGGGCACGACGTGGTCTCAAGACGTTCTGTGGCTTGAGCCAGTCACCCAGTGCGTCGATACCAACCTGACGGTAGATTACTTCATGTCGGTTAGACCTGACGACATATTCCGCGATTTCAACATCACCGATCTAGGGGGCTTCACCAATCTCACCCGCCAGCCTCCCTCGCTCGATCGCGATGGCCAGAATATCAATCTTCTCCAACACGCATATAAGGGCGCGGCATATAGCAACTTGTTCACAATGCAATTTCTGAATGCAACGCGTGAATCATCGTTCATTGGTGCACAGTACCCGAGCAATTCGAGTAATAGCATTTCCTTTGGATTGAACTCGCCGGCCGCCGTTCGCCTCTCCCCTCTGAACGCATCAGAGACTCCAGATCTCAACACAATATGTATCGGGTATGGTGGGCGGGATATAGCAAATATCACCAATGTCCATGTCGAATGTGGACTCTTCCTCGGGCCTCCTCAGCGGCTGGATGGCCGAGATCCAAGAATTGTTTCTCGAGGTTCAAGATGGAGGCAACAACTCCATGCCTGTTCCAGTGCTACACGCGCATCGATTCAGAGACTCACCTTTTCGACGAACGACACCCGGAGCCTCCCAAACCTCAAGATATCCCGCCAGCCAAGTAATTTTACCGCTCTATGGGCGACAGAAAAAGTCAACATGTCGATGATTGACATTGACCTATTTTGGGGACGCGTGGATGACCGATATGAAAATGATCCATCGCTATGGACCGTTCGCAGGCGACGGCTTCTATCTCCCTGCTGGTCGGTCTTCCCTTGCAATGTTTGCGGGTCTTCCTGCCGGTTTACCTGGAGTCGCCCACGCCTATGCTTGGTACAAGGCCTATGACTCATTAGGTCTTGGTCTCTATTCCGGAGGGCGCGATTATGCCATCAAGGCAAAGTTTCAGTCCTTGGTCCAACAAGATCCGGCCCTGGGCCAAGCCCAAATACGCAATCTCATGTGGACGGATTCGATGGCGAGTTTCCTCGCCGTCGGTTCTCAGTCCAATTCCTCTTTATGGGCGGCTGAAAGTCAGAGGACGATTGCATATGACTTCAGATATGCCATCCCCGGACTCCTCTTATTGCTCATCTGGGCGCCATCACTCCTTGTTGCAGCTTTCATTTTCCTTGGGCGCAAGCTCACTTCCGAACGCATGAGGGAGGTATTTAATCACGCGTCGGTGGGGAGGATTCTTGTTGGAGAGTCGGCACTTCGTATTCAGAGGCATGAAATGATGGTCTTGAATAATGGCTCGAGTGCCTCGGTTGTCAACTTGGGTGCTGGACGGAATGAGCAGAGTCACCGTCGTAACAAAAGCGATTGGGCAAACGCGGGTGGAAGTGTGTTGGTCAGACTGGAGTTGGATCGGGGCAATGTGTATGGAGAGGATACCAAGTTGATGTCGCCTGGGTTATAATAAATCTCGGACTCGATTTTTTTTTTTTTCGGAAGCGTGTACCCTCTCTGAAGAATAGGTTAGGACAGCTACAAGAGTAGTAAGGCCCTTTTGGACGATAAAGTACCGAAGGCGCACGAGGTCTGTCGGTGTTGGGACCCCGGACAACCTGTGCGTACGTACAGTACATGTGTTAGTCCAAATGTACAAGACACAGGCCCGAACTTTGCCTGGGAGCGATAGGGTCCAAACGCAACGGCCAGAAGTGCATGGCGACGCGGAGGAAATAATAGTTTCTGGGGCCAAAGTGCGACGGGTAGGTCAATGCGAGATACGGAAAGTGGAGTGACACGTAATGCCAAGCTGAAAAGTGGTGCCAATTTGACAACAACCAGATTCATGCCTAGATTCATACCAACGACTTACGGAAAGACAACACCGCATATTTCCGCCCAAAATAACCCTTCCTTCCTAACATTTCCTTCGACCCATAAGTTTTGCCATCTCAGGTTTTCCCTGTGGTTCTCCTCAGCACTTGGAACCATGACATTCATTGTCTCTCGATTATCCGTTGCTGAAGCAGCTACCATAATCAATGCCGCCATCACATTCGCTCAAATCTCCATTTCCCTAACGCTCGTTATACTCCTCGTTCATTTCATGCCAAAAACAAATACGGCGCTTTCTTGGAGCACGATTAGCAGGACTCTACACTCCTCGGTCTGGCCTACCCTCTTGCGCACTGACTCCAGCTCCACCAGGACGTCCGGTGCCGTCGTCGGGGGCATATCCTATCTCACCCTATTGACGACGATCCTTGTTGCCATAGCCGGCGTCGTTCTGCCACTGGGCCTTGGCGAAGGCCCAATTGTCGTGTCAAACTATCACCTGGAAAATGCACAATACGTTCCAGATACCTCCCCTTTGGCCCTCGCAACCAGACCGGATCGTGAAAACTTTGTGTATGGGCGGAGGTGTGGCAGGGGTGCCACTATTCTTTGTCCTGGCGTCGATAATAGCACAGCCCCTGGTGCGATTGGTCCTTCCACGCGCGAGATCTTCAATAGCACCCCCCACGGTCCATTCACCATTCAGTATCGCCAGTTTTTTGAGGCGGACCCGGAGCGGAAGGAATACATTAGCAGTACAGGATTCCTGGGAATGGGACAGACATGCTTATTGCGCAACGACACTTTCGCTGTCGAAGGCCTTATCGTTGATATGTCACCTGAGCATCCTGGAATTGGCTTCTGGAATCAGACATTGCCCAATAGGCCGGGTGGTGGAACATGGTCCCAGGACGTCCTGTGGCTGGAGCCCGTCACCCAATGTGTTGATACCAACTTGACGTTCGACTACTTTATCAGACCCGAATCTGTCTCCATCACTCGCTTCAATCTCACTGATCACGGGGGCTTCGCCAACCTCACAGAGTTGGTTGTACCCGACGATAACATCGCTGCTTTCAACCTCACTGATTATAGAGGTTTTGTCAACCTCACTCGCCAAAATCCCCCTCTCGATCATGGAGGTCAAGGTGTCGATCTCGTCCAACGTGCTTATCTGGGCGCAGTATACAGCAACCTAGTCGCGATGTCAACGCTCAATGCATCACGCAGGATCGTCATCCATCGGCACGTCCTATCCACTGAATTTATCCAATGTCGGTCTCTTTTACCAGGGAGTGAACAAGTTGAGCTCCATTCCTCTCAGCTATATAAACGACACTGTAACAGACGCTGCTGCTTGAGTTATGCCGGGGTTTTCGGTAACGAGGCCACAGCTAATATCACAAATGTCCACGTTGAATGTGCCCTCTTCCTCGCACCCCCTCAACGAACAGACGGCGGAGACCCGAGGGATGTCAGTAGTGGACTCGAAATGGAGCCAAGCGATTCAATTCCTGTTCCAGCGCCACACGTGCATCGATCCGGAGAATCCACACTTTCGACAAACGGCACTCGCAACCTCCAGGGACCTCCGTGTATCCCGCCAACCGGACAACTTCACCGTCCTTTGGGCGATGGAGAAAACCAACTTGTTGGTATCTGACCTCGGACCTATTTTGGGGACGCGTCGATGATCGTTATGAGAATGACTCATCTCTATGGACCGCTCGCAGTGAAGGCCTCTACCTACCTGGGGGCTCTCGTTCTTTCTTCCCCCGTAGTCCCATGAAGCGGCTTCCCTCCCTCTGCCCATGTCTCAGCATTGGAGCTGGGTGTATTCCTCCGGCTGATTTTGCGGAGGCCCTTGACTTTGCATCTTACTTCCGACCGATCCGACTACGCCATTGGGAAGAAGGCTCGAATCCTTGGTGCAAGAAAACCCAAGTACGGGCCACGCCCAGATTCGCAATCTCATGTGGACCGACATTCTGGCCAATAATGTCGTCGGCACTCAATCCAACACCACCTTGTGGATGGCTGACAACGTAAAGGACGATCACCTACGACTTTAGATATGCCATCCCCGGATTCATCCTCTTCATGATCTGGGACACCGTCATTCTTCCTCGCGACCTTCCTCCTTCTGAGTCGCTTCGCTCACGTTGGAACATGTGAGGAAGGTGCTCAATCACACTTCGGTGGGGCGTGTGGTTGTTGGCGAATCGGTGCTTCGCGTTCAGGGGCCGGCGGTTGGACGGGGTGGAGTGGGTGGGCTGGAGGCTATGGGCCGTCAGGATAGTTCTGGGGCTAGTCATAAAGGCGGGCGGAGCCATCGTCGTGGTAGGAGTGACTGGGCGAATGCAGGTGGGAGTGTGATGGCTGCGCTTGAGTTGGATGGTAGAGGGGTTTATGAGGGTGTTCAATTGGTGCCGCGTCAGCTCTGATTAGCTTGGTGTTTTATAAACAGTTTGAGACGCTGTGTCGTAAATTGGCTTTGTTTAAGCTATAAGTGTGTGGTCATAGCCTTCGGATTTGGATGATTGTGATGGAATGGTCAGTGGAAGAGCTAAAAATCAGAGACTAGGGGCTCAAAATTCGCTCGCTTGAGACTTCCAAATGGTTGGCGCCCTGATACTATATTCCGCGGCGCAGAGCTGGCCTGTTTCCATATTCATCAGAGTCTATTACCCCCTCGACCTTGATCGAGTTGTGTGGCCATATCCTTCCAACTTGACCTTGCGGCCGTATTCTTTACTGCCGTCTACCCTACCAGATTTCCAATTCCGTCTCAAAGGGTATAAGAAAATACTATCTAACTAGTCCGGTTCCCACTCAAGCAACCCACCTCCCCAGAATAAACCTCTTCGCTTTACAATACTGCTCACACCGCGCCTGAACAGGCTCACCACCACCAATAGCAGTCGCGCTCGGAGCCGAAGCTAAAACTTGAGGAGTCGGAGTGGGATTCGAAGCTGGAGTCTCCGAGGAAGTCGAGCCGTTGTTAGTAGCCTGAGTCGGACTGGGAGTCTCAGCCTCCTCTGCGGGTTCATCGCCACCATTAGCATCAACATCAGCATTGGCATCAGCATTGGCATCAGCATTGGCATCAGCATTGGCATCAGCATCGGCGTCAGCATCACCATCACCATCAGCATCACCACCAGCAACAGCAGCGCCAACGACGGCGTCAAATGGGGCGGCGGGGATTTCTTTGCCTGGGGGACCAACGGAGACACCGAGGTCACGGACTTCACCGTTTTCGATGTCGTAGACCCATCCGTGGATGAAGACATCTCCGGGGATGATAGGTTCGCCGGAGCGTTTGGCTGGGGTTGCGGTTGTGTTGGAGGCGAGGAGGGCGTAGTGCTGTAGTTGGATGTGTTAGCTTGGAAGGAGAAGTGGGAGGGGTGTACGCACGCTGGTGATGACACTGTCTGTTGCGAGGCGCTGTACATTTGCTTTCACGTTCTCTTCGACTAGGGCGCGGAATCCAGCTGTGGGTGGGGGGTGAAATATAGTCAGTTGATATAAAGTTTTGCTGGTGATAATATACTCACGTTCGCTGACGTCGGGTTCTTCGACCACCTCTTCGTCCTTGATTCTCTCCCTCAACTCGACGATTTCGGGTCGAGTGGAGGTGCGGAAGATTTCACGGATGGGCTGGATCCAGCCTTGGACAATGCCATTGGCGACATCGATTTGGGACGGGGGTGGGGTAGCGATGGCAGGCTGCGACACCGCCGCAGCCATAGTGTCCCATCACGACGACATGTTTGACCCCAAGTACGGCGACTGCATAAGAGAGGACCGTGTGCCTGGAATTAATTAAAGTTAGTGGTTGATGAGGAACGAGATGCTTAGGGACAAAGAGGGTGGACGTACGTGTTTGTGTCAGTGGTTTGGAATTGGTTTGCAATGTTGCGCTCGGTGAAAAAGGTACCAGGTTTGGCGTCAAAGATTGTTCCCTTCGTTCACGCGGCTATCTGAGCATCCTAGGAACATAAATGGCGGGGCTAGTATTGATTCATTAGTCGAGTGTACGCTTGCCCTATTTTGGATGATGCATTTACCCTGGCCATCATCAGTCAGCGTCTTCAAGAGGGTTGGGGACTGGGAGCCTATTTTTTCTTTGAAAGCCCTGTTTCCGTCAGCAAGGAGCTGTAGTTCGGGGGTGACAGCAGCGCTTGACGGAATGGTGACGCCCGATAATGGTCACTTCGTGTGGGAGGTGGTGGACCGGGTGTGCGAGAGCCAAGGAGAGAGTGGAGAGTGCGGTAAGGAAGTTGAATGCGAGCATATTTTATAGACTAAGCTCTAATAAGCAAGCGTGGTTCGTAGGCACAGCCCAGAGGAATATTAGAACGTGGAGTAGAAATGAATGAGAAGGCGAAGCTAGCGCCTGGAAGGAAAGAAGGACGAGGAAGAACAGATGAAAAACCTGCAAGCAAGCCAACAGCACAGAGAGAAGAAAGAATGCAGGTGGAAACCATGGTTTCTTTATGGGAGAGTATATAACAGCCTCCAGAGTGGCTTGGTCAGTTTTGTCCTTGTTTTGGTGTCGCTACGCGGCTGGGATCTGTTTCGCGGAGGAGAGAAGGGTATCAATTGCCCAAGGATAGAGGCCACATCATAAGAGGGCTTGGCCGATGCTTGGCTCTTTGAATTCAGGGCTAGGCAAGGCTTGGCGGATACAATGCGCTGCCGGGATTGATCGTGCGTGACAGATGAGTCGAGATACAAGGCAGACGTGCACAGGACTTGATGCCTGATGGTTTGTGTGCATTCCTCGAGCAAGCAACTTTTTGTAGGTTTGGGAAGCATTGTGCTCCTTTTTCGAGGTCTAATTTTGGTGTGGCATATTATTAGTACACTTCACGCCGACCCAAGACGGGAAGATACAAACCTGAACGTGGGGGGTGTTGCCATGGGTGTATTGTTCCTCGAACGAACGTAGGTAATTATCATGACAACTGTATCAAAGTTGTTGGCCTCGTATACAAGGTTTAACCGGGCCGTTGTTTTGCTGCCTCCATTTGTCGCCGACAAGTGCCAAGAAGATGATGACACCTGGAACTGGTACCGGTTTGGCGCTACAAGGGCGGTGTCGAATGGATATGGTGCTTATATAATATGAGTGGTAAAAACGTTTTACTTTGCCGGGGAAGCAGGAGGGTCCATCGGGCAACACAATTATTTTGGCTTTCGGGGTGATGCTTAAAAGCTGGCGAAAATCGATATTTATGTGTTTCGTCATGTGAGTGATGAGACAAGTTGGTATAGTCCGGTCTGCACAGATGCCCCAAGTACATATCTCGGTCAGCTGGAGACTGCGTATGAGTTGCAAGACAACCCCATTGATCGCAGCCACCGGCCGTTCAAACTCGCACGTGTGCCACTAACGCTCGCCAGAATTCCATGGACCTGGCCAACCTCATTCACGAGGAGTGCAAAGGTCAGATAGAGGGAGTCTTGTTTGCATCCTTCTGGCTTGTTGAATGAAATGACCAACAAAACATGTCCATGCAGGTCGATGCAACATGATTTCATGACCTGGAATGTAGTTCGCAGCGTGAAATTGCGACGAGAGGGGTAGATTTAATTCATGAGCCATAATACATGGCTTAAGGGGCTATACTCTCCTTGCAAGTGCACATGATACCACCGGAGTAGTCCGTGTTATCATAATTCCAGCTTTTGAGGGTGTCTACAAGGGAAGTGGACAGGAGAGGCAAACATGATATGTGGGATGGTGGAGGTAGGTACGAAGGAGCTCACTGTGTCCCGGTTCGGGCTCGGAGTTAGAAAATGCTCAACTAGGAACTAGCGGGAGCATGGGCCCCTTCCAGGGTGGAGTTTAGGATTTCCTGAGATCAATCCAGATTGGGATGCAACTCCGGCACACTCCCGTTTGGGTATTTAGAATCTCGAATTCCAGAGCCCACAAGAAGTCCTCCGATGATCCCTTAGTGCCGTAAACTTTTGTTCGTGATATAGTAATTGATGTTAAATTTCGTCTGCAATATGCGATCAGTTGACCCACTTACCAACCGATTATACATATATCTATCATAGTGTTAAAAAAAAAACAGTAGCCGCAACTCTTTCTTCTCTTCTAAATATTGTCCCTGCCACCCTATGCAATCTCAAAAAGTGGAGGTAGTGCCAGAAGAGCATCTTCCCCATCACTTACTAGTCTGTTTGTGCTAACAATATGGCCAATAGGTCTGGTCTCTCAATAGGGCCATGGCAAAGTCTGAGGGCAATAACTTCATGGGGGTTCAGGGCAGGCAGGCACCAGCCCCCCAGGATTGGAGAAAAAATCTTGGGTGGGCCAATTATGATGTGGGAAAAAAACCAAAAAAACCTTCAGTGAAAGCACTTAAATGTGCTAGAGCAGTATCTCTGAGGATGCATAGGATGCTAGAGGCTCCTTCTTGTTCTAGGGGCTAAAATTTGGCTTCCTATCATGTAATGTAATTCACTGGGTTCACATGCCACCTGGGACCTCCCAGAAAGAACTCATTAGGGGATGTCACTTGCTATTGTTGAAGCAGCAAGGACATAAGTATAGTGGCAATGGAACACTCATGTTGTAGCTTGAGAGAGTTGCTGAGAGAAGATAAATGTTATCAGAATTCCCTAATCAGAAGCCTGTCTGGAAGGAACTCTTATCAGAAGCATTGAGTATATAAATAGATAGAAGAACTGTCACTCTGAAACAATCAGAAGTGCACATCAGAACAATCTATAATTATGTAGATAGATAAGACCTTGACTCAGTATGACTCACTTTACCTGGGTCCAGATATATATATAGTATGAGCATAGCCACACATAGTAGTATATAAGGATACCATACTGTACCTTGTATCCTTATCTTAGTGTTATACAGTCCTTGCCTCCTATACCTCTTTGCCCTTAAACAGGTTGGACTTATAGTGCTCTGTTGTCTCCAAGTCACACTTAGTAGGACAGGACCAAGTCTGTATAGACATCCTGTATCGAACTCCATGCTACTCATGAGCGAACCCCTAACCTGGGTAACAATAAAAGCAAGTTGTAGAGCAAGTAGATTGTGTTGAAAATAACTTATATTTTCCTTCTGGTCACTGATGCCATCTTGTGCTTGTACCTCTTTACCTATGACATATGCCTAGTCATATGTAGTCTTGAGCTTGAAATGCTATTTGCTTGTTATGACTGCATTGACCTTTATGACTCACTATGCATACATATGACTCCTTTTGTATCTACATGAGTAGTACATGCTGTGAACTTTTACAAGTATAAATATGGCTCTACATTTCTTGTATTACCTTAGAACAATCAACTTGCTCTACAACTTGCTTTTATCTACTCTCAGCAACTCTCTCAAGCTTCAATGTGAGTGTCCATTACTACTTCACTTACACCTCACTGCATCAACAGGTTATGGGCCCCAATGATTGCCTGTTGGCTTGTGCGATTATATGCTGCATCCCAAACAAGCTGGATCACCCTGTTGTGAGCTTGAGAGTTGTTCTAACTTAACAAGTCCACACCATGTCCTTTCCCTTGTCACTCCAGATGATTGTGAGCTCATTTCTGCATTGTTTGCACTTTGCTAGCTGCACAATTGCTAACAAGTTTTATATTTAGAACCATGTCTTCCACTAGCTCTAATGGATCAATCTTCACTTCCATCCCCATTCTCACCAGCACTGAAAATTATTCTGCCTGGGTTAAGCACATGACTGCTGCTTTCAAGTGTGTTGGGCTCTGGGATGTTGTTACTGGAAGGTCTTCTTGCCCTATGAGGATTACCATCACCATGAATGATGTAACTACTACAACAAACCAGGATGAAATCACTGCATGGGAAACACATAATATGCAGGCCTATGGTGCCATTATGATCTGTCTCTCTGATGCTTTGCTTGAGGATGGTAAAGACACTGCTGCTGCTGAATTGTGGGCACATCTTGAGGCACTCTATGGGATGACTGGCCCTTCAGCCACATTCGTCATCTTCCAGAACACCCTTAACTTCCAATTGTCCAGAACTACTAATCCAAGTGTTGAGATCTCAAATCTTGCCACTAAGTTCCACCAATTGCATGCCACAAATGTGGAGGTGCCAGTGCTCCTACAGGCAATGACACTGATCAATGGTATTCCATGGGATAATCTACAGGGTATTATTCTGTCGACTACAGAGTTGTTGCACATTACCTTCAATAACATATGTGCCCAAATAATGAATGAATGGAATAGGTGCAATGGCACCACTGCCACTAATGTGGCCTGCAACTCCAGAGTTCACTGTCAAGGTGGTAAACCCCAGTGGCAGCAGCAATGCCAACAGCAGCCACAGCAGCAAAATGTGCCCCAAGGGCAGCAAAAGCAGTAGCAGCTACAGGGAAATCCCAGAAACTCTTCCGGCAAAGAGCCAAAGAGGAAGCGTGGATGCTGTGGTGGAAAAGGAAAGAAAGCTTCCAAGGTGATGGCTCCTGAAGGCACCCTGCCAGCAGCCACAGGACAATTTGCCATATGTTCACCAGCAATTGCCAACCTTCCTTCCTTTCCTGTTAGGGCAACCTGGAGGGTTCAAGTGACTTAGGGAGCTGGAACATCACTGCAGGGAAATCCTAAGAGAATAGGATGAGAAAACCCCTGCAGGTGAAAACTATGTATATACTTGACTTATATAATCAATATAAATTGAACAAGGCTTGACTGTGGTGTCTGGGTGTTGCACAAGGCCAGGTATGATTATGACAAGTGTAGGGAGTGAAGATAACAGTCTGAAGTCTATGGGAAATGAGAGGAAACAGGAGAAGGTTAAGGAAGGTGTAGAGGGTGAAAGGAGGGGTTTAACTGGGTAGTGAGGGGATGTAAGGGTGACCTGGTCACCATGTTGCATTGGCTGAGCAGGGAGAAACCTTAGAGAATTGAGTAAGGTTTCTCCAAGCTCACCTACACTACTTATACTACCTGCCATAATGTCTGAGTTGAGTAATCTACTCTACATAAATGGCTGTGAGGTGTCAGTGATGCCTAAAGTGAGTATAGTTGGGGATAGGCTCAGGATAGGGTTGTGCATGCCAGTGAGGGTTTGCATCTGCAGCAGAGGAGTGTAGGAGGGAATTCTGAGTACTAGGGTGCTGGGGGACAGATTTCTGGGCCCAGGGAGGCTGTAAATCAGAATTCCAGATGCAGGAGGGCTGAAAGTCAGATTTCCAAGCATAGGGAGGCTGGGAATCGGATTTCCGAATGCAGAGGGGCTGGGGATTGCATTTCCAAATGCAGGGAGTCTGGGGATCAGAATTCCGAATCTGAGGTTGTGAGAAATGACCCAGAGTTCCCCTTACAGGGGACCTCTGGTGTGTTCTGGTTATGTTTGGGGTGTAAGTGTTTGAAAGGTGGGATGTACAGTGTGCTGGAAGGCTTAGGGGTGTTTGTGGATTGTCCCCTTACATCTACCCCCCCCTCAGGACTGTGGCGACTCAAAGTGATGGTTGGGAGTGGTTGGAATGGGATGGAACTGAATTGGAGAGCTCATATGAAGCATGGAGCCCTGGGGTGTTGCTCATAGAATTTCTTAATGAGTTCTGGTGCATGTATGTCAGCTGAGTCTTCCCAGGAGTTATGTTCACAACTGAAACCTCTCCATTTGATCAAAAACTGAGTTTTTGTTGTACAAGTCAGCTGTCTAGGATTTCTTCTACTTCCCACTCCTTCTCATCATCAATGACTACTGGATTGGGTGGTGGGGGTGGCTGTCAAGCTGGGAATGGGTCCTCTGGCACAGGGAGGAGTTTTATGATGTTGAAAACTGGGTGGAGGCATTGCATGGACTGGGGAAGTTTCAGGTGGTAGGTGGTGGTGCCAACCTGTCATTCTACTGTATAGGGGCCTAGTCTGAGGTGTGACAGCTTCTTGGATGGTCAGGTGGTTTGAATATCACTTGCATCCAAGTAAACTTGATCCCTGAGTTTGAAGATAGGTGCTGGGGTGTGGTGTTGGTTGTAGTATCTCGCTATTTCATCTTTAGACTGTACCAAGGCAGCTTTGGCTTCCTCCAGTGTTGCTTTCATCCAGTTAGTGAATTTGTTGACTGTTTTCAGATGAGAGGATCGCTGGTGAGGTTCAAAACCCATCTGTGTTACCTGGGTTAGGGGTTTGCTCTTGAGTAGCATGGGGTTCGACACAGGATGTCTATACAGAATTGATCCTGTCCTACTAAGCATGACTTGGAGACGATGGAGCACTATAGTCCAGCTGGTTTAGAGGCAAAGAGTTATAGGAGGCAAGAACTGTATAACATGAAGATAAGGATACAAGGTAATGTACTGTATCCTTATATACTTCTAAGTGTGGCTGTACTCCTACTATAATAGTCCAGACCAGAGTAACTGTGAGTCAGAGATAAGAAACATGAGGCATATACTAAGAATAGTCCTTCTGATGTACACTACTGATGGTTTTATAGTGACATGGGAATGTAAACTAAAAATAACCATCCTTCTGATAAGACTTCTGATAACATTAGGTCTGTTTCTAAAGTTGTTTTCCATTACAACTCATTAGTTTCCTTCTTCCAGGTATTCGGCTAGGTAATTTGGTTTGTAGTAATTGACTTGAGGTTGGTTGGTGGAGTCTGGTCGAGGGGGAATGATGGGAGAAAAGGTGGGGGTAGGAGTTCTGTGGAGATCAAGTACAGCGGTGGTTTCTGGGGAAGGGGGTTGTCCTGGATAGAAAATGTCATATAGGAGATGTCTGAAATGAGGACTTTCTATTCTTTCTTCTGGTGGGGTGGTTGGGTTTCCTTCAGAAGGAACCACATGGTTCTCCTGTAATGTTTGATTTGGCAACGTCGTTGTAACATTCTTCATAGTAGTCATCATTGGTAAGGTCAATGTATCAATGATGAGTTGTGGGAGTGGTCGAGGGACAGGTTGTTGAATTTCTGGAGTAGGAGGTGTGTCAGGTCTTCTGAGCTGGACATTTGGTCCGTTTATGGCAGGGTTGGAAAACTGCACAGTGGGGGCATTGATACTTGATGCAGTTGTAAGAGTAATGCCCTGGGGCATATTGTTTGCACCCGAGGCAGGCAAATTGGGGGTAGTCCATAGCCCAGTGTCTGGTATGTCTGCATTGGATGCAGACTGATCTGTTGGTGGTTTGGGGGTTGGTTCGTGAGTGAATGGGATTGGGGGAGTTCCGAACTGGGATGTGGTTATCAGTGATGGTGTGGGTGGTGTTCCCATTGGGGGTGAGATGTCTGAAAGGGTTTCTGAGATTGGTGGGCTTCTTTCCCTTATTGGGAGTGGTGGTAGTGATAGTGGTAGGGACTGTCATGGCAATGGGGGTGATGGTTGTGGTGGGGGGCTGCAAGGTATGTACCTCATTTTGTTTGGGTAAATTCTTTAACACCTTGGACATGAGGCTCGATCTTGAGTGGAGAAGTTGCTCGAGTGATTCTGCCCAGGCCTGTTGCGTATTGTACGCAGTAGCGAGAGCCTTAGTCTGTCGTACGTGGTGGGTATAGTCATACCAGAGTTGTCGGTCGTATTCCAAAATTGGAGAGTGTTCCAATTTATTTGTAAGGGCTCTGTCGGTGGCAGCCTTGCGCAGATCTCCATCAGAAGGGTGATCTGGTCCATGTTGTCGTACTCCAGCTGTATGGTATCTAAGGGAGGTGGCTGGGGTGATTGTTGGTTCTGGGGTGGTGTTGGGATCAGGGGTCTCATCTCTGAGGGAGGCGTAAGCAGTGGCGAAGGTGTGAGAGGGGGTGTTGGTAGATGGGGCTGGAATGGGAGTTGTTTGAAGTGTTGTATGTTCAACATTTGCATTATTAATGATGATGATAGAGGATGATGAGGAAGTTGGGGAGGGTATTGTGGAGTAAGGGGGAGTGGTTTGAGGGTGATTGAGGTTGAGGTTCATGGGCATCTTTTTAAGTATGTTTGGTGTGAGAGCAAAGCTGTCTTCGGTAGGTTCTGGTGGGTTTCTGATCTTTCTGGGGAATTTCATGAGCTTCTTTATACTCGGTTAGGTATTCTTCGGCATTTGTGCAGAGTGTTTCATTGGTGATCCACTCATTCTCCATGTGGGAGTATCCTTTCCATTTGACATAGTATTGAACTTTTCCATGATATTGGTGGTGATTTAGAATAGCTTCTATTTCATATTCTTCTTCTTCATTGATGATGTCTGGTAGTGGTGGAGTCAGATGAGATCCGTATGCTTCTGTTTCAGTATATGGGGTTGAAAGATTTTGGTGGAATACTGGGTGTATCTTCCATTTGATCAGGAGTTTTAATTTGTATGTTAGTGGTGATAAGACTTCTGAGATAAGGAAAGGTCCTAGTTGTTTTGGGGATATTTTGTTGGAGATGAAGGGGAGTTTGAGGTTCTTGGCTTCTAGCCATACTTTTTGATGTGTTTCAAGGGGTTTGACAGTTCTTCTGGTTCTTTGTTTCATAATATCAGTGGAGAGTTGATGTGGTGCATGTGCTTCTTTTCTGGTGTCATCAAGGAGTCTGATGCGTTTGTCTACTGATGGAAAGTTTGATCTTTCCATTACCATGGGTATCGGTGGAGGGTTGTATCCCATGATTAGTTCAAATAGGGATTTCTGCCTTGAGGCATGGATTTTGGAGTTGTGTGCAAATTTGGCAATAGGAAGGGTTTCTGACCAGTCAAGGGGGTTTCTGGTGCAGTATATGGCAAGGTAGGTTTCAATTTCCTGGTTGTATCATTTGGTGGAACCATCTGTCTGGAGGTGGTATGCAGTTGAGAATGCTTGTTGGATGTTTAGGCATTTGGCTAGCTCTCAGAGGGAGTTGGCGGCAAATCTGGGGTCTCAATCTGATATGATCTTGTCAGGTAATCTGAACCTGGTGAAGACTTTTTCTATTAATAGTCATCCGATGTCATCGGCATTTGATCAATCTGAGGTTGGGATGAAAATTACCCCCTTCATAAGGCTGTGGTCCACCACAGATAATATTGCATTATGGCTGGTGCTAGGTGGTAGACCAGTGATAAGATTCCATGAGATTTGAGCAAATGGGTGTTTGGAAGATGATGGTGGGATCAGTTGAGTCAGTGTGTGATCCAGTCTGTGTATGATTTTGTGTTGTTGACATTCTAGACAGCCTTTGACGTAATTCTTTATGAATGTTGACATTCCTGGCCAATACACTTCTTTCTTGGCAAGGTGGTATGTTTCCTGTTCTCCAGGGTGGCCATGTGTAGGGTGGTCATGGTATCTTGTGATGACATTGCATCTGAGTTAGAGGTCTTCTGGAATGATGACACATTCTTGGAACATGAGGAGTGGACTGTTTGAGGTCAGGACTGTTCTGAAGTCTTTATCAGTGGCATTAGGGTGAGTTTCCTTCAGGAGTTTGAACACTTTGGTGGTTCTAGCATCATATTTGGGTGATTCCGTGATTCTTTCTTGGAGTTCCATATCGACAGTGGTGATAAAGAGGTGTTCTGGGAGTACTGTGATCAGGTTTTGATCTTCTATGTCACCTGTGGTGACAAAGAGGTTATTTGGAAGCATAGTGTTATGATCTGTGCTCCTTCTGTATCCGAGGATAACTGGAGATGGCCTTCAATCACTCTACAAGGTGTCTGAGACGGTTGGCCTTGCAGAGCTTAGTGGATTGCACTCAATGAGATAACAAGGGAACATGTCAAGTTAAGGCAGAGAGGCTTAATGATCACTGTTAACAAGATTAAAGCTTGAGGCTTTAATCTCTACTTGTACAGGCCTTATATACCTATGAGATACTATATACTCATTATAGGTTATTGGGCTGTTCTAGTTGTCCTGCACAGTCTTGACCATGATGCGCATCCTAGCTGATGGCATCCTACTGTTATTTATATATTACAATGAGTCAGTGTTCTTGTTCTCCATTCCACTGCTGTGCAATGTTCCATCACTTTCCTCTGACTCATAATTCTCTTCTCCCGATTCTATCTCCATGGATTCTCCTCCATTCTCAGTCTCCACTCTCTTGGTGCTTCCATCTGTATTGGAGGTTGGATCAGTTGATCCATGGCTATCTTCTTCATCCTCGGGGTATTCTAGAATATCCTCCAGAGTTATCTCCATTCCTGCTTCTCTTGCCAGATCCTGCATGGCATTATAATATTCCCCTTCTTCATCTTCATACTCCTGCACTCGCAACCGGTCTGTGGTTTCCTGTACCCATCTTGTAAAGTTGAATAGTTGTTCTTGTTCCTCTCAATCTGGGCTATTCATAACACATAGTGATGTCTTCATTATCATTATCCTCATCAGGGATGTGGTCTGGACGTCTTGATAGAGCATCTGGTGCAGGGATCTTTGATCCTGGGATGTGTTCTAATTTAAAATTGTAGTTGGTGAGGGTTTGGACCCATCATGCTTGTCGGTGGTTGATTGTCTGGGGTTTACACAAGTATGTGAGGTTTTGGTGGTCTGTTCTGATGCAGACTGTATGAGGGCTGCCAAGGAGGTAATGATGCCATTCTTCAAGGGCTCAGATAATAGCAAGGAGTTCCCTATTGTAGATGTCGTAGTTGCGTTCCGCTGGTCTGAACATCTTTGAGTAGAATGATACAGGTTTCCATATTCCATTGATGTTGTGTTGGTATAGGACAGCTCCTGATGCGAATTTGGAAGCATTGGCTTCTATTTTGGAGGGTTTTGTGGAGTTGGGCATGAGGAGTATCAGTTCTTTTAAGAATTTGTTCTTGAGCATTTCGAACCCTTTTTGTTGTTCTTCTTTCCATTCAAATTTGTTTGATTTGGATAGGAGTTGGTCAAGGGGTTTGGTATGGTGGGAGTAGTTGCAGATGAACTTTCAGTAGAAGTTACAGAATCCGATGAATTTCCAAATATGTCGGACTGTTTTCAGCACTGGCCAGTCTTCTATTCCCTTGAGTTTTCCAGGGTCCATTTTGATTTCGTCAGGCATGATAATCATGCCAAGATATTCAAGTTGTTGCTTGTTGAACTTGCATTTTTCTGTTTTGAGGTAGAGATCATTTTCCTGCAGGATTTGCAGTACTTTTTCTGTAAGTCAGTTGGTTTCCTCTTGGGTTTTACTGTAGATTAGTATATCATCCATATAGATGATGATTCCTCCTTTCTCCATTATTTCAGAGAATAGCGTGTCTATCATGTGTTGGAATGTCATGGGACTGTTGCAAAGTCCGAAAAACATCACAGTTGGTTTGAAAAGACCCATAGGAGTCTTGAATGCTGCTTTCCATTGATTGCCATCTTTGATTCTGATGTTATTGTATCCTAGTCAGATGTCAAGCTTAGTGAAGTACTTAGCTCCTTTGAGTTTGTCCATGATAGAGAAAATCATGGGAATTGGGTAGGCATTTTTGATGGTGTGATCATTTAGATAATGATAGTCTTGGCAGGGTTGGAGGTCTCCTCCTTTCTTGGCAACAAAGAAGAAGGGTGATGCCATAGGGGATTTTGAGGGGCAGATGTACCCTTTTCGGAGGTTTTCATCTATGAATTCCTTTAGTGCTTTTTCTTTGGCAGGTGCCACTTGATAAGGCTTCATTGATTTTGCTTTGAATGTCAGTTTTAGTTCAATTTCGTGATCAAACGTTCTTGATGGTGGGAATCATTTGGAGGCTTTCTTATTGAATATTTTAGCCCATCAGGCAAATCTTCAAGGGATCTTGGGTGGTTCCTTGTTTGATTCCAGTTGTTTTCCTTTTTGGTTTGCTGATTTTGTCAGGTTGTGTTGCTCATTGTGGAGCATCATGGCATGTGTCGCTTTGGCATTTACTTTTAATGGGGTTAGAAGCATTGGATTCATTTCTCTTTCTAAAGAGAAGGTGTTGAGGTCAACATTTGACAGGTTGACATATTCTTCAGGGTTTTCCTCAGGTTGAGAAGTCTTTCCAGCCATAATGTCCATGGTGATGGAGTTGAGTTTGACAGGTCGTTGTAGGGTTCTGAGGAGTTTGGAAAAGTCCTGGTGATCAATTTGGGGTTTCCAAGAGAATATCTTGGTTTTCCAGTTGATGTTGGGATTGTATTGTTCCAACCAGGGGAATCCAATGATGAGATCTTTCTCACTGGTATTTGTGACATATGCTTCTAGCATGCAATCTCTTCCATTGATGATGGTTCTGATCTTGATGTATTCATGGATCTTGCCATGTTGATTGTCAGTTCCGTCAACATTGCTGAGGGGAATTGGTTGGTCCAGCCATTTAGTTTGATAACCATGTCGTTCAACAACTTTGTGGGAGATAAAGTTCCCTTGGGCTCCTGAGTCTATCAGGGCAGTGATGGCCACAGGTTTTGATGTCCATTCACTCCAAATCTCAATGGGTAAGAAAAAGGATTGTTTATTTGGGGATAGTTGTAATTGTACAGAGTTTATCAAGAAAATGTCCTTCTGAGTTCTGGAATGTGCAGGGGCACATCGATTGACAGTGTTCCTTTTTAAAAATCCTGGAATGGATGCATCTCCAGATCCTTGGCTAGCATGGAGTGGAGTTCTTGTTGTAACTTGGGATTGAGTTCATCAACCATTTGGCGCATCTGAGATGCAACTTCTGCAACAGCAAGGGAGTATTTGCATTGAGGTGATGGCTGGTTGTTCCGATTTTGGAATCCAGGACAAGTGTTTTGTTGTCCAGAAAAAGGATGGTTGGGGTTTCTTGCAGGGTGAGGGGGGTTGGTACACATTCCTGGGAAGTGTCTGGCTAGTGGTGGTTGTGGGCATTTATTGACCCAATGGTCTTTAGCTCTGCATCGGAAGCATTCTTGGTTCTGATATGATTTCATTTGTTGTCCAGTGACAATGGCATCTAACTCCAATGGTTCTTGTGTGGAGTCTTCTTTGGTATATTCTGGTTGTGGAATCTCAGGATAAGGATCTTCAAATCCTTCTTCTATTGCGGCATGGTCTATTCCCATGGCATGTGGGTCTCATGGAGTGAAACATGGAGCGTTACTCCTTTGGTAGAATTGTGCATAGGGCACATTGTTGTTTGGATGGCTTGGTCCACAGTTGGGCTGGTATTGGTTCCTCTGAGGGAACGTGTTTCTGGGGGGTACCATAAAGGGCATTGATTCTGTGGAAGTTGTCATCGAGTTTGTTGGCTTGGGTATACCAAGCGGCGATGGTTGTCGGAGGGTTCTCTGATTTGTTGATTTTCATGGCAATATGGCAGTTGATTGCCTTGTGGTATAGATTGATGAGTGTGCAATCTTTGTTAAGTCTGGATTGACGGATGAGTTCCTTGAATTGAGCATTGAACTCTGTCATCAGTTTGCCTGCTTGGTGCAGGGTCTGAAGTCTGGTGTGTGCATATGCATGTTCATCTGCCAGGGTGAAGTCAGCTCTAAGCTGGGCAGTGAAGTTGTCCCATGGCTCCATGGCTATGGGTTGTCCTGCTTGGGTTTGGGCGTTCCTCTCATGGAGGTATTGTCTGGCCCAGGCTCAGGCATCTCCTGATTGCATTGTCAAAAGAACGAATAAGGTTCTGGCAAGGTTGGTGTTGTAGGTAGTCACGTTAGCAAGCATGTAACCTTCACATTGGAAGATCCAGTCTTCAAAGAGTCTTCTGGTTCCATCGAAGGTGATGGGTTTGAGGAGTCCTAACTCCTTTGGCGTTTGTGCTGTGGCCATTATTTGCATTTGTCCAGGTAGCGGCAGTGGTGGTATTGGTGGCTGCAGTGGTTGTATGGGTGGTGCCAGTAGGGTTAAGGGTTGTACTGGTGCTGGTAATGTGGGTGGTTGAGGATCGGGTTCCGATTGGTTGTCATCGGTGATGTAGATGTCTGAGTCATTGTCTACTGGGGGGGTTCTTCCTTGGTTTACTGTGTATTTGTGATGCGTAAGTAAGTTTTCCTCTGATTGGGAAAGTTCTCTTGGTTGTTTGAGGGCATATTTGAGTTTTTGAAGTTCAAAGTTGTTTAGTGGGTCTACTTTGGCATGATATTCTTTGGCTTGTTTGTGTTTTCTTTCTTCTCATTTGTAATGTTCTTTTAATTCTCTTTTGTGTTGTATTCTTTGTCATTCTGCTAGTTCTTCAGCAAAACTCATTCGAGTGCATGTGGATGTTGATGCTTTTGGAGCAGGTGAGTTGAATGGAGATGGAGGATAGAATGGAGATGGTGTTTGAGTGGGTATAGGGTTTCTTCTGGGATCCGGATTTTGGGTTCCTGATCTGGAGATTCTACTTTTCAATTTGGGAGGAGGTGATGGAGTTTCTCGGGCCAAGAACTTCTTGGGAGGCATGGTGGTAGTTGTCTAGCAATTGATTATCACTAGAAGGATGAAAAATTGGGTTGCAATGATGGAGATTCCTGAATACAGGTTCCACAATCTGACAACACAGCAGTGACAAGGGCACGTGATGCGTTCAAGTTCTAGGGTGATTATTCGATAGGCAATGAGGGTGGCAGTGGAGGTGACAATGAAAATGAGTAGGTAAGCCAGGTCTTCTGGCAGGGAGAGGTTGAGGGATGTAGTGATGGCTACATAGAGGGGTGGTGTTATCAAAATTCCATCAGAAGGACAGTTATGTTTAGCTATATTTCCCATGTCACTATGAAACTATCAGTAGTGAACATCAGAAGGACGATTCTTACCACATGCCTCATGTTTCTTATCTCTGACTCATAGTTACCTTGGTCCGGACTATTATAGTAGGAGTACAGCCACACTCAGAAGTATATAAGAATACAGTACAATACCTTGTATCCTTATCTTAGTGTTATACAGTTCTTGCCTCCTATATCTCTTTGCCCTTAAAACTGGCTGGACTATAGTGCTCCATCGTCTCCAAGTCATGCTCAGTAGGATAGGACCAAGTCTGTATAGACATCCTGTGTCGAACCCTGTGCTACTCAAGAGCAAACCCCTAACCTGGGTAACAAAACACTAAGATACTCTGCTGCTTATCTCTTGCTCGCCCTCTACTCTGCTCTGCTCTACTGATGTACTGAACATGTCGAGGTACCCTGGTCGTTCAAAATGATGTGTGAAAGAAAACCGCCTCTCTGTATAGCCATCGCTATGTCCCTCAACCTCTCCCCACCAGAAGACCTGGCTTACCTACTCATTTTCATTTTTACTTCCACCTCCACCCTCATTGCCTACCAAATCATCACTCTAGAACTCGAATGTATCACATGCCCCTGTCACTGTTGCGTCATCAGATCGTGGAACCTATACTCAGGAATATCCATCATTGCAACCCAATTTTTTATTCTTCTAGCGATAATCAATCGCTAGACAACTGCCACCATGCCTCCGAAGAAGTTCTCAGCCCAAGAAACTCCATCACCTCCTCCCAAATTGAGAAGTAGAATCTCAGGATCAGGAACCCAAAACCCAGATCCCAGAAGAAATCCTATCCCCACTCAAACACCATCCCCATTTTATCCTCCATCTCCATTCGACCCGCCCACTCCAAGTACATCAACACATACACAAACAAGTTTTGCTGACAAACTAGCAGAACGACAGAGAATACAACAAGAAAGAGAATTAAGGGAACACTACAAACAAGAAGAAAGAAGATGCGAACAAGCTGAAAAATACCATGCTAGAGTAGATCCATTAAATGGCTATGAACTTCAAAGACTTGAATATGCCCTCAAACAACCAAGAGAACTTTCCAAATCGGAAGAAAACTTACTCACATGCCACAAGTATGCAGTAAATCAAGGAAGAACTCCCCCAGCAGATAACGACTCAGACGTCTATATAACAGACAACAACCAATCGGATCCCGATCCACAACCACCCGCATTACCTGCGCCAACTGTACCCTTAGCCCTACCGGCTCCTCCTCTACAACCAACACAACCCCTATCACCACCACCGCCGCTGCCACCTGGACAATTACAAATAATGGCCGCCGCACCTACCCCAAAGGAGTTAGGACTCCTCAAACCCATCGCCTTCGATGGAACCAGAAGACTCTTTGAAGATTGGATCTTCCAATGCGAAGTTTACGTGCTCACCAATGCGACCACTTACAACACCGACCTTGCTAGGACTCTATTTGTCCTTTCAACAATGCAATCAGGAGATGCCCGAGCCTGGGCGAGACAATACCTCCACGAAAGAAACGCCCAAACCCAACAAGGGCAACCCATAGCCATGGAATCATGGGACAACTTCACTGCCCGGCTCAGAGCTGACTTCACCCCGGCAGATGAACATGCGTACACGCATACCAGGCTTCAAACCCTGCACCAAGCAGGTAAACCAATGACTGAGTTCAACTCTCAGTTCAAGGAACTTGTCCATCAATCTGGACTAAACGAAGATTGCACCCTGATTGATCTATACCGCAAGGCAATCGACCGCCGTATTGCCATGAAGATTGACAAATCGGAAAACCCTCCGACAACCATCGCTGCCTGGTACACCCAAGCAAACAAACTCGACGACAACTTCTGTCAAATCAATGCCCTCTATGGCACCCCCAGGAACACGTTCCCCCAAAGAAACCAATATCAATCCAACCACGGACCAAGCCATCCAAACAACGACAACTTCTGTCGAATCAATGCCCTCTATGGCACCCCCAGGAACATGTTCCCCCAAAGAAACCAATATCAATCCAACCACGGACCAAGCCATCCAAACAACAATGTACCCTACACACAATTCTACCAAAGGAGTAACGCTCCACGTTTCACCCCACGAGACCCACACACCATGGAAATAGACCATGCAACAGTAGAAGAAGGATTCGAAGACCCTTACCCCAAAATACCCCAACCGGAATATGCCAAAGAAAACCCCGCTCAAGAACCATTGGAGCTAGATGTCATTGTCACCGGACAACAGATGAAATCGTACCAAAACCAAGAATGCTTCCAATGCGGAGCCAAAGATCATTGGGTCAGCAAATGCCCTCAACCACTGCCAGCTAGACGCTTCCCAGGAATGCGTACTAATCCCCCTCGCCCTGCAAGAAACCCCAATCGTCCCTTCCCTGGACAACAAAATACCTGTCCCGGATTTCCAAACCGGAACGCACAACAATCACCACAACGCAAGTATTCCCTTGCCGTCGCAGAAGTTGCATCTCAGATGCGCCAGATGGTCGATGATCTTGATCCTGAACTCCAACAAGAACTCCACTCCACACTAGCCGAGGACCTGGAGATGCATCCATTTCAGGATTTTTAAAAAGGAATGCTGTCAACTGATGTGCCCCTGCACGTTCCAGAACTCAGAAGGACATTTTGTACTCTCACTCCCAGAAGGACATTTTCTCAATAAACTCTGTACAATTATGACTATCCCCAAATAAACGATCCCTTTTCTTACCCATCAAGATTTGGAGTGAACAGACATCAAAACCTGTGGCCATCACTGCCCTGATAGGTTCAGGAGCCCAAGGGAACTGCATCTCCTATAAAGTCATTGAACGACATGGTTATCAAAACAAATGGCTGGACCACCCTATTCCTCTCAGCAACATTGACAGAACTGACAATCAACATGGCAAGATCCATGAATACATCAAAATCAGAACCATCATCGATGGAAGAGATTGCATGCTAGAAGCATACATCACAAACACTGGTGAGAAGGACCTCATCATCGGATTTCCCTGGTTGGAACAATACAATCCCAACATCAACTGGAAGACCAAGACATTCTCTTGGAAACCCCAAATCAATCACCAAGACTTTTCCAAACTCCTCAGAACCCTATGACGACCTGTTGAACTCAATTCCATCGCCATGGACATAATGGCTGGAAAAACCTCCCAACCCAAGGAAAACCCTGAAGAATACGTCAACCTGTCAAACGTTGATCTCAATACCTTCTCTTTAGAAAGAGAAATGAACCCAATGCTTCTAACCCCATTAGAAGTAAATGCCAAAGTGACACATGCCACAACACTCCACAATGAGCAACACAACCCAACAAAATCGGCAACCCAAAAAGGGAAACAACCAGAATCAAACAAAGAACCACCCGAGATTCCTCAGAGATTTGCCCGATGGGCTAAAATATTCAACAAGAAAGCCTCCGAACAATTCCCACCATCAAGAATGTTTGATCACGAAATCAAACTAAAACCGACATTCAAAGCAAAATCAATGAAACCTTATCAAGTGGCACCTGCCAAAGAAAAAGCATTAAAAGAATTTATAGATGAAAACCTCCGAAAAGGGTACATCTGCCCCTCAAAATCCCCTATGACATCACCCTTCTTCTTTGTTGCCAAGAAAGGAGGAGACCTCCAACCCTGCCAAGACTATCATTATCTAAATGATCACACCATCAAAAATGCCTACCCAATCCCCATGATTTCCTCTATCATGGATAAACTCAAAGGAGCTAAGTATTTCACTAAGCTCGACATCTGCCTAGGATACAATAACATCAGAATCAAAGATGGCGATCAATGGAAAGCAGCGTTCAAGACTCCCATGGGTCTTTTCGAACCAACTGTCATGTTTTTCGGACTCTGCAATAGTCCTGCAACATTCCAACACATGATGGACACATTATTCTCCAAAATAATGGAGAAAGGAGGAATCATCATCTACATGGATGATATCCTAATCTATGGTAAAACCCAGGAAGAAACCAACTGACTTATGGAAAAAGTACTGCAGATCCTGCAGGAAAACAACCTCTATCTCAAAATGGAGAAATGCGAGTTCAACAAACAACGACTTGAATATCTCGGCATGATCATCACACTAGACAAGATCAAAATGGATCCTGGAAAACTCAAGGGAATAGAAGACTGGCCAGTGCCAAAAACAGTCCAGACACATTCGGAAATTCCTCGGATTCTGTAACTTCTACCGGAAGTTCATCCACAGCTACTCCCACCACACCAAACCCCTGAACCAACTCCTTTCCAAATCAAACAAATTCAAATGGAAAGAAGAACAACAGAAAGCATTTGAAATGCTCAAAAACGAATTCCTAAAAGAACCGGTACTCCTCATGCCTGACTCCACAAAACCCTTCGAAATAGAAGCCAATGCTTCCAAATTTGCATCAGGAGCTGTCCTGTATCAACATGACATCAACGGAATACGGAAACCCGTATCATTCTATTCAAAGACATTTGGACCAGCGGAACGCAACTACGATATCTACGACAGGGAACTCCTCACTATTATCCAAGCCCTCGAAGAATGGCGCCACTACCTCCTTGGCAGCCCTCACACTATCCGTATCAGAACTGACCACCAAAACCTCATGTACTGGCGCAAACCTCAGAAAATCAACCACCGACAAGCATGATGGGTACAGACCCTCACCGACTACAACTTCAAATTAGAACATGTCCCAGGATCAAGGATTCCTGGACCAGACGCTCTATCAAGACATCCAGACCACATCCCTGATGAGGATAACGACAACAAAGACATCACCATGCTTCCAAACAACCTTTTTGTCGCCACCACTGACATAGAAGATCAAAACCTGATCACAATACTCCCAGAACATCTCTTTATCGCCACCATCGATATGGAACTCCAAGAAAGAATCATGGAATCACCCAAATACAATGCTAGAACCACCGAAGCATTCAAACTCCTGAAGGAAACCCACCCTAACGCCGCCGATAAAGACTTCGGAACAGTTCCAACCCCAAATGGTTCACTCCTCATGTTCCAAGAACATGTCATCATTCCAGAAGACCTTCAACTCAGACGCAATGTTATTGCAAGATACCACGACCACCCTACATGTGGCCACCCTGGAGAACAGGAAACATACCGCCTTGCCAAGAAAGAAGTTTATTGGCCAGGAATGTCGATGTTCATAAAGAACTATGTCAAAGGCTGTCCAGAATGTCAACAACACAAGATCATACGCAGACCGGACCATGCACCAACTCAACCGATCCCTCCATCATCCTCCAAATGCCCATTTGCCCAGATCTCATGGGATCTTATCACCGGTCTACCGCCTAGCGCCGGCCATAACACAATATTGTCCATGGTGGACCACAGCCTTACGAAGGGGGTAATTTTCATCCCAACATCAGATCGATCAAACACCGATGACATCGGACTGATTATTAATAGAAAAGATCTTCACAAGATTCGGATTACCTGACAAAATCATATCAGATCGAGACCCCAGATTCGCTGCCAACTCCCTCCGACAACTGGCCAAACATCTAAACATCCAACAGGCATTCTCAACTGCATACCATCCCCAGACAGATGGTTCCACCGAACGATACAATCAGGAAATCGAAACCTACCTCGCCATATACTGCACCAGAAACCCTCTTGACTGGTCAGAAACCCTCCCTATTGCTGAATTCACACACAACTCCAAAATACATGCCTCAAGGCAGAAATCCCCATTTGAACTAATCATGGGATACAACCCTCCACCGATACCCACGGTAATGGAAACATCAAACTTTCCATCAGTAGACGAAATGCATCAGACTCCTTGATGATGCCAGAAAAGAAGCACATGCGGCACATCAACTCTCCGCCGATATTATGAAACAAAGAACCAGAAGAACTGTCAAACCCCTTGAAACACATCAAAAAGTATGGCTAGAAGCCAAAAACCTCAAACTCCCCTTCATTTCCAACAAAATATCCCCAAAACGACTAGGACCTTTCCTTATCTCAGAAGTCTTATCACCACTCACCTACAAACTAAAACTTCCAATCAAATGGAAAAATACACCCGATATTCCACAGAAACCTTCTAACCCCATATACCGAAACAGAAGCATATGGATCTCATCCAACTCCACCACCACCAGACATCATCAATGAAGAAGAAGAATATGAAATAGAAGCTATTCTAAATCACCGCCAACACCACGGAAAACTCCAATACTACGTCAAATGGAAAGGATACTCCCACACGGAGAACGAATGGATCACCGATGAAACACTCCACGCAAACACTGAAGAATACTTAACTGAGTATAAAGAAGCTCATGGAATTCTCCAGAAAGAACAGGAACCCACCAGAACCAACCAAAGACAACTTCGCTCCCACACCAAACCTACTTAAAGATGCCCATGAACCTTGACCTCACTCGCCCCCAAACTACTCCCCCTTTTTCAACAACACCCTCACCAACTTCCTCATCATCTTCCAGTCGTCATCATAAACAATGCAAGTGTCGAACATACTACACTTCAGACAACTCCCGTTCCAGCCCTGTCTCCCTACACCCCTTCTCACACCTTCGCCACAACATACACCTCCCTCAGGGACGAGACCCCCGACCCCAACAACACCCCAGAACCAACAGCCACCCCAGCCACCTCCCTTAGATACCATACAGCTGGAGTACGATCATATGGACCAGATCACCCTTCTGATGGAGATCTGCACAAGGCTGCCACTGACGGAACCTTTACAACTAAATTGGAACATACTTCAATTTCAGAATACGACCGACAACTCTGGTACAACTATACCCACCACATACGACAGACTAAGGCTCTTGCTACTGCGTACAATACGCAATGTGCCTGGGCAGAATCACTCGAGCAACTTCTCCACTCAAGATCGGGCCTCATGTCCAAGGTGTCGAAGAACCTACCCAAACGAGATGAGGTACATACCTCGCAGCCCCCCACCGCAACCATCCCCACCACTACCACGATGACCACTGCCACAATCATCACCACCATCCCCAACAAGGGAAGAAAGCCCACCAGTATCAGAAATCCCTTCAGACTTCTCACCCCCACCAAGAACACCACCCACACCGTCGCCAGTAACAACGTCCCGATTCGGAACTCCCCCAATCCCGTTCACTCACAAACCAACCCCCAAACCACTGACAGATCAGTCTGTATCCAATGCAGACACACAGGACACTGGGCCATGGATTGCCCCCAATTTGCCTGCCTCGGATGCAAGCAATATGCCCCAGGGCATTACTCATATGACTGCATCAAGTATAGATGCCCCCACTGCGCCATTTTCCAACCACGCCATAAACGGACCAAATGCCCAAGTCGAAAGACTTGATATGCCCCTTATTCCAGAAATCCAGCAACCCGTCCCTCAACCACTCCCACAACTCATCATAGATATATCAACCTCACCCACAACAATTATTACAAGGAATGCTACGACGATGTGGCCAAATCAAACATTACAGGAGAACCATGCGGTTTGTTCTGAAGAAAACCCAACCACCCCACCAGAAGAAAGAATAGAAAGTCCCCACTTCAGATGCCTACTATACGACATTTTCTATCTGGGACAACCTCCATCCCCAGAAACCACCACTATACTCGATCTCCACAGAACTCCCACTCCCACTTTCTCTCCTGTCATTCCTCCCAGACCAGACTCCACCGACCAAACTCAGATTGAATATTACAAACCAAATTACTTAGCCAAATACCCAGAAGAAGGAAATTAACAAGTTGTATGGAAAACAACTCTAGAAACGGACCTAATGTTATCAAAATTCCATCAGAAGGACAGTTATGTTTAGCTATATTTCCCATGTCACTATGAAACTATCAGTAGTGAACATCAGAAGGACGATTCTTACCACATGCCTCATGTTTCTTATCTCTGACTCATAGTTACCTTGGTCCGGACTATTGTAGTAGGAGTACAGCCACACTCAGAAGTATATAAGGATACAGTACAATACCTTGTATCCTTATCTTAGTGTTATACAGTTCTTGCCTCCTATATCTCTTTGCCCTTAAAACTGGCTGGACTATAGTGCTCCGTCATCTCCAAGTCATGCTCAGTAGGACAGGACCAAGTCTGTATAGACATCCTGTGTCGAATCCTGTGCTACTCAAGAGCAAACCCCTAACCCGGGTAACAGGTGGTTTTCTTTTGTACATCATTTTGAACGATCAGAGTACCTCAACACATTCAGTATATCAGTAGAGCAGAGTAGAGTAGAGGGTGAGCAAGAGATAAGCAGCAGAGTATCTTAGTGTTTTGTTACCTGGGTTAGGGGTTCGCTCTTGAGTAGCACAGAGTTCGGCACAGGATGTCTATACAGACTTGGTCCTGTCCTACTAAGCGTGACTTGGAGATGACGGAGTACTATAGTCCAGCTGGTTTAGAGGCAAAGAGTTATAGGAGGCAAGAACTGTATAACACTAAGATAAGGATACAAGGTAATGTACTGTATCCTTATATACTTCTAAGTGTGGCTGTACTCCTACTATAATAGTCCAGACCAGAGTAACTGTGAGTCAGAGATAAGAAACATGAGGCATATACTAAGAATAGTCCTTCTGATGTACACTACTGATGGTTTCATAGTGACATGGGAATGTAAACTAAAAATAACCATCCTTCTGATAAGACTTCTGATAACAATCTGGGGATGTCTACCAGTGTCGAGAAGGCAGGGGGAGTGCTGGGTTGAGGCATGGATATGATTATTGTGTTGAAATTCAGCCAGTGGGAGGAGATCTAGCCAGTCATCCTGCCTCTTGTTGACAAAGATCCGAAGGTATTGGTCTAATTCTTGATTAACCCTTTCAGTTTGACCATCTGCTTGGGGGTGCCATGCAGTCATGCTCGCTACCTTAATTCCTAGCTTCTGGTAAAGTTCCTTAGTGAACTCTGTGACAAACTGGGGGCCTCTGTTGGACACCACCTGTTTGGGGAGCCCATGGAATTTCCATACATTGTGCAGGAATAGCTGAGCAGCTCCTTCTGCTGTCACTGTGGTGTGCATGGGGATGAAATAGGCTTGCTTGGAGGCCAAACAACTATGGTCATCTCAGCATCATACCTAGCCAAAGGGGGAAGCTCTACAATAAAGTCAATGCTGATGGTATCCCATTGGGACTCAGGAATAGGCAAGGAGTGAAGTTCTCCAGTAGGGTGGTGATGGTGGGGCTTCATTCTGAGGCATAAGTCACATGTGGAGACATACTGACTGATGAAGCAAGACATCTGCCACCACCAGTAATTTTGGGAGACCAATTCAAGTGTCTTCCAACAACCTGCATGTCCACCAATCAGGGAATTGTGGTAGAGTGTCATATCCATGCCAAGTATGAGCCTAATCATTAGACTTTGGCTTCTCAACTCCACCCAGTTCCACACAAGAACCCTCTGACTTGGCCCCAACTTACTCCAACCACAACCCATTGCCCTGATCACACAGTCACCTCTGCACGTGCTGTGGTCACCTGATCCTCGGTGACTTTACTTTTGGTTTCTCCATTCTTTGTCCATGACTAGGACACATCATCAGTCTCCATACCCATACCAGTTTCCATTCTGTTTGTAATCTGTTTGTAATCTGTTTGTAACCATATTGGTCTCCACTTTGCTCCATCCATAGTTAGTACAAGTCATAATTTGTAAGACCTGCAGTATATATACTGTAGGTACTTGGCTTGTACTCTTCAGTCTGATAATCAAATCGAGCAGCAGACCAGCTCCCTGTTCCATATCCTCCTCTCTCTCTGCCTCACTCCACTTTGGCTCTGACCTCCTGAAATACAGACTAGGACAGTAGGAGGGCACAGCACATAAGCTGAGGCCACAAGTCCAACCCCCCATCCGAAGTACTCTGCCTTGGTCCCAAAGTCTACATACTGACTTTGCCCTGTCCCCCAGGTATCTTGTATTAAGGATACCACCCTGACCCTCCACTTCAGTCCTGACCCACACTGGCTCTAACATAGAGGGCCACAATGCAGCATTGGAGGTTATTGCTGTTCAGGATGTAGATCCAGCCTTAGAATAATAACAGTCCATCTGCATTAGACCACTCAGATGAGTGTATGGTTTTAGAGGAGGTGTTATGAACAGTCCAGACCGGGAGGAACAAGAACTATTGTTCGACTTTACAAGATGGGTACAGGAGACTACAGACCAATTACGGGCACAAGAATATGAAGACGAGGAAGGGGAATATTACACCGCCATGCAGGACCTGGCGAGAGAAGCAGGAATGGAGATAACCTTGGAGGATATATTGGAATACCCCGAGGACGAGAGAGATAACCATGGATCAACTGACCCAACCTCCGATACGGATGGAAGCACTGAGAGAATGGAGAGCGAGAACGGAGAGGACTCCATGGAGATACAATTGGGAGAAGAAGATTATGAGTCAGAGGAAAGCGATGGAACATCGCACAGCAGTAGCAAGAGTACTGACTCATTGTAATATAAATAACACTAGGATGCCATCAGCCAGGATGTGCATCATGGTCAGGACTGCGCATGACCAGTAGAACAGCCAAGTAACCTATAACGAGTATATAGCACCTCATAGGTATATAAGGCCTGTACAAGTAGAGATTAAAGCCCTAAGCTTTAATCTTGTTAACAGCGGTCGTTTACCTCTCTGCCTTAACTTGGCATCTTCCCTCGTTATCTCATTGAGCGCGATCCACTAAGCTCTATAAGGCCAACCGTCTCGGACACCTTGTAGAGTGATTGAAGGCCGTCTCCAGTTATCCTCGGATACAGAAGGAGCACGGATCATAACAGGAGGACTCCTTGAGCCTATGAGCCAAATTCATAACTGCCTCTTCTGCAATCTCAGAGTGATTGCCTGCCCAGATGTCGCATAGAATGGCTTGTTCTTTGCCAGTGGCTTGAATTCCTTTGAGGGCTTGGATCGTGAACTTCTCCCTGGTCAAGAGGATGACATCTTCATTGTCACAATCTCCAGGGCCATAGTCTGCACAATGGGACAACACATCAGCTTTCCCCATTGTTTTACCTGGCTGGTGGTGAAGCTTGAAGTTGAAGTGAGCCAAGACAAGTGACTAGTGAGCTTGGCAGCAATTAAGCTTTTTAGCTGTCATGAAATACTCTAGGTTTTGGTGGTCTGACCAGATTTCCACAGTGTGGGGGGCACCTTCTAAGAAGTGCTGCCACTCCTCAAGTGCCTGGATGATTGCCAGCATTTCCTTGTTGTGAATCTCATAGTTTTGTTGTGCCTGGTCCAGGGATTTAGAATAGAATGCCTGTCATATCCATGCCAACTCAGAGCCTAATCATTTAAACTTCGGCTTCTCGACTCCACGCATGTTCCACACAACAACCCTCTGCCCTCCGACTTGGCCCTGACCTGCTCCAACCGCAACCCACTGCCCCGATCACACGACCACCTCCACACGTGCCGTGGTCACCTGACCCTTGGTGTCTCATACCCCCATCTCCATTTCCCGTCCGTAGTCAAGATACATTATTAGTCTCCATACCTGTACCCATTTCCATTCCATTCGTAATCCGTTTGTAATCCGTTTGTAACTAGATCGGTCTCCGCTTTGCTCCACACGTAGTCAGTACAAGTCATAGTTCATAAGGCCAGTAGTATATATACTATAGGTACTTGGCTTGTACTCCTCAGTCTGATAATCAAATCGAGCAGTGGACCAGCTCCCTGTTCCCTATCCTCTCCTCTCTTCTGCCTCGCTCCGCTTCGGCTCCGACTTCCTGAAATACAGTAGGAGGGCACAGCACATAAGCTGAGGCCGCAAGTCCAACCCCCTGCCCAACGTACTCCACCTCAGTTCCGAAGTCTACGTACTGACTTCGCCCCGTCCCCCTGGTTACCTTATATCAAGGATACCACCCTGACCCTCCGCTTCAGTCCCGACCCGCACCGGCTCTAACAATGCCACTGGGTACCATTTACCTTCTTCCAACTGCTGAGAGAGTACCACTCCAGTGGTGAAATCCAAACTGTCTGCCTCAAGTCAGAAAGGTAAGGAGGTGTCTGGCAAGGAAAGAATGGGTGTGGACATGATTAACTCCTTAAGGATGGTCAAAGCACTATGTTCTAGCTCTCCCCATCACCAAGGAGTGTCTGATTTAGTGAGATCAAACAGAGGGCAGGTGTAGTATGAAAAATCTTGGATAAAACATCTATAGAAGTTCACAAAGCCCAGGAACACCTGGACCTCTTGCTTGTCTGTAGGCTTCAGCCACTCCTGTACTCCAGCAACCTTTACTGGGTCCATTTCCACCTTATTTTCTGAAATGACTAGCCCTAAGTACTCCACCCTGGTCTTCTTGAACTTGCACTTCTCTGGTTGGAGGTAGAGCCAGTGGCAGTGAAGTATCTCTAGAATGTGATGAGTGACTCTCCTATGTTCTTCTATGGTCCTTGTGAAGATGAGGATGTTGTTGAGATATACTACAATGACCCCTTCCACAATGAGGTCCCTGAAGACATTGTTCATCATTGTCTGGAAAGTAGTGGGGCTGTTGGTAAGTCCAAAGAACATCACTAGAGGCTCAAAGAGGCCCTGGTTGGTGCAGAAAGCTGCTTTCCATTCATCTCCAGGCTTAATCCATATGTTATTGAAACCCCAGCAAATATCGAGTTCAGTGAAATACCTGACCCCTCAGAGTTGATTTACAAGCTCTGAGATGAGTGGGAGTGGGTATTTATTTTTCACCATGATCGTGTTAAGAGCTTGGTTATCTTGAACCAGTCTGAGTGAGCCATCCTTCTTTTTAATAAAAAATACCAGAGAGGCCATGGGAGACTTCAAAGCACAGATTCTCCCAGTAGCTAAGTTCTCCTGAATGAAGGAGTCAAGTTCTGACTGTTCAGAGGGGGCCAGAGGGTATACCTTACAGCCTGTAGGCATTGCTCCCAGTATGAGCTCAATAGCATGGTCCCAAGCCCTTTGTTCCAGGAGAGAGTTGAAGGACTCTTTCTCAAACATGGAGGTGAAGTCATGGAGATACTCAGAAATGGGATCTAGAGGGCCAAAGATTTCAGGGGATGCCTGAGGAGGTTGCAAATTGTGGTGGAAGGCCTCCTCAAGTCTTTGGGAGGTAGTGCTAGTTGCTTGGATGAACTGGGGGTTTGGACAGAGAACAGTGGCCCAGATATGTTCACTGTCTCTGGGCCCTCATTCAGATTTTGCTTGGAGACCCAGGATCTCTTGAATCTCCTCCCAGTTGTTACTCCAGAGTGGATAAGGGCCTTCCAAGCACACCAAGATTGCTTTAATTTTGGCCTTCTGGAGCTTTTGTTTGGTTCTCAGCTGTTCCTTACACAGTGTGCAACATCTATCTGGGCACTGGGTCATCTGGACTTCACCTGTCTGCCAGTCTACTTCAGGGTTATGCTCCTTCAACTATGAGAAGCTGAGTAGTAAATCTTGCTTTCCAAGTGACATGACCACCAAGGTGGTGTGCTCTGAATGAGATTTGTAATGGAGAACTATGTCTAAGACCTCCATAATTGAACCTGCTTCCTTCTTGGTGCCATCAACATTGAAGATGGGGATGGGTTGGGAAAGGAGGCACATGTTGAGATAATTTCTCTGTACAAAATTGCAGTCAACAAAGCAGCTTGTCACCCCACTGTCTAGGAGGGCCTGAGTGACCTTCTGGTCCGCTGTGTCTGTCATTTCTAGCTCCACTATCAGATGAAGTAACTGTGGAGACTCCACTGAAGATATCTTGAACACCAAGGGCAAACACTGCTCCCATTTTGGCCATCTCAGTCATTTAGGCAGGGAAGAGCTTAAAGGGGGTGCATCTTGTACAGGGATTAGGTTTTGGGTAGGGACAGTGTCATTTATTAGGTTTATGGGTAATACACTGTACCTACTCCCTGTGGGCAACTGGGGCACACTATTCACTGACTGCTTGAGACAAAATCCATTTTGTCTTCACTTTCCCAATTTTCTGATGACCCTTGAGCTTCCATGATGTCTTTCTCTGCCAATAATTGCTGAATCAGGGCTTCCTTCTCCTCCAAGTCTAAGAAGCAAACATTGAAACACCTAGGGCATTTGGATTTGATGTGGCCTGGCTGGTGGCATCTGTAGCAGACTATGGGAATGGTTGTGGCCTTTCTGGTTGCATCAATATCCATTGGGACAGGTTTGGAGTGGGGGTGATGTGGGCAAAGGAGCAGACTGGTGGAAAGGGAGTCAATGTTGATGTGATGGGGGGGGGGGGGGGGGGGGGCAACAGGGGCAGATGTGAGGTGATAGGAGTTGGTGGAGGGCTTTACTGAAATTTGTGTCTGCCCCAAGGCTTGGAAGGCTTTGTTGGTAGCTCAGCTTTGGTCTATGAGCTGCACTGCTTTGTACCAAGCCTCTGGAGCATTGTCTGAGGGTTGGTTAGCTGTCATTGTGGCTACTGCAGTCTGTATTGCCAGGCAGAGGCCTCAATGGAATTTGACAACAATGGTCTTGTCATCTTTGTACCTAGAGTCTGAGATAAGCTCCAGAAACTCATCCAGGTAGTCTTTGACATTCCTGTTTCATTGGAAGTACTCTGTACCTTCCAGCCAATTGACAGCAGCTGCCTTGGAGTCCACAGGGAAGAAGTGCTTACAGAATTTGCCCTGGAAGTCCTCCCAATCTAGGAACCTCTCTGCTCCTCAGTTTCTATCTTCCCACCAAGATATCTGATCCATCCACTTAGCAGCATGCCCCTCTTTCATGAATGATATAGCCCAGAGTATCTTCTGCTGGTTCAAGGTGAAATGAGTGGGGCAAAGTTGTAGGTAAGTGTTACAGGAGTTCAAGAAGGCCCTCTCATGTGTTTGGTCACCTGAGAAGTCTGGTAGAGTTGCTGGTTTGACTTTTGAGGAGTGAGGGTGTTAGGTAGAGGGAGAGGACATGTCAGGGACAGGTGGAGCCACATCAGGGGTGTTTGGGGTTTTTGGATGTTGGGAGAGTTCTTGGAGGGTGGTTTGAATTGACTGGATCACTTCTGTGAGGGTTGCTGGAGTTGGTGTCATATCCATGCCAACTCAGAGTCTAATCACTTAAACTTTGGCTTCTCGATTCCACATGTGCTCCACACAACAACCCTCTGCCCTCCGACTCGGCCCCGACTTGCTCCGACCGCAACCCACTGCCCCGATCACGTGACCACCTCCACACGTGCTGTGGTCACCTGACCCTCGGTGTCTCTAGTTCCAGTCTCCATTTCCCATCCGTAGTCAAGATACGTTATCGGTCTCCATACCTGTACCGGTTTCCATTCCATTCATAATCTGTTCGTAATCCGTTTGTAACTATATCGGCCTCTGCTTCACTCTGCACATAATCAGTACAAGTCATAGTTCGTAAGGCCAGTAGTATATATACTGTAGGTACTTGGCTTGTACTCCTCAGTCTGATAATCGAATCGAGCAGTGGACCAGCTCCCTGTTCTCTATCCTCTCCTCTCTTCTGCCTCACTCCGCTTCGGCCCCGACTTCCTGAAATACGGACTAGGACAGTAGGAGGGCACAGCACATACGCTGAGGCCGCAAGTCCAACCCCCCGCCCGATGTACTCCGCCTCGGTCCCGAAGTCTACGTACTGACTTCGCCCTGTCCCCCAGTTACCTTATACCAAGGTTACCACCCTGACCCGCACCGGCTCTAACAGTTGGGCAATTATAGCCAGAGGGTCTGAGGGCCCATTCTCCAGTGCATTTTGCTGTGACATGAGTGAGAGACAAGGTTGGACAAGGGAAGAGAAGAGTGCTAAGTGATAGGCTGCTACTGAGTCAAAAAACATGTTATGGACAGGGTAGGGCCTATGGACACAAGACTGGTCTTGTTAGGGAGATCCTATTCTTCTGTTAGGGTGATCTGGAGGGTTTGAGCAACTTAGGGAGCTGGAATGTCACTGCAGGGAAATCCTAAGAGAATAGGATGAGGAAACCCCTGCAGGCAAAAACTATGTATATACTTGACTTATAATCAATATAAATTGAACAAGGCTTGACTGTGGTGTCTGGGTGTTGCACAAGGCTAGGTATGATTACACTGAGTGTAGGGAATGAAGATAACAGTCTGAAGTCTATGGAAAATGAGAGGAAACAGGAGAAGGTTAAGAAAGGTGTAGAGGGTGAAAGGAGGGGTTTAACTGGGTAGTAAGGGGACCTCTTGTGCATTCTGGTTATGTTTGGGGTGTAAGTGTTTGAAAGGGGGGATGTACAGTGTGCTGGGAGGCTTAGGGGTGTTTGTGGATTGTCCCCTTACATTCCCCCCATCAACTCATTCCCTTGTGAAAAATATCCATGATGCAAGGCACCATACTGGTCCTGATCATACTCCTGGTCATGTGGGAAATCCTGTGACCTCTTTCCACTCCAAGACCTCATCCCCCATTGCTGGTTCCTCTAAGGGACCTTTTGAATCTATGAAGGCCTGAGCCTGCACATCTTACAATATATACAAGGACAAAGGAGGCTAGACAACTTGTAGAGTTTACTCCAAGTGGGAAGGAAAAAATGCTGTTGCCATCTGTAGAGAAAATGTTTGAGGATGATGATGAGGACAATATATCTGGAATGGAAGAGGATAATGATGTTTACATGTGCATAGACTGATTCTCTCAGAAAAATCTCACTGACAGTGGATTACAGTCCCAAGTTCAACAAGGAGGACCCCACACTTTGGGGAACTCCTCCATACACCAGCACCCATGTAGGTGCTTTGGACTATAGTAATTACTGTTCCTGTATGCCTTTCATCATTAGTAACAAATGTGGCATGTCATGTGATCTGTCTAAATGCAAAAAATGTAAGGGAAAGAAGAAAGCACTTGAGCCCAATAGCACTGAATGGATCTTAGATTCAGGTGCCTCCCATCATTTTTCAGGGAGTTTAGAGGACTTCAATGATCTCAAAGAAGGCAATTTCAGACCGGTTAGTACTGCCAACAAAGATGCTTCATTGATGATTAAAGGAATTGGTTCCATCCTCTTGTGTCATCAGATCCAGCATGGTGACAAATCAGAAGTCATGATTACATGCTTGACATCTGTTTATTTTTGTCCTGGACTCACAATGAGACTACTTTCTGTGGGAACCCTGCTCTGCACAGGATGGAAAGTAGAAGGAAATGCAGATCAGATAACCTTCCATGATATGCAAGAGAAAGAGGTATTACAGGCTCATCCTTCCCTATTGAGCCCTACCATCTTTTGGGTAGAAGGAAAATGTGTTCTTCAAGAAAGCATGTCCTCCCTGAAGGGACCCTCTGCAGAGACCTGGCATCATTGACTCAATCATGCTTTGGAAGAAGTACTCAGACATATGACTGAAAATACTTGGGGTTGTTTACCATTCAGTATCCAAAAGGATCCCACATGTCCTGATTGCACTTTGGGTAAGCAGCATCTGAAAACATTTATAGAATCTCATAAACAAGCATCATCATTCCTTGAATTGATCCATACAGATCTTCTAGAACTTCCAGTGCTCTCATACCATAAATGTAAATGGGTGATTACATTCTTAGATGACTTCTCTTCTCATGCTTGGATAGTACTCCTTAAAGCCAAGTCCAATGCCTTCTATGCATTCTGTAACTTTAGAGCTAATGTTGAGTTACAATTTAAGAAGCCAATCACATGCTTACACAGTGATTGTGGTGGAGAATATATGTCATCAGAATTTCTGAACTTCCTAAAACAACATGGTATTACACACAAGACCAGTGCACCCAATGTGCATCAACAAAATGGTTGTGTGGAACATTTGAATAGAATGTTAATGGATAAGACATGTGCCATGCAACTAGAAGCTTGTCTTCCCCCCTCCTATTGGGAGTTTGCACTAGATACAGCCATTCATGTCTATAATCGCACACCTATGTCTTGCTTCCCTGATCAAAATGGCAATCAGTAAGAACCCAGATATTTCTTACCTTAGAGTATTTGAGCATACATTCTCCTCCCACAATGGGACAACAAATTGGTACCTAAATCTGAGCTTATGCTCTTTGTGGGATATGAGTATGCAACAAAATCCTATCAGTTTATTAGATTCAACCAAGGCAATGTTATTTATGTTTCTCCCACTGCCCAGTTCAATGAAGGACTTTTTCCCAAGTACCAAGAGTTCTCACAAAAGAAACAAGTTGAGTTTGATCCTCCTCTTCCCAATTTTGACCAATTTCCAGTCCCAGATTTGCCACAAGGTGGACTGCCATCTCCACCATCAATTCCTCCTTCTAATAATAATCCTCCTAGTACTGACAATTCTACTGATTCGCAAACACCCCCAGATACTCCTGGAGCTATGAGTCCAGAAGCACCTAGTGAGCCTTCCCAATCTCCATCTCCTCTAGCTCCACCACCTCCTCCCAAACCAAGATGCTCTGCTAGGATTCCCAAACACATTCAGTGACTGGATTATGAGAGAAGTGATTTGCCCCAAGGGTGAAAGAGGAAAGACAAGGATGAAATTGATAAGGAGCAAGGTCCGTGATGGAATCCCATCTGCAGACATCCAGGTCATTTAGATAATCTGGAGGAAATTGAATGTGCTTGCCAACACATGTGGCATGCTCCTCCCAACTTCCCATGGGGACCAGGATATCCAGTTCAGGGGGAACCTAATGTTCAACAGCTTTGCCAAGAACAAGAAGTTGATTTCATAGAGTTCTTGTTGGTACAACATACTGGGAAACAAGAAGGTGTACCTACCAATTTCCACAAATTAATGAAGCTTTCTAAAGCATCACACAATGAATGGTTAAAGGCATAACTTGAGGAATTAGAAGCTTTAAAGAAGCACAAAGTATACAATTTGATGCCACTCCCAAAAGGTCAAAAGGCTATCAAAAACTGTTGGGTTTTCACTGAGAAATCTGATGGCTGTAAACATGCTTGCTTAGTGGCAAAAGGTTTCTCTCAAATCAAAGGCATTGAGTTTGATGAGTTATTCTCTCCAGTTGTCTGCTATGAATCTACTAGAATACTTCTTGCATTAGCAGTGCTTGAAGACTGGGGTATTGAAGCATTAGACATAAAAACTGCCTTTCTTAATGGCAAACTGGATGAAGAAATCTATATGGAACAACTGGAGGGATTTTGCATTCCTGGTAAAGAGAATATGGTATGGAGGTTACGATGTGCATTATATGGCCTTAACCAAGCCAGCTTAGCCTGGTGGTGCAAGATGTCTGAATCTATGCAGACACTTGGCTTACATTATGATAAAGTGCTGTATATCTGCCGCTATTTGCTTGGCACACCTAACTATCAAATTGTCTATGATGGAAAGAAAGGCAAAGGGATAATTGGTTATTCTGATTCAGATTGGGTATCAGATCCAATTAAGCAATGATCTGTAACTGGGAATTTCATTAACATTGCTTCTGGTACTGTTTCCTGGCTTAGCTGTAAGCAAAAAACAGTTGCACCCTCTTCCACTGAAGTGGAATATATGGCTCTCTCTGATTGTAGCTGTCAGCTTATGTGGATATGCTTCTTATTAAGTGAGCTTACATTTGAACTTCCCACTTTACCTCTGAATGGTGATAATATGGGTTCTATCTTCTTGAGTGTTAATCCTGCAATGGAAAGACAATCAAAGCATATTGATATCCAATATCATTATATTCAGGAATGCATTGAGAATAAAATGATCGTGGTATCTCAGATTGATGGGAATGAAAATCCTGCTGATCATTTGATGAAAAACCTTGGTCAAATGAAGTTTGAACATTTTCATCCTTTGTTAGGTATTGAGTTTACAAACTCTACCTCATAATTCCTCTTCCCAATGTCTGAGTGAGGGGGAATGTTGAAAATAACTTATATTTTCCTTTCTGGTTGCTGATGCTGTCTTGTGCTTGTGCCTCTTTACCTATGACATATGCCTAGTCATACATAGTCTTGAGCTTGAAATGCTATTCACTTGTTATGACTGCATTGACCTCTATGACTCACTATGCATACATATGACTCCTTTTGTATCTACATGAGTAGTACACACTGTAAACTCTCATAAGTATAAATATGGCTCTATATTTCTTGTATCACCTTATAACAATCTACTTGCTCTACAACTCACTTTTATCTACTCTCAGCAACTCTCTCAAGCTTCAATGTGAGTGTCCATTGCTACTTTGCTTATGCCTCACTGCTTCAACAGATTGTTCTAAGGTAATACAAGAAATGTAGAGCCATATTTATACTACTATGAGTTTACAGCATGTATTACACATATAGAGATGAAAGGAGTCATATGTGAGCATAATGAGTCATAGAGTTCAACACAGTCAGAATGAGTGAATAGCAGTTCAAGCTCAAGACTACATATGATTAAGCATATGTCAAGGGTGAAAAACACAAGCACAAGACAGCATCAGCAACCAGAAAGGAAATCATAAAGAATTTTCAACAGCTATACAATAGAACTCTATCAGAAAACTATCAGAACCCTGAGTTCATCCAGAGTATAAGGAATCAAGAGTTTATCAGGAGTTCATTAAAACTCTATCAAGACTCTGACTTATTGAATAGTTTTAGGTTTTATCCAAGAGTAGATATACATAGACCTCCAACATTTCTAGTGAAGTCTATCAAAAGAATCAAAATATTATGACTTCTGCCCTTGTCTAACTGGAAACCATCCTTTTGGAATAAGCATCAATGTACCTACCTAGTGTTGTATTGTATTACTGAATTAGGCAGAATTTTTGTGCTTATAATATGACTTGCATTATTTCTAGGATGTTTTAGCTGTATTATATTTACATAATTCTATCAAGAAAAAAAACAACTTAAGTGAGGAAACAGGAACTGCATTGAGGGAGGTGTAGTAAAGGCTACACTCCTTGGGTCTGCTGTTGCTGGACCTCTTAGCTGAATGTTTGATAGAAACAAAATAGTAACTTGGGTAAAGCTGCTGAGATAGCCAATATGGCTATTGTGTAGTGAAGATATGAGGGTAAGATGTTAGCAGAGTATATAGGCCAGAAACCCAAGTGATATTTGAGTAAGGATTGTAATCCTTGCTTACAGCTATATATATAAAAGGTCTGTACACAGACCAAGCTACTGAAACTATGGTAACTAGATAATATCACATGCATGACAATATCAGAGTATAAATAGATGAGATATACTATGCATGATCACAACAGAAATGGGAGGTGTTGGGGTGAGTTGCCAAGGTATCCAGGGTCAAACTCCTAAGGTACCCAAGCTAGCCAATGCTCAGGGACCCCAGGGTAGCCAGAGTGGCTGGGGCTACCAGATAAACTATCAGCATAGAGAAACCTACTATCAGGGTGATCCCCCTGACAGCTTGCTTATTTATATTCCTGAGGTCCTGTGTTTGAATCCCTCTGTTGTTGATATATTTTTATTGTATATAATACTGTTATGAACAGTCCAGACAAAGAGGAGCTAGAACTAGTCTTCAAATACACAAGATGGATACAGAAGACCACAGACTAGCTACAGGCACAGGAATATGAGGATGAAGAAAAGAAGTACTATAATACCATGCAAGACTTGGTGAGAGATGTGGAATGGGGATAACCCTGGAGGATTTTATGGAGTACTCCAAGGAAGAAGGAGATAGCAATGAACCAATAGAACCAACCTCCAACACAGATAGAGATACTAAGATAGCAGATAGCAGCAATGGAGAAGAAACTATGGAGATAGGATCAAGGAAAGGAGAATATGAGTCAGAAGAAAGCAATGGAACATTGTATAGTAGTGGAATGGAGAATGAGTACAGTGACTTATTGTAAGATAAGTATAGTAGCATGATAACAATTGGATCTAGGATCTAATATATCAACCTACACTAGTGGCAATATCAAGGAGGAAGATGATAGCAATGAAAGTACAGGAATGGAGATAGTAGCAGAAGGAGATAAGAGTGAGTCAGTAAAAAATAGCAGAATATTGCTGAACAGCAGGGGAATGGAAGACAAATAGTACTGACTCAAACAAGTCACATATAGCATAGGATGCCACCAGGTGCACATCCTAAGGCTATGCAACAGTAGAATGGCTGGTATACCTATAACAAGTTTATATTCCCTTCATAAGTATATAAGCCCTGTACAATAGTAAATTAAAGCCTTAAGCTTTAAACTTGTCAGTTGCAGCTATATTAATTCTTCTCTTAACTTGGCATATTCTCTCATTGTCTGAAGCTATCTCAATTCACTAAGCTCTATGGGGCCAACTATCTCAGACACCTTGTAGAGTGATTGGAAGCTCTCTCCACTTGTCATCATGCACACTATAAGGAGTCAAGGATCATAACAATGTCTGCATCTGTTCCTATAGAGACTAAGAGTGTACTGCTCTTTGTTTTGCCTTTGCCAATAGATAGGGTACTGGAAGGGGTAGTGGAGATGGTTGTGAATACAGGAGCAAGAGTGGGATATACACTGTAAGACCCAGGGGGTCATGATAAACAACCTCTGATTCCAGCATAAGGTGTGGTCAATTCCTACTATAAATAGGGATATTGGTGTTGTGGATATTCACTGATAATGTAGTAATTATGCACCTTAGTGTAGTTGATTACCACACTTAATGGAGGAATATCACTATATTTAAGGTCATGAGGGGTTGTGATTCACATCAAGTTTTTAAAGGATTACAACATTTGTTCAGAAGGAAACTGACGAAAATCACAACCTTTTCTGGGAAGGAAACTGAAGGGAATCACAACCCCTGTTCTGGAGGAAATCATGCTAGTTAGTCAGTGGAAGAGACAATGGTCTTAGTTATCATTCTTGACTACAAAAGATGCTTAAGTTGAATGTTCAGGTGGTCAGCCTCCTCAGGTGTGAGCATGAAAAGTGTGTAATTATTGCCTATTACTAGATTGATAGGCAACAATATATCTGTACTACTTCCTCCTCAACCTCTTCATCTTTCCACCACTTTCCATCGCTTTTCTCTTCCTCCCCACCAAAACCCCAGTATCCTCACCATCAATGCTGCCCTCTTCCTTGTCATCAGCACCATTCTCTTCCTTGTCGTCAGTGCCACTCCCTTCCTCATCATTGGCACTGTTCTCCTCCTCCTCATCAGCACCACTCTCTCCCTCATCATGGGCACCATTCTCTTCCTCGTCATCTGTATCCCTCTCTTTCCCAGCATCACCACCTGCCTCTCCCCTGTTACTGCTCACTCCTTCTTCACCTGCACCCTTACCACTGCTCATCCCCAGCTCTTCAAGCTCAGGAGCATTTCTGGTCCCATTGTTTTGATCCTTGTTAGTACCCTCATGGTCCTCATCTTCCTGAACTTGGGTGCCATTCAGAGCATGGAGGCTTCTGTTCCTGTTGGACCTTTTGTTTTTGAGCACCATCCTCATGATCTCCAGAGTAGCCCAGTTTCCTTCATAATGTTGAAGTTGTGGATGCTTAGCATGTACCTGTGTGGTGTATGTAGTTCACAGTCAGGATTTAGAGGTGGTTGAGAATAAACATACAATATTTACAACCTGGGCTAAGGGAAGTGGGTCTTGATGCCTCCAATCAACTTTGCATGGTATACATGTGTTGTCTAGGATATCACCAATAAATGTCTGCGACAAAAATTAGCATTTAAAGTAAAATGAGGGAAGGACTTACTTGATAGTAATTGTAGAGCAGCTTGTTGTTCTCCAAACCCATTTTGTCTTGAAGCCTTGTAAGGCTGCCATGGGGGCAAGGGATCTGTTTCATATTTTGATCCTTGGTCTTTGAGGCACTACCTTTTTTCAACTTATCAATCTCTGCTGAAAAGGTAGAAACTTTCGTAGGTTTTATTATAGATAGTGGGCTTGTTTTCACTAAGCTTAGCCGCAATTTGATAAGCTTAAGCTAATACAAGTGGAATGAGATAGATAAAGAACAGTTTTGTCTTTTAGGGTGTTCTGGGGGTGCGTTCTGACAGCAAAATTCAAGAGAGTAGTGTTTTTAGAGGTTAATGAACAGCCGTTGAAGTTATCATAGCCGTACAGTGCAACAATGAAAGGACAATCCCTGTCAATTCAAAGCGCTGGGTCTCTGGTCTCTGGTCTCTGGTCTCTGAACTCTGGTCTCTGTCTCTGTCTCTGGGTTGGTTGACGACCGAAGAAATCACACTTAACGATGCACACTAAATAGCCCTCTGAAACCGTTCTTGATCACGGCTCGCAGACTTGCATGTGGAAGCGGGGGTCAGACCTCTTGCTTCTCCATGAACAAGTGCAACCATATTTATATTGTTTAGATACATACGAGAGATAGTAAATATGAAATAGAAAACAATAAGCTTAATTGTTACAGGCACTGTAGAACATTTTGGAAGGTTTGGCAGCATTTCTACCTCACCCTGGGTTATGGGTTTTTCTCTGATTAACAAATGGCAATCCAGCCAGACATGTTCCGTGCTTGTCTGCATTATTCTGCGTCCACACGAGCACGTTAAGTTTCCGGATCAATTATGATCGGAATGTATAGCGGATGGACAATCCCTTGATCTGTTGTAATTAATCTCAGTTAAGCAGTATGCCGAAGTGCCGGAACCCACAAAGCACTTGTTAATTAGGAGTCTTTGATATTTCTAGGGTTTTGGGCATCAGGTATTGCCTCCCAAACGTTGGACGTTCCGTTCTGTGGTCCGGTCATCATTATTGAACTTGCGATAGACGTAATATGCCTGCGACAGCCGCTAGGTACATTCTTTTATGTTCAAATGCATTCGGGTTCATCAGAAAACTGCTTGTAAGGTCCCTTGATGTGACCGGGGTATACTCGATAGGCTATGTAGAGTCCTGAATCCCTCCAGAGAGCACTCTGATAGCTTGGTTCACTAAGCTTAGTGATAATGAGCTGGTTTGAACACTTCCGAGGCTCGAATATCCTCAGTTTCGTCGAACTGGCTACTACAGGATATAGTACCAATCCTCTATAGAGTTCTTTAATGATATAGCCAATGATTCTATGTAGAGAATCGTTCCGGAGTATGGAATTCATGTATAGGCATGAAATCGGCGTATCACCACTAAACAATGTCAGTCGTATAGATAGTACAAAGAAAATAATGGACTTACCTTCTTGTTTTGCAACCTTGGCAAGCAGGGTGGCCAGGACAGCATCATTTGGGGTTTGGGTCTGTGCTTGAGGTGGTGTGGGCATCCTGTTCTCTTTTGGTGGGGTGGGTGCCTTCCTTGTAGGTTTTTTTGTAGCTTTTGTGGTGGCAGTGGTGGGTGTCTGTGATGATGTCAGCTGGGAGCTGGGTTTCCCACCTGTGGTGCTGATCGTCTGCCTAGCGGGCTTCTTGGAGGCACTGGCAGTTTTCTTGGTGCTGGTCATGTTCATATGCACTATGAATAAAGTGTGAGCAACTGCAGGAAGCCACCAGATGATGATTACAATATGGAAATTGATGAGCCCACAGATGGAAGCTTATCAGACACTCATGTGTACCTCTCTCAGGGAGAAACGGTGAGAATGGAGCACACCAAGTCCAGGAGAAATATTTGGGAGCTATTCTTCCAAGAATGTGTGGCTGCTGTTGCTAAGCATAAAGAAAGAGAAACTCCACTAGGTCATCAAAAATGGGAGAACTGAGAGAGGAACCCACCCACTACTAGTGCACCTGTCTTTGTCTGGGATTGGGATTTTGATGATCCCACCAAGTTTACATGACAACTTGTGAGGAGAGATGAACAAGAGAGTACGCTTGTGGAATACAGCCCAGAGCAGAAATGATATGATGCTGTTTTCAATGAGTGGCACTATTGCACAGAGTGGGGGAAGGATAAGGAGGATAGTGACAATGAAGACATGCATGAAATCCAGGAGATTGCTGTGAGCCCAGTTGAGATGTTTCAGGGGGGGGGGAGACCAAAGTCAGGCTCCTGTGAGCACAGCCAAAATTCCTTGGGGGGAGGTGCTGGAAGTTGAGTAGTCTATGCAACTCGCTCCTGTATCAGCACATCTGGCAGACAGTGACCAATTTGTAGCCAACAATTTGCAGTGTGCAACTTTGGAGATCCTTTATAACCAGTTCAGCTTCACAGTCCCTGCAGACCTGAGTGAGAATGACACTGTGGTTGGACCTGTGAATGGGAGGAGCTTGATTCACACTTTGGGGATTACATGGACACCTTTGGAGAGTCCATTTTTCCCCACACTATTGGGTCAAAGATGTTTAAAGTTTCTTGCCTGTTTTTCTGAGAAGCTTCCTCCACAACCACATATCCAAGAGTGGGACTTAGCTGACCCCAATTCTCACACCTTGATAAACTCACACCAGTTGAAATTCATTTGAGTTGTAGCCAACTCAACTGATCAGATGTACATATTTGATTTTGGATCAGAGTTCACTGTGCCCTAAACCTTGCTGTGTATACTGCAACAGCTGCTCTTTCCATTTGCAGGATGGTGAGCAACATTAAGGAGAAAGACATGGTGCTGGAGTTGGTAATGGCTGGGACATGTTTCTGCATGCTTCAATCTGCCACTTCCCTCAGGGCCCTTCCCACAGGGGTGCTTCCTCAACCAGTATCAGTCCTGCTTTGTCTGCTAGACCACAAGTTCACTAAGACAGACTATGAATTCTACCATCAGTAGTGTCAGATCATTCTGAAGCAGTATTGTGGTCAAGCAGCATTGTTGCATGGGGGCTTCATTCATCACATTGCCCTTGACACCATTGGTATACAGGATACCCTATCTGGTCCATCAGGCAAATATCATGATGGTTTGCCCATGTATTCTGTTATGGATGCAGCAGGGAATGAGTTTTTGGATGACAAATTAAGCCAGGATGAGTTAGATGTAATCTGTGGGTTATATGTCTCATACACAGGTCTGAGTTCTTATTCCATTCATATTTAATGTGTCACTGACTGTGATCTTCAGGTCAAGGTGAGGACAAAAGAAAAGTGTCATGGTTTCCCTTGACACACCTTTATGAGGGATCAGGTGAAGATTTGGGATGTTGGTCTGACCAGATGGACAATCTCTACAACAGACAAGTGGCCTGTGTGATGGGAGCCTGCAAGGATGAGAAGACGGGATTTCCTTGGACTCCATCAATTTGGTGCCAGTGGCTGAGAGGTGCCCCTGAAGGATGAAGAGCAATGAAAGTCCTTGAAGAATGATCCAGGGAATTATCAACAAGTTCAGTCCCCCTAGTGCCCATTGGTAGATTTGTCTTTTTGTTTTTGCTGGAATAATGTCATATAAATACTGAAGTAGCTGGAATCACAAGTCAATATATATGTTTAATCTCCACCAGGCAAGCCAAGTTGAATGAGTGTCTTGAATAGTTGGTGATGTTACACACACGCTGAAGCCAATGGCTTGACCTATACACCCATAAAGCTGTTCCTCCTAGTTCTATGGTCACCCCCTGTCCCATCATCTATAGATCAGGGACATTGCATCTCTTGTTCCATTCACTTAGGATGAGGATGGTTAGAGGGCATGGGAAAAAAAGGTCAGGTGACCATAATCAATCAGCCTGTTTCCTTCACACAATGCCTTCCACCATCATCTCTGTTGTGCTTAACCACCTGGAACCTGTTTAATGGATGAGGTGAGTATTATGAAGGTCAAACTCTCATATACTGACACTCAGCACAGATGTTACTCCGTCATAGAAGCTAGATGCCAATCTGTGACTACCATCTGAGGATCTCCTCGGACGCTAACTGAGAGCTCTCAAACTTACTGTGTGCAATCATTGTGTACAGTGACATGTACTACTCTCTGGATTGGTGGATGTTAGGCCAGACATCCTACCTTCACATACTGATTCCTTATCCACACCCTCCCATTCTGTAGAAGTGCTCCTTGTGATGAGTAATATATGCTTGTCAAAATGTCTCATGCATCCCTGTATGAGTTATTCCACATCGGCAGAGTAAGTCCACCACGCTGTGCTATTGTGCTTTTTGTCTCTCTACTCTGACCATGTCTGTCCTCTGCACCTGCAGTTGCAGCCTGCTTGTAACACATGCTACAAAATGAAACCATTTGAATGGCCATGGAAAGACATCACTCAAAGCAAGTGTCCTGGCAGAGCAAGAATGGCTGGGACACACTTTCTTCCCCCCCAATCTCTGACATTCCCAAATTCCACCTCAGGACCACTGGAAGAGAGACTCCAAAAAGCGGTTGCAATCCATTTCTGACCAGGATGGCAGCTGCATGTGGATTAAGGCAGCCCAACCTGAGGTGTACCAACCTCCTGAGAAATTTCCTACCTCTCAAGCTGATATGGACCTCACAGAACCCCTCCCTGCACTAGAGCAAAATCATGACAATAACTTCCCTGATATATTGCCATCTACGTGCCAGTCAGACAGGTTTGTGGATAGAATCAGGCACGTGATGGAGCATTGATGGGGAAATGGCCACCTGTGAGATGATGGTTCTGGGCCTGCCTATAGGAATGATACCGACAGTGAAGACAAGGAATTTGGTGGTGTTGTCAGAGCTGAGCCTGAAGCTTCCCAGCCTGAAGCCTGCAAGAGCAATGAAGCCTGCAAGAGCAATGAAACCTGTGAGAATGATGAAGACAGCAAGGTTGACAAAGATGATGGTTTGTTTGTGGGGTCTGAGGTAGCTGGCATTTCCTCTTGGAACATGCTTGGTGAAAATTTCAAGTGTGAAGTGGTGTCCACATCCACAGGTTTGTTCTCACTTCATGAATCACCTGCCTTGCTAACAATACTTCAGATGTGAATGCCTTGGGGGATTTGGACCTTAATCTGCTTCATAGCTATATGCTCAAGGTGGAGGACCACATAACTGAGCACACCTTTAGTCAACTCTGTAAAGCTTTTCCAGGTAGCAATCAGGTCAGCCTGAAAATGACCAAGAAGTGCATTCAATCCCTGTCTGGATTTCAGCCCATACAATACAGCTGTTGTATAAACAGCTGTGTTTGCTTTGTTGGGCCATATGAAGACCTCACTGAATGCCCCATGAAGTGAGGGCAAATGGCATGTGTTTGAGAGGGGATGCAAGGTACGACCGCTACCGCTGGTCGTTATGGGTTTTGACCCAGACGTGTTTGAAAGAAGGTGAAGGAACGAGTGTGCACGGGCACTTTTTACGAGACTCGGGGTCGTATTTTTCTCCCCCCTATTCTACACATCCGAACCGTATTTAAGGTAGATAGGGCATTTTGAGCAGAAAAGCTGAAACAAAAGCGATAATAATAATAAAAAAGAAAAGAAAGGAAAAGAAAAGCCAGTTGAATGGCTCGTCAAGTGGCTCAACGACGTTGCGGTCGTGTAACTCGAGCATGGAATGGAAACGGAGAGAAAAGAGAAAAGAAACAGGGAGAAAAGAGAAAAGAAATGTATGAGGGGCACATACTGTGAGACAGTGGGCCTCCGAGGGGCCCTTTTGTAAGGCGTGGATACCCGCCCGATATGCAGAGTTGGGGCGTGGATGTGTGGGTAGCATGGCGATGGACAAATCTGACGTCGGAATGAAATGTCGGATTTGAAATTCTAAAGTTGGGAAATCGGGTTGGAATGAGGAGATGTCTGAAGATTGTCTGTCCAGACTAGTGAGGAGAGGTCGTGCATTGGTGGCTCTGCTGCCAGTGCACGTCCGATCCTTACACCCAACTGCAAGGAATTGTGATACACAACTAATGGAAAGCCACACAATGTTAGAGCCGGTGTGGGTCGGGACCGAGGCAGAGGGTCGGGGTGGTAACCTTGATATGAGGTAACCGGGGGACAGAGCGAAGTCAGTACGTAGACTTTGGGACCGAGGCGGAGTACGTCGGGCGGGGGGTTGGACTTGCGGCCTCAGCGTATGTGCTGTGCCCTCCTACTGTCCTAGTCTGTATTTCGAGAAGTCGGGGCCGAAGCGGAGTGAGGCAGAAGAGAGGAGAGGATAGAGAACAGGGAGCTGGTCCGCTGCTCGATTCGATTATCAGACTGAGGAGTACAAGCCAAGTACCTACAGTATATATACTACTGGCCTTACGAACTATGACTCGTACTGATTACGTGCGGAGCGAAGCGGAGGCTGATATAGTTACAATGGATTATGAACAGATTACGAATGGAATGGAAACCGGTACAGGTATGGAGACCGATAATGTATCGTGACTATGGACGGGAAATGGAGACTGGAACTAGAGACACTGAGGGTCAGGTGACCACGGCACGTGTGGAGGTGGTCTTGTGATCGGGGCAGTGGGTTGCGGTCGGAGCAAGTCGGGGCCGAGTCGGAGGGCAGAGGGTTGTTGTGTGGAGCACACGTGGAATCGAGAAGCCGAAGTTTAAGTGATTAGACTCTGAGTTGGCATGGATATGACACACAAGACATTTGGGTACCTTCCCCTCATCCCTTGCCTACGAGCTATGTCAGCAAACCCCACACATGCAAAAAAGATGCATTATCAGGGTGAACACATTCACAAGCCTGGCATCATTAAGGACATATTTGATGGTTCCCATTATCAGTCCTTGCTCAGTACTCTCATCCCCGACACAAGTCATCCCATGTTCTTTTTCTCTGATGAGTGTGACATTGCCCTTGGTCTTTCAATGGATGGCTTCACTCCATTCAAACAGCATGATAAGACATGCTGGCCCATCCTCCTTGTCAATTACAATCTACCCCCTGAAATATATTTCCAGAAAAATTACCACATTCATGTTGGTACAGTCCCAGGTCCGAAAAAGTCTTGGGATTGGAATTCATTCTGCTGGCCACTTGCTCAAGAACTCATTCAGCTTGAAATAGGTGTCAAAGCTTTTGACGCTATCAGTCAATTGTTATTCTCACTTCATACCTATCTCATCATAGCATTTGGTGACATTCTGGCCATGGCTATGATCACACGCATGAAAGGGCAGAATGGTATTAGTTCATGCTGCATCTGCAACATCAAAGGGATATGCTCACACTCTCACACTTACTACATCCCTCTTTGATAAGATAAGCTTCCTGAAGCAAATCCCCTTCAATACAACCTGTCTGACCTCCCCATTCACACTCACAGGGAGTTTTTAGAGCAAGCCCACACTGTGGAAATGGCCCCCAGTAACTCCGTACATGAGGAACTTGCCGAATGATATGGCATCAAAGGGATACTGATCCTCAGTACCATATCCTCGCTCTCATTCCCATCTTCATTCCCATTTGACTTCATGCACCTCATTTGGGAAAATTTGATTCCTAACCTCATTCTGTTCTGGACTTGCAAGTTCAAGGACCTAGATCACCAGGGCAAAGGCTATGCTATTGCAACGCAAATCTGGAATGAAATTGGCACAGCTACAGCAGCATGTGGCGCAACAATTCCAGCAGCTTTTGGAGCTTCAGTACCCAACATTGCAACTAAACGGTTACAAATGACTGCCGAGATGTATGCCATTTGGACACTTTATATTGCTCCAGTTGTGCTTCATGGCAGGTTCACAAATGTGAAGTACTATGACCACTTCATGCAGCTTGTCAAACTTTTGAAGCTTTGCTTGTTGTTTGAGCTCATGGAAGAGAACTTGAAACAGATTGATGAGGGTTTCAAGTCTTGGGTTCAGATGTATGAAAAGTGAGTATCTGCCTTCTACATTGTGCTCTTATACTTAAATAAATGTAGGCTATACTATCAAAATGACTCTGTTTGACTCTCCGCTTGTCCTCTGACCCTCCATACCATTCTTCATATTGCATGGGGTATCCAGGTAGTGGATCCTGTCTGGACGTATTGGGCATTTGCTATGGAGCATCATTGTAACACTCTGCTTCCATCAATCAGAAGTAGACACTACCCTTACAAATCCATCAACACCTTTGTTGTGGCAATTGCACAACTAGATCAAATATGATTATTATACAATCTTTACAAAGTGCTATCTTTGGATCCTGACAAGATGAAAGTGGACCAAATTGTTCATGATTTATGTATGTTCAACCTGTCATCTTGTCATTGTCACTTAATCACTTGCTTGCAAATAGACCCCCTCTACATGTTTTCCACCCCATGACAGTGTGAGGCCCTACCCCCACCCATAAATAACAAAGTTCTAGCTTCTTTAGCAACATGCTTTGATGTCACAAAGCAAGCTATTCAATCTGTCATAAAACAAGATCAGCCCATTGTCCAGTATGGCAGAGTAACTCGTCTTGAAGGAGGTGATCTCATGATTGCCTGTAACTTAGTTGGGAAGAGAAAGGACAGTCAGGATGCATCCTTTGTGCAAGTTGAGTTCTATGCTCCTTCCTGCACATGGTATCTGAATGTTCTTCATTCCAGTATACTCAACTTGTGGATCAGCATGCTCACCAAAAGAGAAGAACACCAGAATTCAGGCCATGTGATTTCTTTGGCCAACTAAAGTGTATCCTAGTTCTGGAACTCCTGTCTGCACCACAACTCAACTTAGCCATGCCAATGACCATTATTCTGACACTTATTTGTGGTGTCAAGGCAACATGGAAGAGTGGCATTTATTATTACAGTAATAAGGATTGTGGTGTTGACAAAGTTGTCAATCTAAGTACAGTGCAGTGTGTTGTTGGAAGGATATTAGACAGGGGTGTGTGGGCCATTGTAGATCAAAGCCCTGATATGGAGATCCAGGTGGATTAAGGCTCCGATCATGTTGATTTGCAAACCATTCAAGTCTACCATTACAGGCCAGTAGCTACATACTTGGTGTCTCTCAGATATCTTGGATGAGTAATTCGAGTGGACAATTTGTGCAGCCGCTGCCTTGGCCTTGATCTCATCCAAGGTGATGAAGGTGATAGGAGAGAGAAAACCAAGTGCATTAGCAGTGTTGTCAGTCCTGTGAAGGTGCTTCTTCCACAGTCCTCTCCAAGTTACAGGAACAGCTCACTTCCATTGAATCTGCAAGGGTAGTTGATGCCACCTGTCTAGCCATGGATATGGAGGCAGAGCGGGCCAAAGCAGCAAAGCTGCAGGCCAACCATGTCGCCCTTTCTCATGACCTTGCTACTGTATGATCGCAAGAACTTAATCAACACCAAGAGCTTGTTAATGCCTCTGATGAGATTGAGAACCTCAAAAAGCGGCATGCTTGTGAAATTATGGACATCAAAATGGACCTCAAGAAGCAAGAACAAGAGCTACATAATGCCAACAAAGATCTACGATTATGCAAAAGTGACCTTGAATGTGAATGTGGAAATGTCTCCACCCTTAAAGCCATCCTATCGCAACAGTTGACTGCTCATATTACCCTCACTACACAAGTCCAGGTGCTACAAACCAAAAACATCTGTGATGAGGTGAGCATGTCATGACCAGCATACAGTGAAAGTCACTATTTGCAGAGAAATGGGCAACAAAGGCACCTATATGGTGAAGACCCAGTTGATGAGTTGTTCAATTCAACTGAAATTGCTTGTAGATTGTCCAAAAAATGCCAAAGAATACATCAAGATATAATGATACAATTTTATAGATCACCCTGACAGTTCACCAGTCATAACATACCACCTCATCCAGACTCTTTCCCCCAGCCCTCCATCTTCCTCCATTCATGAAAAGCTGCGCTCCTGGCAACACGCCATTATGTCCATAAAGATGGAATGTCGCAATGGCATGCTCATTGTCGAATGCCTGCACTGTCCAGTGGTGGCGGCTATCAGTATCCAAGCTATGTTTTTCACCCCTAAACCTCCCTCTTCCATCAGCTATCTAATTTATTTCATTGAATACTCACATCAGGACCCAATCCACATTCCTATCTCCAAGAACTTGCAGAGGTTCATCCCTGAAGTCCACCACTGCCCTTTCCAGCACCTGTCTCACTCAATTCCTCTCCCCTTCACTCAGGTTCGCCTTTGCATGTGGATTGCATGAATAAATATAATAATACATGTGGTTGGGATGTTATCAGAAATTCCATCAGAAGGACAGTTATATTTAGTACAAATTCCCATGTCACTATGAAACAATCAGTAGTGTACATCAGAAGGACTATTCTTAGTTATGACTCATTTTCCTTATCTATGACTCATAGTTACCTGGGTCTGGTCTATTATAGTAGGAGTATAGCCACACTTAGAAGTATATAAGGATACAGTACATTCCTATGTATCCTTATCTTAGTGTTATACAGTTCTTGCCTCCTATAACTCTTTTCCTCTAAACTGGCTGGACTATAGTGCTCCATCATCTCCAAGTCACACTTAGTAGGACAGGACCAAGTCTGTATAGACATCCTGTGTCAAACTCCATGCTACTCACAAGTGAACCTCTAACCTGGGTAACAAAACACTAAGATACTCTGCTGCTTATCTCTTGCTTGCCCTCTACTCTGCTCTGCTCTGCTGACATACTGAACATGTTGAGGTACTCTGGTCATTCAAAATGACATGCAAAAGAAAACTGCCCCTCTGTGTAGCCATCACTATGTCCCTCAACCTCTCCCCACCAGAAGACCTGGTTTACCTACTCATATTCATCTTTACCTCCACTGCCACCCTCATTGCCTACCAAATAATCACTCTAGAACTTGAACACATCACATGCCCTTGCCACTGCTGTGTTGTCAGATTGTGGAACCTGTATTCGGGAATCTCCATAATCACCACCCAATTTTTCATTCTTCTAGTGATAATTGATCACTAGACAACTGCCACCATGCCTCCAAAGAAGTTCTCAGCCTGAGAAACTCCATCAACCCCTCCTCCCAAATCAAGAACTAGAATCCCTGTTACGCTGGTTAGGCATCTGCAAGGCTCAATGCAATTAATGACAAGTTAACCGTTGAGTAGTGCGAGCAAGTCTAAGGCAATGCCAAAGAACAGGAACAAATACTGTGTATAATAAGACAAAGCTAAGGATTACAAGTAATACTTAGGTCTATATATACTACTGAGGCAACTGGCATGTGATAAAAGAGAGAATCACATGCGAATGGGCAGAAATCACAGGCTAAAGGTGGACTAACTATAGATGGGCAGTAGCATGTGATAAGTAAATATAACCAGGCGTTGACAGCAGGCGGTGACATGTGATAAGTAAAAATAGGGGGGTGGGTGCATGGAAGGGAAAATGGTAACATTACCCCCTTCTAATCTTTGAACTCTGTTTTGAAGCCAAAAGACAGTGGGGTACAGGTGTTGGGTGTGGATCACAGAAATAGTCGTTTCTAGTCATAACCGTATCCATTGTAGGTGTAGTCGTAGTCATTGTATTGGCCATCGCCAATGATATCATACGTTTGTCCAAAGGTGTTGGGATAGCGTTGCACCATCCTTTCAAGCATGGCATTTCATTGGTTTTGGTGGTAGACAGGGCAGGTCCACATGTAATGTCCTGGTGCGGAGCAGTTGCAGTGACGACAGGTATATTGGGGACAGCTGTGTGCCCAGTGGCCAATTTGGTGGCACTTGAAACAGCGATTTCTTCCAACATCATACAAGCGGGTTGTTGCGGTTTGGGGTGTGACAGTGGGGGTGGTACGATGTTGAAGAGGTCTCTGGGGTAGGGGGTGGGTTTCCTGTTGTTGACGGGCTTCCATTCACTGGGTGAATTCGTCCACTGTTTGTCATCAAGTTTGGGGTGGTGGTGCTGAGGTGGGGGGTACAACAACAGGTGGGGTAACAGGGCTTGGAGGTTGTTCAGGTCAAACTCGTCGGTGGGTAGAGTGAACAGGGACTTGTCGGGCCGGTCTGTTGGTTGGCATAGGTTGAATCGGACTAGGGATTGTAGGTGCAATCCATATACCGGTTGTGGAGCTGCAATGCTCAGTGAAGATTTGACAGAAGGTGGGGTCAGCCCACAGGCGGTTGAATGTGTTTTGGTTTGCCTCTTTGACTCTTTCAACGCTTTGTTCAAGGCCACGGAGGCAGAGGAGGTTTTCGTGGAGTTGGAAGAAGCCATCATGAACTTCTGTTGATACTGCTGGCATTGGTGCAATAAGAAGCAAAAAGACAAGGGTAGAGGCACTGTCGACTTCATTAATATAGTCGCTAACAGTAGCGACAAGCGGGGGAGTGGGGATGGCGGTTGGCATTTCAGCGATGGGTGGAACGGGACTGGGGGGAGTGGTCTGTCATGGTACATGGTGTGGGGGTGGTGTGTCTTCAGTGGTGTTAAGAGCACTTTTGACGAGGAATTGATAGAGGATGCGGTTGGAGTCGGGTTGCGCAGACAAGGACCTGGTTGTTCCATCTAACGTTGGTGGGGTAGAAATAAGAGCAGATTTGGATGGGAGTGAATGGACGGAGGAAGGCATTGTGTTGTTAAATGAGGCGGTGTGATTTATTTACGGTAGGGGTGGTGGCGAGAATGCCATGGTTTCTTCGTGGCTTTAAAAGAATGAATAACAGGCATGTTTTCGTCATTTTGGTCAAGTCCTTTGAGTCATTTATACTCCATCAGGAATGCTACTGCATCTCCTTCATCTTCCATTTCAGGGATAACTTCTCCATCCAGAGTTTTGGGTCTGATTTCATTGGGTACTGATTTAAAGTGAGACTCAGGTTCGCAGGTATTTTCAGATTCGGGCCATCCGAGCCATTTGACTAGGTATTTGAGGTGGTTTCTGTAAGGGGACTGGCGTCGTGTGCTTTGCATTGCGCCCCCCCTTACGCAAGGTACTTCTAGGGACCTGTGGTTGGACGTCCGGGCTCGGCCTTCTTAGCCGATGCCCGATGCCCGAGCCCGGTCTCGGCCTTCGGCCACCCCCATCCCCAAGCCCGATCTGCGGGCGACTTCTATTATTAGTTGCTTGTCTATTGTTTGCGTACGTTATTACTGGTAGCTATCGTAGTGTCTGGTTACCCGGTCTGTGCGCAGACCACTATGTATATATATAGCGTGGGTGGCGATTGTAATCGCCACCTGAATATCAACTTGGTTCCGGTGCCTTACTTCCCCTAACAGAATATTCAGGTCTCTACGCGGACTTGCCACCCTAGCTCTCTGCACCCCATCTACCCTGTCCCCAGCCCTATCGCCAGTATGCCTCGCCGAAAGTCCTCAGGCAAGCAGAAAGCGACTGCGCCCACACTACCGACCACAGCCCCTGCCTCGGCAGGACCCTCGCGTTCAGGTGAGGACACTCAGGCCTTATTGGCCCGGATCGGCGAGCTTAACCGCTCGATCGGTTCGCTCTCGTCCCGCCTGCGCACCCTCGAGGAGCGTCCCTCGATGGCTGCCGCCGGTCCTTCTCCAGCCGTCATTCAAACGGCCACTACCCGAAAGGGTCGCTCGCAGGTTTCTGCCGGCGCCCCACGCACTCCTAACCGCCCGGGCCCCACTCGCCCCTCGGTAAAAGGCACATCTACCGCCCTCCCGCTCTCGGCCTACTACCCGCAGGAAGACCAGGCCGATCGCTATCAGACCACTCTCGTCATCGCCGACGGCTTGAGTGGTCACGTGATTGGTCGTGGCGGCCGCGGCCTTAAACAGGTCGCAGACATTAGCGGCGCTCACCTCCGTGTCTATTCAGTGGCCACGGATGGTGCCGACGAGCGCCATGTCTCTATTAGGGGGACCGAGCAGCAACTCGGTGATGCCCTTGTGGTATTAGGTAAGCGGATTGCGCGCAAGCGCGTCCATCTTCCCAAGACAAAGAAGGAGAAGACCACAGCGGTTTCCGGCCCCGCCTTGGCGGCCCCCGGACCGTCTGCTCCTGGAGCAGCCCAGGCCCCTGCTCCGGCCCGTACGGACCCCATTGCCCCCGGCTCTGCCACCCCAGTCCCAGACTGGGCGCATCCGGGTGCGCGGTCCTCCTCGCAGGCCTCTTCAGTCGCACCCACTCCCCCTCACATCGCTACCCCGGCCGGCGTCCCGTCGACAACTATGCGTACGGCCGCATCTACTCCTACCCCTACCCGTTCGCCCGCGGTTTCTTGGCAACCGTCGCGCGGCTCCCCTATGCCCATCTCTACCCCCTCCGGCACGTCTACCCCCGGAGTCCCATCAGTCCGAATGGGAAGCGCCACCCCTACCCCGGCCTTGACCCCGATGGAGGTCAACAGTGTCCTCTCGACCTGGGGCCGGGGGGTTATGCCTACTGCCCCTGCCGACCGTCTTGATATGGCCCGTTCCCTTGTGGTGGATGGGTCTATCATTCGGCTAGCGGATGGCCGCTGGGCTCGCGCCTTTTAGGACAAAGGAACCAAGTCGCCGGGTCGTCGACTCTTAAGAGGGGGCTGGTGTAAGGGGACTGGCGTCGTGTGCTTTGCATTGCGCCCCCCCTTACGCAAGGTACTTCTAGGGACCTGTGGTTGGACGTCCAGGCTCGGCCTTCTTAGCCGATGCCCGATGCCCGAGCCCGGTCTCGGCCTTCGGCCACCCCCATCCCCGAGCCCGATCTGCGGGCGACTTCTATTATTAGTTGCTTGTCTATTGTTTGCGTACGTTATTACTGGTAGCTATCGTAGTGTCTGGTTACCCGGTCTGTGCGCAGACCACTATGTATATATATAGCGTGGGTGGCGATTGTAATCGCCACCTGAATATCAACTTGGTTCCGGTGCCTTACTTCCCCTAACAGTTTCGTTGTTTTCAGTGGTTTAATATGGCTTCAATTTTGTATACTTGTTTGCCTTCAACTGTTAGGGGTGGGGGTCGGACGTAATTGGGTCCGTACGTTTTGGTTTCAGTATATGGCATGAGGAGTTGGGCATGGAATACAGGGTGGATTTTCCAGTGTTTGGGGAGTTCGAGTCAATATGAAACAGGGGATAATACATTGAGGATACGGAATGGTCTGAGACATTTGGGGGCCATTTTATGCATGGCATACGGGGTATTTAAGTTCCGGGCGTCGAGCCAAACCATTTGATTTTTGTGGAACAGGGTAAACTTTGATTGGCATCATTTTTCCATGTATTTCATGGCGGTCTCATGTGCATTTTTAGCATTTCTGCAGTATAGGTCGATTAATTCCATACAGTTGTTGACAGTGGGAGATTCGGTTTCAAGGAGAATGGTGGGAAGTGCTTTCGGTTGTATTCCCATAATGATTTTAAACAGTGTTTGTTTTCATAAGGCGTGCGGTTGGCTATTGTATGCAAATTTGAGGAGTGGTAGGGCTTGTGACCAATTTTCGGGATAGTGCGAGCAGAAAATGGAGAGATACGCTTGGGTTTCCTGGTGTGATTGTTCAGTTGCTCCATCTGCTTTGGGGTGGTAGGCTGTGGTCATTGCAGGGGTTATTTCGAGTAGTTCCAACAGTTTCTGGAATGAATGCACGGTGAAGCGTGGGTCGCGGTCAGATATGATACATTCAGGTAGGCCATAATGCAGGTAGACCTTATTTAGAATGATGTCGGCGATGTTGTCAGCGGTCACAGATTTGTTGGTAGCAGTGAGAATTACCCCCTTTGAGAGTCCATGGTCCACAATGGACAGAATCGAGTCAAAACCTGTGGAGGGAGGGGGGTCAGTGATGAGATCCATCGCGATCTGAGTGAATGGGTGGTTCGACTCGGGTGCCAGGATAGGGGTAAAAGAAGGCTTGGCAGGGTGCCGGTTAATTTTATACTGTTGACAGTCAGTGCATCCCCTGACATAATCACATGTGAAACTGGCCATACCAGGCCAGTAGAAATCATGCTCCAATGCATGAAGGGTTGTATCAATACCGGGGTGTCCTGCGGTAGGGGAATTATGATATTTCCATAGGATATGTCGGTGGAGTTTGAGGTCTTCCGGTGGCACGGTTCTGCCATCATAGGTAACAATTAGACCTTTAGGGGCTCCAGTTACAGAATATCGGGAATCCGTCAGAATGTATGGGGCAGTCATGAGAGCAGTGATCTGTTCGGTGGTATGTGGGTCGTAATTACTATGACGGAGTATATTGTCACGGGTTTCTTGGTCGACGGTGTTGATGAATATGGTTTTGGGTAATACTGTTACAGATTTGTTATCCTCATCTTCGTCGGGGATGTGATTGGGACGTCGGGAGAGGGCGTTGGCGGCGGGTATTTTCGTACCTGGTACATGCTTGATTTGAAGATTGAAGTGGGAGAGGAATTGATGCTAGTGGGCCTGGCATCGGTTTATGTCCTGCGGTTTCTTCCAGTAAGTAAGATTCTGGTGATTGGTACAAACTTTAACGGGGAAGGGTCCTCCTTCCAAATAATGATGCTATTCTCCTAGAGTGTGGATGATGGCAAGTAATTTGCAGTTGTGAATATTGTAATTTCATTCAGTGGGTGTAAGGGTTTTTGATAGGAAAGCCATGGGGTGGCATTGATTATTAATGTCAGTTTGGTAAAGTACAGCTCCAGTAGCGTATTTTGAAGCGTCGCATTCAATTTCAAATGGTTTTGATTGGTTGGGCATTGTAAGTATAGGTTGCTTCAAGAATTGAAGTTTCAAAGCATTGAACAAGTCTCAGCACTTGTTGGTCCACTCAAATAGTTGTTTGGTTGACATGAGGGCATTAAGGGGTCGCGCGATAGTGGAATAGCCGTGGATAAATTTCTGGTAGAAGTTGCAGAAACCTATGAATTTACAGATGTCTTTGGTACATTTTGGTATGGGCCATTGGGTGATTCTGGCTAGTTTGACGGGGTCCATTTCGATTCTATCGGGTGTGATAATCATGCCGAGGTATTCCATATGGTCTCAGTAGAATTCGCATTTCTCAGTTTTGAGATAGATGTCGTTCAAGGCCAAACACTTGAGAACTTCTTCCATAATGTGGTCATGTTCTTCCTGGTTGTGAGCAAAAATGAGTATATCATCCATATATACGACGATTCCTCCTTTACTGATCAGGGATGCGAGAATATCATCCATAAATGCCTGGAAGGTTGCGGGGGAGTTGCACATTCCGAAGAACATGATGGTCGGTTCAAATAGTCCAAGCGGGGTGTTGAATGCACCTTTCCATTTGTCTCCTTTCTTGATACAAATGTTATTGTATCCGGCACGGATGTTGAGTTTGGAATATATGTGGGCTCCTTTGAGTTTATCCATAATCTTGGTAACCATCAGGATTTGGTATGCGTTCTTGACTGTATGTTTATTGACATAGCGGTAATCCTGACAGGGGCGGAGTGAGCCATCCTTTTTGTTGACGAAGAAGAATGGGGATGCCATCGGGGATTTCAACAGGCAGATGTAACCTTTACGGAGGTTTTTGGAAATGAACTCTTTCAAAGAGTTGTCCTGGTTCGGGGAAAGCTTGTAAGCTTTCATTGCGACGGGTTTAAATTTGGGCTTTAATTCGATAGCGTGGTCGTAGGATCGTCGGGGAGGGAATCATTTGGCAGCCTTCTTGCTGAAACAACTCAACCATCAGTGGAATTGGCAGGGAACTTTAATGGCAGGGTCATCGACCTTTTTGTCTCTGTGTTTAATTGCAAGTTCTGTAGCCTGGCTAGTTTGGTTGATCTCAAGCTCAACATGAGTGAGTTCAGGGGGCGTACTAATGATCTGACATATCTCGGACTCTAGAGAGAACTCTTCGTAGTCCTCGTCAAGGAGAGGTTCATAGATCAGTTCGTGCAGGGTGTAGGAAAATTTTCCTTCGAGGTCGAATGCATTTAATTGGTCCATTGTGAGGGTAGCGATATCGATCAGACGGTTATTGTACGTTAAGTATTCGGGGTGGTGGTTGCGCTTCTTCTCTCTTCTCCATTGGAACATACGGTGTTTCCAATCAATCTTTGGGTTGACTTCATTAAGCCACAGGAAACCAAGGACCATTGGTTTCGATCCTGTTGCTGCAATGTAGGCGGTGATGGGAGTTAATCGACCATAAATTATCGTGCGGAAGGTAGAGTAATGGGTGATCATTCCGTTTAGATTGTTCAATCCATCAAAATTGCACATGTTAATTGCTTGGGGAAGTTCTTGCTTCCATAAATGGTGCTTGGTGATGAAGTTGTCTGATATGAAGTTTCCTTGAGCTCCAGAGTCAAGGAGGGCGATAAGCAGGATGTCTTGTTGTTCTCTCAGGTTCTGCACCTTTAAAGGATGATATATGGATTTATTGTTTGAAGTAGATGCGAGAGTTACAACATTACAAGAGAGAGGGGAACTGGGAGGGGCTGGTGCCAAACAGAACCTCCGAATCAAAAATTTGCAAACGGTTGCATAGTTGGGTCTTTAGACCAAGTCTCATAGACTTCAATGGCTTTGGTTTCGGGAATAGATTCAATGATAGAACGGATTTTAAGGGAAGTGTTTTGTATGTTGGTTGCTTTATCAATCTTTGGTTGCGGTTGGGCAACGTTAGGGCAGATGCGGGAAATGTGACTGGGTTTGAAACAATGGAAACACAAGCCTTTCTTGTAGGCACATTTCTCTTCAGGTGTAAAGATGGCATTGATATCAATGTCGTCATTGTGGGGAAAATGATCCAGTTGGTCTTCTTCGGCTTCTTCTTGATCGGGGTGTGGATCACCGGGGATATTAAAGGAAGGGTAATATTCGGGACCTTCATTAAGGTATGTGTTGTTGATCTCCATAGTATTCAGATCACGCGGTGGGCAGAATTGATAATGATGGTTTGGTCCAGTGTAGGACAATTGTTGTTGCAGTCAGCGATATGGTTGTTGTGTACGGTGGTAGTTATTAGCGGGAGTGGGGCGTGGGCGGAATCCTGGGCATGGTCCAAGGATTGTAGAAGCGGTGCGCCAGCTGTAGTCGATCTGGATAGCGCAGCAGTACCATTCGTTTATGGTATTGGGTGGGTTCAGATCAGTGAGGATTTTGTAGGTGAGGTTCCGGTTGATAATGTTTTGGAATTTTTCTATGAGGGTACGGTCTTTGCGGAGTCCTGAATGGTGGACAAGAGTCTTGAACTCTGTGATGATGTCTTCAATGTTACGAGATCCTTGACAGAGGGTGTTAAGGTTGTGGAATGCTTGGGATGGGACGTCAACAGGCGAGAATGCTTCAGTGAACTCTTCAACAAGTTTGTCGTATGTTCCAGGGGTGAACTCTCCCCAAATTTGCTTCAACTGAAAATACTGGTTCTTCCAATTACTGGCTTCGCCGGTTTTAAGCAAGGATAAGAAGAATACGATCTTCTTGTCGTCGGTGTTATAGATGTTGGCATTACCATAAAGGTAGAGTGCTACAGAGTTAATAAATTCCTGGAAATTCTTGCGGTTGCCATTGAACGGTGTTGGTTTTTTGAACAATAGTTCTTTGTAGCTGTTGTGCTGCGGTTGTGGTGACAGTGATCAGGGTGGACCTTGTGGTGGTCCAGGTGGTCCTGGTGGGCCTCCGGGTGGTCCTGACAGTGGCTGGTTAGCTGGCGGGTCTCCCATAGTCTCAGACATGGGTTCAGAGGGAGGAGAGGGTGGTGGAAAAGGTTGTAAGGTGCAGGGGAGTTGGTAATGTCCAGGTTTGATCTGTCGGATAGGGAAATGTAGGGGTCCTCCGGTACTTGTGGTTGCTTCTAGCAGACCAAAGGGGAGTCAAGGTGGTTCAACAGGTGATGGTTTGGTAATCTGGGTGGCTACCTGAAGGGTGGTATCCACTGGTTTGGGTGGGGTTGCATATACGGGTTGGTCGGACTCAGGAGAAGATGAAGACATGTGAAAAGAAGGAGTAGGGCAAGGAGTAGATGGAATGGCATGTGGGGTAACAGACAGTTGAGAGGGTCCTGGAGATCCAGAACCAGTTTGGGAAATGCGAGGGTTAGGATAGTCTGTCCTGGCTTTGAAATAACTACCCATGATGGGCAACAATGTCTTTTCCGGTAAAGAGGAACCTCCGAGAATTTAAGATCCACTAAGACATTCAACAAGACAAACAAGGAATCCGAGAACCTATAGAGACACTGGGGTGCGAAGGTTCAGAAGAACAACAGCCGGAGTTCTTCAGGGTGAGGACCATGTCAGACACTCGAATAGACAAGCGATGATCCTCAACAGATTACGGTTCTGTCTAGACCTCACAGTTAACGGTACTGTGCAAACCAAAGAGGGCAAGAAGAGAGAAGAGAGGCAATGAGTAGCTTTGTCTTTTGTTATGCTGGTTAGGTGTCTGCAAGGCTCAATGCGATTAATGACAAGTTAACCATTGAGTAGTGCGAGCAAGTCTAAGGCAATGCCAAAGAACAGGAACAAATACTGTGTATAATAAGACAAAGCTAAGGATTACAAGTAATACTTAGGTCTATATATACTACTGAGGCAACTGGCATGTGATAAAAGAGAGAATCACATGTGAACGGGTGGAAATCACAAGCCAAAGGTGGACTAACTATAGACAGGCGGTAGCATGTGATAAGTAAATATAACCAGGCATTGACAGTGGGTGGTGGCATGTGATAAGTAAAAATAGGGGGGTGGGTGCGTGGAAGGGAAAATGGTAACAATCCCAGGACTAGGAATCCCAAACCCTGATCCAAGAAGAAATCCCACACCCACACAAACTCCATCACCATTCTACCCCCCATCTCCATTTGATTCACCTACTCCATGTGCATCAACCTCAACCCAAATTGTCACAAGAACCCCAACATCATCAAGTGTCTCTGCCACATTAGCCAAAAGACAAAGACAATGTGAAGAACAAGAAAAATGCAATATCATTGCAAACCAATTCTCCAAACGAGAACTTAAATAACTCCAACAAGCCATACAACAACCAAGAGAACTCACAGGTTCTGAAGAGAATCTTCTCTCAAGACACAAAGCCTTCATTGAACTCAACCAAGGAAAAACCCCAGTAGATGACAACTCAGACATCTACATCACAGACAATAACAAATCAGAACCCGATAAACGACCCTTAGCCCTACCAGCCCACCCACACCACCTCCACCATCACCACCACCAGGACAATTACAAATGGCCCCTGCACAAACCCCAAAGGAGTTAGGACTCCTCAAACCCATCGCTTTTGATGGAACCAGAAGACTATTTGAAGACTGGATCTTCCAATGTGAAGTTTACGTGCTTGCCAACATGACCACTTACAACACCAACCTTGCCAGAACCTTATTTGTCCTCTTGATGATGCAATCAGGAGATGCCCAAGCATGGGCCAGACAATACCTCCATGAGAGGAATGCCCAAACCCAAGCTGGACAACCCATAGCTATGGAATCATGGGATAGCTTCACTGCCCAACTCAGAACTGACTTCACCCCAGCAGACAAACATGCATATGTACATACCAAACTTCAAACCCTACATCAAGCAGGCAAACCAATGACTGAATTCAATGCTCAGTTCAAAGAACTTGTCTGCCAATCCAGACTTACTGAAGATTGCACCCTCATTGATGTATATCAAAAAGCAATCGATTGCAGAATCACTATGAAGATTGATGAATCAGAAAACCCACTGACAGCTATCACCACTTGGTATACCTGAGCAAACAAACTCAACAACAACTTCCATCGTATTAATGCCCTGTATAGCACCCCCAGAAACACGTTCCCTCAAAGGAACCAATATCAACCTAACCATGGACCAAGCCACCCAAACAACAACATGCCCTATGCACAGTTTTACCAAAGGAGCAATGCTCCATGTTTCACACCACAAGACCCACACACCATGGAAATAGACCATGTTGTAGTAGAAGAAGGATATGAAGATCCTTACCCTGAAATCCCACAACCAGAACATGCCAAAGAAGACTCTGCACAAGAACCATTGGAGATAGATGCAGTTGTCACAGAACAACAAATGAAGGCTTATCAGAAGCAAGAATGCTTCCAATGTGGAGCAAATGATCATTGGGTTAGTAAATGCCCACATCCACCACCTGCCAGACATTTCCCAGGAATGCATACCAATCCATCATGTCCAGCCAGAAATCCAAACCATCCTGTAAGGGGACACTCCAAACACCCCAGTAGTACCTCCACCAACCCTATCGACACCCCTGGCCCCCCCAATGCATTATATATCCCTCCTTTCAAACGCTTACACTCCTCACTATCCAGATAAAACCCTCCCTCATTCCCTCTCATTTCTACAGACTCTAGACTGTCATGTCCACTCCCCACATTCGTTTCAACTACTCTGGATCTTGTGTGACACCCAGACATCATGGCTAAGCCTGGTCCAATTTATATTGATTATATAAGTTAGGTATATACCTAGTTTTTGCCTGCAGGGGTTTCCTCATCCTATTCTCTTAGGATTTCCCTGCAGGTATGTGTCCTGTACATAACTCATAGTCTAATATCACTTAGGATTTCCCTGCAGTGTCGCTTCGGCTCCCTGAGTTGCCCAAGCCCCACAGGTCACCCTAACACATCCTCCCTTCCAAGGAAATAAGCCTAACCCTGGCTTTAAATCCCAACAATGCAAGTGTTCCCTTGCCATTGCAGAAGTCACATCCCAAATGCACCAAATGGTCGATGAACTCGATCCTGAATTACAACAAGAACTCCACTCTATGCTAGCTGAGGATCTGGAGATGCATCCATTCCAGGATTTTTAAAAAGGAACACTGTCAATCGATGTGCCCCTGCACATTCCAGAACTCAGAAGGATATTTCTTACTCTCACTCCCAGAAGGACATTTTCTCGATAAACTCTGTACAATTATGACTTTCCCTGAATAAACAATCCCTTTTCCTACCCATTGAGATTTGGAGTGAACAGATGTCAAAAGCCATGGCCATCACTGCCCTGATAGACTCAGGAGCTCAAGGGAATTTTATCTCCCACAAAATCATTGAATGACATGGTTATCAAACCAAATGGCTGGACCAACCAATCCCTCTTAGCAATGTTGACAGAACTGACAATCAACATGGCAAAATCCATGAATATATCAAAATCAGAACCATCATCGATGGAAGAGATTGCACACTAGAAGCATACATCACAAACACTGGTGAGAAAGATCTCATCATTGGATTTCCCTGGTTGGAACAATACAATCCCAACATCAATTGGAAGACCAAGACATTCTCTTAGAAACCTCAAATCAATCACCAGGACTTTTCCAAACTCCTCAGAACTCTATGATGACCTGTCAAACTCAACTCCATTGCCATGGACATAATGGCTGGAAAAACCTCTCAACCCAAGGATAACCCAGAAGAATATGTCAAATTTTCAAATGTTGACCTCAATACCTTCTCTTTAGAAAAAGAAATGAATCCAATGCTTCTAACCCCATTAGAAGTAAACACTAAAGCAACACACACTACAATGCTCCACAATGAGCAATACAACCCGACAAGATTGGCAAACCAGAAAGGAAAACAACCAGAATCGAACAAGGAGCCACCCAAGATCCCTTGGAGATTCACCCAATGGGCTAAAATATTCAACAAAAAGGCCTCCAAACAATTCCCACCATCAAGAACATTTGATCATGAAATTGAACTGAAACCAACATTCAAAGCAAAATTGATGAAACCTTACCAAGTGGCACCTGCTGAAGAAAAAGTGCTAAAAGAATTTATAGATGAAAACCTCCAAAAAGGGTACATCTGCCCTGTTAGGGCAGCCTGGGAGGGCCTTGACAGCTTAGGGGGAGCTGAGGGGACACTGCAGGGGTATCCTAAGTCTTATTAATCTGTGAGTTAAGTACAGGGCACATACCTGCAGGGATATCCTAAGAGAATAGGATAGAGAAACCCCTGCAGGTGAAACTATGTATATATATGACTTATATAATCAATATAAGTTGAACCAAACCTGGCTGTGGTGTCCAGGTGGTACACAAAGGGCAATCATGGTTGAAACCAAGGTGAGGAGTGAGGGTGGCTGTCTAGGATCTACAGGAATAAAGGAGGGCAGAAGGAGGTTGAGGAAAGTGTGGAGAGTGAAGGAAAAGGTTCATCTGGTCAATGAGGGGCCATCTGGGGTATTTGGACTGTGCATGGGGCTTAGGCATTTAAAAGGGGGAATATACAGTGTGTTGGGAGTGTTGCTAGGGTGTTTGGGGTGTCCCCTTACATGCCCCTCAAAATCCCCTATGGCATCACCATTCTTCTTTGTTGCCAAGAAAGGAGGAGACCTCTGACCCTGCCAAGACTATTGTTATCTAAATGATCACACCATCAAAAATGCCTACCCAATCCCCATGATTTCCTCTATCATGGATAAACTCAAAGGAGCTAAGTACTTTACCAAGCTCAATATCTGCCTAGGATACAATAATGTCAGAATCAAAGACAGCAACCAATGGAAAGCAGTGTTCAAGACTCCTATGGGTCTTTTTGAACCAACTGTAATGTTTTTCAGACTTTGCAACAGTCCTGCAATGTTCCAACATATGATGGACATGCTATTCTCCGAAATAATGGAGAAAGGAGGAATCATCATCTATATGGATGATATCCTAATCTATGGTAAAACCCAGGAAGAAACCAACCAACTTATGGAAAAAGTACTGCAAATCCTGCAGGAGAATGACCTATACCTCAAAACGGAGAAATGCAAGTTCAACAAACTACAACTCAAATATCTCAGCATGATCATCACACCTGATGAAATCAAAATGGATCCTGGAAAACTCAAGGGAATAGAAGACTGGCCAGTGCCAAAAACAGTCCAACACCTTCAGAAATTCATCAGATTCTGCAACTTCTACCAGAAGTTCATCCGCAGCTACTCCCACTACACCAAACCCCTTAACCAACTCCTATCCAAATCAAACAAATTTGAATGGAAAGAAGAACAACAGAAAGTGTTTGAAACACTCAAAAACAAATTCTTAAAGGAACTGGTACTCCTCATGCCTGACTCCACAAAACCCTTCAAAATAGAAGCTGATGCTTCCAAATTTGCATTAGGAGCTGTCTTATATCAACACAATATCAATGGAATATGGAAACCCATATCATTCCATTCAAAGACATTTGGACCAGCAGAATGCAACTACAACATCTATGACAGGGAACTCCTCACAATTATCCAAGCCCTTGAAGAATGGCGCCACTACCTTCTTGGCAGCCCCCATACCATTTGCATCAAAACGGACCACCAGAATCTCACATACTGGTGTAAACCCCAGAAAATCAACCACTGACAAGCACAATGGGTCCAGACCCTCACCAACTACAACTTCAAATTAGAACATGTCCCAGGATCAAAGATCCCTGCACCAGATGCTCTATCAAGATGACCAGACCACATCCCCAACAAGGATAATGATAACAAAGATGTTACCATGCTTCCAGACAACCTCTTTGTTGCCACAGCTGACATAGAAGACCAAGACCAAAACCTGATCACAGTACTCCCAGAACACCTCTTTATCACCACTGTTGATATGGAACTCCAGGAAAGAATCACAGAATCACCCAAGTATGACACTAGAACCACTGAAGCATTCAAACTCCTGAAGGAAACCTACCCTAACACTGCCAATAAAGACTTTGGAACAGTCCTGACCATGAATGGTCCACTCCTCACATTCCAGGAATGTGTCATCATTTCAGAAGACCTCCAACTCAGATGCAATGTCATTGCAAGATACCACGACCATCCTACATGTGGCCACCCTGGAGAACAAGAAACATACCGCCTTGCCAAGAAAGAAGTATATTGGCCAGGAATGTCAACATTCATAAAAAACTACATCAAAGGCTGTTCAGAATGCCAGTAACACAAATTATCCAAAGACCGGACCATGCTCCAATTCAACCAATTCAACTGGCATCTTCACTATGCCCATTTAGTCAGATCTCTTGGGATCTAATCACTTGTCTCCCGCCATCCATGGGAAACAATGTCATATTGTCTGTGGTGGACCATGGCCTTATGAAGGGGGTAATTTTCATCCCTACATCAGAAAACACCACAGCCAATGACATCGGAAGACTCCTCATTGAGAAAGTATGCACAAGATACGGTCTCCCTAACAAAATCATATCAGACAGAGACCCCAGATTTGCTGCCCAATCCCTCAGACAACTAGTAAAACAATTAAACATCAAACAAGCCTTCTCCACCACCTACCATCCACAAACAGATGGAACGACTGAACAATACAACCAAGAAATAGAAACCTATCTATCCATATACTGCACCAGAAATCCTCATGAATGGTCAGAAACACTCCCAATCCTCAAATTCTCCCACAACTCCAAGACACATGCCAAGAACCAAAAATCCCCTTTCAAACTTATCATGGGATACAACCCACCAGTAATCCCCACCATCATGGAAACATCAAACTTTCCATCAGTAGATGATTGCATCAGACTTCTAGACAACACCTGAAAAGAAGCACACGCTGCCCACCAGATAGCCACCGACATTATGCAACAAAGAAGCAGAAGAACTGCCAAACCCCTTGAAACATGTCAAAAAGTATGGCTAGAAGCCAAGAACCTCAAACTCCCATTCCAATCACGAAAAATATCCCCAAAATGACTATGACCATTCACCATCAAAGAAGTTCTGTCACCAATGACATACAAACTCCAACTCCCAATCAAATGGAAAATACACCCAGTATTCCATCGAAACCTTCTTACCCCATTTAACAAAACAGAAGCATATGGATCTCATCCAACACCACTGCCACCTGACATCATCAATGAAGAAGAAGAATACGAAATTGAAACTATTCTCAATCACCACCGATATCATGGAAAACTCCAATACTACATCAAATGGAAAGGATACTCCCACACAGAGAACAAATGGATCATTGATGAAACTCTCTGCACAAACACTGAAGAATACCTAACCGAGTATAAAGAAGCCCATGGAATTCCTCAGAAAGGTCAGGAACCCACCAGAACCTACCAAAGACAACTTTGCTCCCACAACAAACCTACTTAAACATGCCCATGAACCTTGACCTTGCTTGCCCCCAAACCACCTCCCCCTTTTCTACAACACCTTCCCCAACTTCCTCATCATCATCCATTATCATTGTCAATGACTCAAGCATCAAACATACAACACTTCAAACAACTCCTGTTCCAGCCCTGTCTCCCAACACCCCCTCTCACACCTTTGCTGTTGCCTACACCTCCCTCAGAGATGAGACCTCTGATCCCAACACCACCCCAGAACCAACTATTGCCCCAGCTGCCTCCCTTAGATTCCATACAGCTGGAGTATGACCACATGGATCAGATCACCCTTCTGATGGAGATCTGTGCAAGGCTGCCACCAGCCAAACCTTTATGAATAAATTGGAACACTCTCCAATTTCAGAATACAACCAACAACTCTGGTCTGATTACACCCACCACATACAAAAAACTAAGGCTCTTGCTGCTGCATACAATACACAATGGGCCTGGGCAGAATCACTCAAGCAACTTCTCCACTCAAGATCAAGCCTCATGTCTGAGGTGTCAAAGAACTTACCCAAACAAAATGAGGTACATACCTTGCAGCCCTCCACCACAACCATCGCCCCCACTGCCACAACAATCTCTACCACTATCACCACCACCACTCCCAATAAGAGAAAGAAGCCCACCAATCTCAGAAACCCTTTCAGACATATCACCCCCACCAGAAACACCACCCACCCTGTCACCAATAACATTGTCCTGATTTGGAACTCCACCAATCCCATTCACACACAAACTGACCCCCAAACCACCAACAGATCAGTCTGCATCCAATGCAGACACACAGGACACTGGGCCATGGACTGCCCACAATTTGCTTGCCTTGGATGCAAGCAATATGCCCCAGGACATTATTCCTACAATTGCCTCAAGTATCAATGCCCCCACTGCATGGTTTTCCAACCTTGCCATAAACAGACCAAATGCCCAGCTCAGAAGACCCAATACACCCCCTATGCCAGAAATCCATCAATCCATTCCTCAATGACCCCCACAACTCACAATAGATACATCGACCTCACCAATGAGGATTATTATGAGGAATGCTATGATGAGATCGCCAAGTCCAACATCACAGGAGAACCATATGGCTCCTTCTGAAGAAACCCAGAATACCTTGACAGAAGAAAGAATAGAAAGCCCCCACTTCAGACAACTCCTATACAACATCTTCTACCCAGAACAACCTCCATCCCCAGGAACAGCCACAATACTCAATTTCCACAAAACCCCCACTCCCACCTTTTCTCCCATCATTCCCCCACATCCTGACTCTACTGACCATCCTCAAATTGACTATTACAAACCCAACTACCTAGCCAAATACCTGGAAGAAGGAGATTAACAAGTTGTGATGGAAAACAACTCTAGAAATGGATCTAATGTTATCAGAAATTCCATCAGAAGGACAGTTATATTTAGTACAAATTCCCATGTCACTATGAAACAATCAGTAGTGTACATCAGAAGGACTATTCTTAGTTATGACTCATTTTCCTTATCTATGACTCATAGTTACCTGGGTCTGGTCTATTATACAGTGACCCACAAAACCGTTCCAATGTTTTGTACTTTTGACTTAAAGTAGTAATAGCTCAGTAAATAAAATAGCCATATTTGTGAATATATTTATAAACATAGCCAAATATGTCATATCTGACTCTGCAAAGTTGCGTCATGTAATACTTCCAAATTAGGCAATTATGAATTTTGTAATCATTTTAAGTCATTGGAACGGTTTTGTCAATGACATATTATACTAGGCTATCCTATTATTTCTAGTACTTAGAGTAGCCCCCCCTGGCTTTGAGTACAGCTGCTACTCTTCTAGGCATACTTTCAATTAACTTCTGACACTCAGAAGCTGGAATAGCATCCCACTCCTTTTCTACCCTCTGCCACAACTCCTCCATACCCTTGGGAGGAGATTCATACTCTCCCAACTTTCTCTTCACATATTCCCATAAGTGTTCAATGGGATTGAGGTCAGGTGACTGTGCTGGCCAGGGTAGGAGCCTAAAATGATTTTTTTGAAACCATTCTTTGGCCAGTGTACTCTTGTGTTTGGGGTCATTATCTTGCTGAAAGATAATATCTCGGGGTTTAAGCTTGTACCACTGGAGACTCTTCTTCAAATCTTCCTCCAAAATTTGCACAAACAACTCTGCATCCATCCTTCCATCAATCCTCACTGCATAGCCTGGGCCATCCCACAGCATACAGCCCCAAACCATCACTGATCCTCCTCCATACTTCAGAGTTCCCTTGACCAATCTTTCACTAAGCCCCTCTCCCTTCTTTTTCCATCCCCACTTCCTCCCATCTGACCCCAAACGATTAATTTTGGTCTCATCAGACCATACAACCAGCTTCCAGTCCTCCATAGTCCAATGCTGGTGTGTCAGAGCAAAATCCAGCCTAGCCCTCCTATGCTTGTCAGAGAGTAAAGGCTTTTTTTGCTTGACTACAGCCTTCATTCCTGCCTGTTTGAGATGCCTTGCTACAGTCTGTGAAGAGACTGATGTCCCAATGATGGGAGCAAGAGATTTGGCTATATCTACAGCAGTTTCAGCCTTGCCAGCAGAGATAAGATGGATAGCATGCCGAATATTAGTGGTAGAGAGTTTTGAAGGACATCCTCCAAGTGATTTAGTAAGGCTGGAACAATTTTTAGAGGCTAGCCTGGATATGGTACTGCGCCTAACACCAGTAATTGCCTCAATTTTAGTATAGGAATGATGAGAATTTAGCAAAGAGAGGATGGTTTGCTTTAGAGTAGAAGATAATGGCTTCATGGTAGGTAGGGGGGTTGAGAATGATGGGACATGGCTGTCAGCACATCTATTTATATGTCAAAGACACGTGGTCACATGATCTTGTTGATTCACAATCAACGGAGTCATGTGATTGCTTGGATTAGTATTAAAAATTACTATTGACAAAACCATTCCAATGACTTAAAATGATTACAAAATTCATAATTGCCTCATTTAGAAGTATTACATAACGCGACTTTGCAGGGTCAGATATGACATATTTGGCTATGTTTATAAATATATTCACAAATTTAGCTATTTTATTTACTGAGATATTACTACTTTAAGTCAAAAGTACAAAACATTGGAACGGTTTTGTGGGTCACTGTAGTAGGAGTATAGCCACACTTAGAAGTATATAAGGATACAGTATATTCCTATGTATCCTTATCTTAGTGTTATACAGTTCTTGCCTCCTATAACTCTTTTCCTCTAAACTGGCTGGACTATAGTGCTCCATTGTCTCCAAGTCACACTTAGTAGGACAGGACCAAGTCTGTATAGACATCCTGTGTTGAACTCCATGCTACTCATGAGCAAACCTCTAACCTGGGTAACATGGGAGCTGTGATAGCGGCTGAGGGTGGGTGTGATGATGGCGGCTGAGGGCAGGTGTGATGATGGTAGTTGGGGGCAGGTGTGGTAATGGATGCAACATTGATGCAAACACACATGACAGTGATGAGGTTGCTCTTTATTTTTCCTCACTCCATCCTAATTTTGTATGGCTAGTGCCCCAGATGACCCTGTTCTGACCTACATTTTGATGTACGAAACAGTCACAAATTTGCAGCTCTCTATCTACCCCAAAGAACTCTCTCTGGTGCCCATCTCTTTGAACAATTGCCACCTCAATCTCTTGAAACTTGAGAAAAATTATAATTTGGATATAAAGGTACAGCTCCAGTTTTTTTTTTCCAACATGTTTGCACCTCATTCATTGAATGCTTGTCATATCCATGCCAACTCAGAGTCTAATCACTTAAACTTTGGCTTCTCGATTCCACGTGTGCTCTACACAACAACCCTCTGCCCTCCGACTCGGCCCCGACTTTCTTCAACCGCAACCCACTGCCCCGATCACGCGACCACCTCCACATGTGCCATGGTCACCTGACCCTCGGTGTCTCTAGTTCCAGTCTCCATTTCCTGTCTGTAGTCAAGATACGTTATCGGTCTCCATACCTGTACCGGTTTCCATTCCATTCGTAATCTGTTTGTAATCCGTTTGTAACTATATTGGCCTCTGCTTTGCTCCGCACGTAATCAGTACGAGTCATAGTTCGTAAGGCCAGTAGTATATATACTGTAGGTACTTGGCTTGTACTCCTCAGTCTGATAATTGAATCGAGCAGCAGACCAGCTCCCTGTTCTCTATCCTCTCCTCTCTTCTGCCTTGCTCCGCTTCGGCCCTGACTTCCTGAAATACGGACTAGGACAGTAGGAGGGCACAGCACATACGCTGAGGCCACAAGTCCAACCCCCCACCTGACGTACTCCGCCTCGGTCCCGAAGTCTACGTACTGACTTCGCCCTGTCCCCCGGTTACCTTATATCAAGGTTACCACCCCGACCCTCCACCTCGGTCCCGACCTGCACCGGCTCTAACAATGCTCCACTCCATAGTCAGGGTTGGCATTCATTGACAAATAATGACAATGACGACGACTATGGGTTGTGGCCAAACAGATGCCCAAATACTGCTAATATTTTGTCTAACCCACTAGCTTGCCAAACAGGATGAGTGCTATAAGTAGATCCCTCTCCTGCTGATGACAATAAAACCTCCAGTATCATATTCCAATACTTAATATCCATGTTTACCAATGAAAAGTGATCTTACTAAAACTGTTGCACTTTCCTAAGGCCTGAAAAACAATAATATGTATGGTATACCCTATTCCCCCCCTTTGCAGTGTTTTTACCACTCCTCTGGACCACCATATATTACATCATTATACCCATGACATTATCTGGTGTAAATCTTGAGACTTACCATTGAAAATGACCTTACCAAAAATGTCGTTTTTTCCTACATCTTGAGAAACAATACTATCTGTAACTATTTATACACTTCACTCTTTAACGTTGTATTTTACAACCCCCAGGGTCTCACAGCGATAGCTTGCTTCTATTAAAGTGACTCCAGTCCTTTTCCACATATTATGGTATGAAAACATATGGAGAATATTAGCCAGTTGTTGCCCTGGGGGTTGAGGGGCAGTACAGAGGTGGAGAGGCTATTGTTTATGGTGTTCATTGTGTGTATGATGTGTTGTAACAACTGTTAGACAGATTTAATGGATTGGGGCCCATAATCTGTAGAAAGTATATGTCTACTTACTGTATATGCATAAGTATTATAGGTAGGAATATAAGAAAAAAGTCTGCTCACCTCAGTAGCTTGTAACATGAGTACTGAGGTGTCTACTGTCAGGGGAACTACCCTTGATAGTAGGTTACTCTATCTCAAGTGATCACCCATTAGCCTCAGCCTTGCTGGTTGCCTTGAGATGCCTGAGCATTATCTATGTAGTTCAGGCATCCTGAGGTGTTACACTGGTTAGGTGTCTGCAAGGCTCAACACGATTAACGACAAGTTAACTGTTGAGTAGTGCGAGCAAGTCTAAGGTGATGCCAAAGATCAGGAACAAATATGATGTATAACAAGACAAAGCTAAGGATTACAAGTAATACCTAGGTCTATATATACTACTGAGGTGACTGGCATGTGATAAAGGAAAGAATCACATGTGAACAGGTGAGAATCACAAGCCAAAGGAAAACTAACTATAGACAGGCGGTGGCATGTGATAAGTAAATATAACCGGGCGCTGACTACAGGTGGTGACATGTGATAAATAATAATAGGTGGACAGATGCGTAAAAGGGAAAATGGTAACATTACCCCCTTCTAATCTTCAAACTCTGTTTCGAAGCTAACAAGTGGCGGGTTACAGGTGTGGGATGTGGGTCACGGAAGTAATTGTTCCTATTTGTAGCCATAACCATTGTAGGCATAGTCATAATCGTTGTATTGGCTGTCGCCAATGATATTGTACATTTGTCCAAAGGTATTGGGATAGTGTTGCACCATCCTTTCGAGCATGGCATTTCATTGATTCTGGTGGTAGACAGGGCAAGTCCGCATATAATGTCCTGGCACGGAGCAGTTGCAGTGGCAACAGGTGTATCGGGGGCAGCTGTGTGCCCAGTGGCCAATCTGGTGGCACTCGAAACAGCAATTTCTTCCAACATCGTATGAACAGGTTGTCGCAGCTTGGGGTGTGATGGTGGTGGTGATACAATGTTGAGGAGGTCTTTGGGGTAGGGGGTGGATTTCCTACTGTTGACAGGCTTCCATTCATTGGGTGAATTCATCCACTGTTTGTTGTTGAGTTCGGGGTGGTGGTGCTGAGGTGGGGGGTATGACAACAGGCGGGGTAACAGGGCTTGGAGGTTGTTCAGGTTGAACTCATTGGTGGGTAGAGTGAATGGGGACTTGTTGGGATGGTCAGTCGGTTGACGTAGGTTGAATTGGACTAGGGATTGCGGGTGCAATCCATATACCAGTTGTGGAGCTGCAATGCTCCATGAAGATTCGGTGGAAGGTGGGGTCGGCCCACAGGCAGTTGAATGTGTTTTGGTTTGCTCCTTTGACTCTTTTGACACTTTGTTCAAGGCCACGGAGGCAGAGGAGGTTTTCACAGAGTTGGAAGAAGCCATCACGAACTTCTGTTGATACTGCTGGCGTTGGTGCGATAAGAAGTGAAAAGACGAGGGTAAAGGCACTGTCAACTTCGTTAATATAGTCACTAACAGTAGCGACAAGCAGGGGAGTGGGGATGGCGGTTGGCGTTTCAGTGACGGGTGGAACAGGACTGGGGGGAGTGGTCTGTTGTGGTATGTGGCGTGGGGGCGGTGTGTCTTCAGTGGTGTTAAGGGCACTTTTGACGAGGAATTGATCGAGGATGCGGTTGGAGTTGGGTTGCGCAGATGAGGACCTGGTTGTTCCATCTAATGTAGGCGGGGTAGAAATAAGAGCAGATTTGGATGGGAGTGAACAGACGGAGGAAGGCATTGTGCTGTTAAATGAGGCGGTGTGATTTATTTACGGTAGGGGTGGTGGCAAGAACAATGTGGTTTCTTTGTGGCTTTAAGAGAACGAATAACAGGCATGTTTTCATCATTTCAGTCAAGTCCTTTGAGTCATTTGTACTCCATTAGGAAAGCTACTGCATCTCCCTTGTCATGCATTTTGGGGATAATTTTCCCATCCAGGGTTTTGGGTCTGATTTCATCTGGTACTGATTTAAAGTGGGACTCAGGTTCCCAGGTATTTTTGGATTCGGGCCATCCGAGCCATTTGATTAGGTATTCAAGGCGGTTTCATCGTCTTCGGTGGTTTAGTATCGCTTTGATTTCATATACTTCTTCACCTTCAACAGTTAAGGGTGGGGGTCGGACATAGTTGGGTCCATATGTTTCGGTTTTAGTGTATGGCATAAGGAGTTGGGTGTGGAATACGGGGTGGATCTTCCAATGTTTGGGGAGTTCAAGTCGATATAAAACAGGGGATAAAATGTTGAGGATATGGAATGGTCCAAGACATTTGGGGGCCATTTTATGCATGACATATGGGGTATTTAAATTCCGGGCATCAAGCCAAACCATTTGATTTTCATGGAACAGGGTGAACTTTGATTGACGTCGGTTTTCCATGTGTTTCATGGTGGTCTTGTGTGCGGTTTTAGCATTTTGGCGGTATTGATCAATTAGTTCCATGCAGTTGTTGACCATGGGGGATTTGGTTTCAAGGAGGATGGTGGGAAGTGCTTTTAGTTGTATTCCCATAATGATTTCGAATGGTGTTTGTTTTCATAAGGCGTGCGGTCGGCTATTGTATGCGAATTTGAGGAGCGGTAGGGCTTGTGACCAATTTTCAGGGTGATGCAAGCAGAAAATGGAAAGATATGCTTGGGTTTCCTGGTGAGAATGTTCAGTTGCTCCATCTGCTTTGGGGTGATAGGCCGTGGTCATTGCAGGGGTTATTTTGAGTCATTCTAACAGTTTCTGGAATGAATGTGCTGTGAAGCGTGGGTCATGGTCGGATACAATATGTTCGGGTAGGCCATAGCGTGTATAGACCTTATTTAGAATAATGTCAGCAATATCATTGGCGGTCGCAGTTTTGTTGGTAGCAGTGAGAATTACCCCCTTCAAGAGTCCATGGTCCACAATGGATAGAATTGAGTCAAAACCTGCGGAGGGAGGGAGGTCAGTGATAAGATCCATCACAATTTGAGCGAATAGGTGGTTCAATTTGGGTGCAGGGATAGGGGTAAAGGCAGGCTTGGCAGGGTGTTGGTTAATTTTAAACTGTTGACAGTCGGTGCATCCTTTGACATAATCATGTGTGAAACTGGCCATACCAGGCCAGTAGAAATCATGCTCCAATGCATGAAGGGTCACATCAATACCAGGGTGTCCTGTGGTAGGGGAATTATGATACTTCCATATGATATGTCAGCGGAGTTCAAGGTCTTCCAGTGGAACGGTTCTAGTGTCATAGGTAACAATTAGACCTTTCGGGGTTTGAGTTACAGAGTATCGGGAATCCATTGGAACGTATGGGGCAGTCATGAGGGCAGTGATCTGTTCGGTAGTATGTGAGTCGTAATTATTATGATGAAGTATATTGTCACGGGTTTCTTGGCCAACGGTATTGCCTGAATCTATATTCAGGCAATACCATTATGGATTTGTTGTCTTCATCCTCATCAGGGATATGATCGGGACATCAGGAGAGGGCATTGGCGGTGGGTATTTTTGTACCGGGTAATTGCTCAATTTGGAGATTGAAGTGGGAGAGGAATTGATGCCAGCGGGCCTGGCATCGGTTTATATCCTGTAGTTTCTTCCAGTAAGTAAGATTCTGGTGATTGGTACAAACTTTAACAGGGAAGGGTCCTCCTTCCAGATAATGACGCCATTCACCAAGGGCGTGAATTATGGCGAGCAATTCACAGTCATGAATATCATAGTTTTGTTTGGCGGGCATAAGGGTTTTCGATAGGAAAGCCATGGGGTGGCATTGATTATTAATGTCGGTTTGATAAAGTATGGCTCCAGTAGCATATTTCTAAGCATTGCATTCAATTTCGAATGGTTTTGATTGGTCAGACATCGTAAGGACAGGTTGCTTCGAGAATTGAAGTTTCAATGCATCAAACAAGTTGCAGCATTCATCAGTCCATTCAAACAGTCACTTGGTCGACATGGGGGTGTTGAGAGGTCGGGCGATAGCAGAATAGCCATGGATAAACTTCTGGTAGAAGTTACAGAATCCTATAAATTTGCGGACATCTTTGGTACATTTTGGGACAGGCCATTGGGCAATTCCGGCTAGTTTGACGGGGTCCATCTTGATTTTATCAGGTGTGATAATCATGCCGAGGTATTCCATATGATCGTGGTAGAATTTGCACTTCTCATTCTTGAGATAGATGTTGTTCAGGGCCAAATACTTGAGAACTTCTTCCATAATGCAGTCATGTTCTTCTTGGTCGTGAGCGAAGATGAGTATATCGTCCATGTAAACAACGATTCCTCCTTTGTGGATTGGGGACGCTAAGATGTCATCCATAAATGCCTGGAAGGTTGTGGGGGAGTTGCACATTCCGAAGAACATGATGGTCAGTTTGAATAGTCCAAGCAGGGTGTTGAATGCACCTTTCCATTCATCTCCTTTCTTGATTGGAGAATATACGGGCTCCTTTGAGCTTATCCATAATCTTGGTAACCATCAGGATTCGATATGTGTTCTTGACCATATGCTTATTGACATAGCGGTAGTCTTGACAAGGGCGGAGTGAGCCATCTTTCTTGTCGACAAAGAAGAATGGGGAAGCCATCGGGGATTTCAATGGGCAGATATAACCTTTATGAAGGTTATCGGAAATGAACTCTTTCAAAGAGTTGTCTTGGTTCAGAGAAAGCTTGTAAGCTTTCATTGCGACAGGTTTGAATTTGGGCTTTAATTCAATAGCGTGGTCATAGGATTGTTGGGGAGGGAATCATTTGGCAGCCTTCTTGCTAAAACAACTCAACCATTGGTGGAATTGACGTGGAACTTTAACAGCAGGGTCATCAATCTTGTTGTCTCTGTGTTTAATTGCAAGTTCTGTAGCCTGGCTAGTTCAGTTGATCTCAAGCTTGATGTGAGCAAGTTTGGCAGGCATACTAATGATCTGACACATCTTGGACTCTAGAGAGAACCCTTCATAGTCCTCATCAAGGAGAGGTTCATAGATTGGTTTGTGTGGGATGTAAGAAAACTTTCCTTCAGGGTTGAATGCGTTTAATCGGTCCATGGTGAGGGTAGCAATATCGATTGGATGGTTGTTGTATGTTAAGTATTCAGGGTGGTGGTTGCACTTCTTCTCTTTTCTCCATTGGAACGTATGGCGTTTCCAGTCGATCTTTGGGTTGACTTCATTAAGCCACAGGAAACCAAGAACCATGGGTTTTGATCTGGTTGCTGCGATGTAGGCGGTGATGGGAATTAATCGACCATCAATTATTGTGTGGAAAGTAGAATAATGGGTAATTATTCCATTCAAGTTGTTCGATCCATCAAAGTTACGCATGTTGATTGCTCAGGGAAGTGCTTGCTTCCATAAATGGTGTTCGGTGATGAAGTTGTCTGATATGAAATTTCCTTGAGCTCCAGAGTCAAGGAGGGCAATAAGCGGGATGTCTTTCTGTTCTCTCAGGCTCTGCACCTTTAAAGGAAGATATATGGATTTATTGTTTGAGGTAGATGCAAGAGTTACAACATTACAAGAGAGAGGGGAACTGGGAGGGGCTGGCATCGAACAGAACCTCCAAATCAAAAATTTGCAAACGGTTGCATGGTTGGGTCTTTGGACCAAGTTTTGTAGACTTCAACAGCTTCAGTCTTGGGAATAGATTTGATGATGGAGCAGATTTTAAGGGACACATTTTGTATGTTGGTCACTTTGTCGATTTTTGGTTGTGGTTTGGCGGCGTTGGGGCACATGCAGGAGATGTGGCCGGGTTTGAAACAATGGAAGCATAGGCCTTTTTCATAGGCTTGCTTTTCTTCGGGTGTGAAGACAAGCAGGCATTGATATCAATATTGTCATTGTGGGGGAAATGATCCAGTTGGTCTTCTTCAACTTCTTCTTGATCGGAGTGTAGATCACCAGGGATATTAAAGGAAGGGTAATATTCGGGACCTTCATTAAGGTACATGTTGTCGATCTCCATAGCGTTCAGATCACACGATGGGCGGAATTGGTGGTTCGGTCCAGTGTAGGATGATTGTTGTTGCGGTCAGCAATACAGTTGTTGCGTACAATGGTAGTTATTAGCGGGGGCGGGGCATGGACAGAATCCTGGACACGGTCCAAGGATTGTAGAAGTGGTGTGCCAGTTATGGTTGATCTGGATGGCGCGGCAGTACCATTCATTTATGGTATTGGGCAGGTTCAGGTTGGTGAGGATTTTATAGGTGAGATTTTGGTTGATAATGTTTTGGAATTTTTCTATGAGGGTGCAATCTTCGGTGAGTCCTGAACGGTGGATGAGAGTCTTGAACTCTGCGATGATGTCTTTGACATTGCAGGATCCTTGACAAAGGGTGTTAAGGTTGTGGAATGCTTGGGAAGGGACATCTACAGGCAAAAATGCTTCGGTGAATTCTTCAACAAGTTCTTTGTATGATCTGGGAGTGAATACTCCCCAAATTTGCTCTGACTGAAAGTATTGGTTCTTCCAGTTGCTGGCTTCACCAGTCTTAAGCAGGGATAAGAAGAATACGATCTTCTTGTCATTGGTGTTATAGATGTCAGCATTACCATAGAGGTAAAGTGCTACGGAGTTTATGAATTCTTGGAAATTCTTGCAGTTGCTGTCGAACAGTGTCGGTTTCTCAAACAATAATTCTTTGTAGCTGTTATGTTGTTGTGGTGGTGGTGATGTTGATTGGTTTCAGGGGGGGAAGAGGCTTCCAGTTGGTCCAGGTGGTCCTCCAGGTGGTCCTCCAGGTGGTCCTGGTGGACCAGATGGTGGCTGGTTAGCCGGCAGGTCTCCCATTGTTTCAGACATGGATTCAGAGGGAGGGGAGGGTGGTGGGAATGGTTGTAATGTGCGGGGGAGCTGGTAGTGTCTGGGTTTGATCTGTCGGATAGGAAAATGTAGGGGACCTCCTGTGCTTGTGGTTGCTTCTAGCAGACCAAAGGGGAGTCAAGGTGGTTCAACAGGTGACAGTTCAGTAATCTGGGTGGCTACCTGAAGGGTGGTATCCACTGGTTCAGGCAGGGTTGTGTATATGGGTTGGTCGGACTCAGGAGAAGATGAAGGAACACGAAAAGAAGGAGTAGGGCAAGGAGTAGATGGGGCAGCACATGGGATAACAGACGGTTGAGAGGGTCCTGGAGATCCAGAACCAGTTTGAGAAATATGAGGGTTAGGATGGTCTGTCCTGGCTTTGAAATAACTACCTGTGGTGGGCAACAATGTCTTTTCTGGTAAAGAGGAACCAAAGAGAATTTACGATCCGCTAAGACGTTTGACAAGATGAATGAGGAATCTGAGAACCTATAGAGATGCTGGGGTGCGAAGGTTCAGAAGAACAACAGCCAGAGTTCTTCGGGGTGAAGACTGTGTCAGACACTCAAATAGACAAGCGATGATCCTCAACAGATTACAGTTCTGTCTAGACATCACAGTTAATGGTACTGTGCAAACCAAGGAGGACAAGAAGAGAGAAGAGAGGCAACAAGTAGCTTTGTCTTTTGTTACGCTGGTTAGGTGTCTGCAAGGCTCAATGCGATTAATGACAAGTTAACCATTGAGTAGTATGAGCAAGTCTAAGGCGATGCCAAAGATCAGGAACAAACACAATGTATAACACGACAAAGCTAAGGATTACAAGTAATACCTAGGTCTATATATACTACTGAGGCAACTGGCATGTGATAAAGGAAAGAATCACATGTGAATGGGTGAGAATCACAAGCCAAAGGAAAACTAACTATAGACAGGCAGTGGCATGTGATAAGTAAATATAACCGGGCGCTGACTACAGGCGGTGACATGTGATAAATAATAATAGGTGGACAGATGCATAAAAGGGAAAATGGTAACATGAGGGATCATGGCCTAGGGTACCTTGGACCTTACCTCAACACTCTCATCTTCTTCATCACTACATGTATGTGCATGTTCTATTCTTGTACACTATTATTGTTAGCCATGTGGTATCATCTGGTTACTGTAGTCATAGTTACAGGTATTACTCATCCATTCTCATAATAAATCTATAGTTAACAAGTGTAGTAACATTGCATCAGAGATGAGATCAGGTGCCACCAGCAAACCACACACTGATGGTGTTAGGGGAGTGAAGGGGCCAGAACCAATTTAATATTCAAGTGCCAATCATAATTGGCACACACACTACTTAAGTACAGCAGCAGTCTGTGCACAGACCAGGTAGCCAAACACTATGTAGACTACCAGACATAACACATGCAAACAATATACAATGATGGCAAATAACTGATTGTATGCAGGATTGAACTCAGGGATAGGGGTGGCTGAAGGCTGAGGCTGAGCTCAGGCATCAGGCATCAGCTAGGATGGCCAAGCCCAGACACCTTACCACAGGCCCCTAGATGTGCCTTGTGTAAGGGGGGCATATGATGCCAGTCCCCTTACAGATGGGTGCTGCTATGAACAGTCCAGATTGAGAGGAACAAGAACAATTATTTGACTTTACAAGATGGGTACAGGAGACCACAGACCAGTTGTGAGCATAGGAATATGAAGACGAAGAAGGGGAATATTATAACACCATGCAGGACCTGGAGAGAGAAGCAGGAATGGAGATAACTCTGGAGGATATTCTGGAATACCCCAAGGACAAAGAAGATAGCCATGGATCAACTGATCCAACCTCCGATACGGACGGAAGCACTGAAAGAGTGGAGACCAAGAATGGAGGAGAATCCATGGAGATAGAATCGGGAGAAGAGAATTATGAGTCAGAAGAAAGCAATGGAACATCGCACAGCAGTGGAATGGAGAACAAGGACACTGACTCATTGTAATATATAAATAACAGTAGGATGCCATCAGCTAGGATGTGCATCATGGTCAAGACTGCACAGGACAAGTAGAACAGCCCAATAACCTATAACAAGTATATAGTATCTCATAGGTATATAAGGCCTGTACAAGTAGAGATTAAAGCCTTAAGCTTTAATATTGTTAACAGCGGTCATTAACTCTCTCTGCCTTAACTTGGCATGTTCCCTCATTATCTCATTGAGTGTGATCCACTAAGCTCTGCAAGGCCAACCATCTTGGACACCTTGTAGAGTGATTGAAGGCTGTCTCCAGTTATCCTCAGATACAGAAGGAGCACAGATCATAACAGGTGCCTCATAAACCTTTATTAGACTGGTCCATTTCCAGTCCCTTAGTTTAAATTCCTTACCTTCCACACCCACAGATTGGCTCCTGTCTTGGGTAAGGGCAAGGAAGAGGCTATGTACAATCCCATAGTAAGCCAGCCAGACTCAATGTCCTGGTTCATAAGACAAGGGAACCCATGTATGATCCCAAATCCATGATACTGAATCCCCCAAATACAAGTGCTTGAAACCTGACATCTCCAGCATGACCAAGAGCTATGAGAAGCCCTCTGGCAAACAGCCATGTCCTTTGAGCTCATGTCCTAGATCTGTTCAGCAATCTAGAGCCCAATGTGATGAGAGAGGCATGCCACAAGCATGAGTCACAATGTTCAACAGCCAAGGTGGCTGATATCCAAAGACCAATTCTGGGAATTTTGCACAGATGTTTGCCCACCAGCTTACCTCCTCTCCATTCGTGACTCATCATATGACGCACTTCCTCTGGGTAGATCATTGCACCATTCTTGTTACCAAGGCTTTTGTGTGTTGCTCTTGCCCGGATATTCTCTGGAGATTTCTTGACTGCCCCTCCTGCTCTACAGAACCCAATAGGGTGTTGGTACAACTCTCAGGAGATGTATTAAAAAATGCTACCACAAGCTCACCAACTGCCTTCCTTCCATCATGTGATATCTAGGTACCGTGGGGCGATGGGAATGGCATATCACAAGATAATCAACTGAGGACCTGGAAGTTTCGATTATTTGTGATATATGCAGCTTCCCTGTCTACAGCTCTGGCAGCCCTTTTTCTGATGGATTGTTGGCCAGGAGATCTGTCCAGGATGAAGGAATCAGGTGCCCCTAAGAAGCCAGGGGATGCAGGAGTCTGTTATTGTATGCTGCATTTTGAGGATGGGGTTATTCATCTGGAAAAAATGATTTGGCAAGGACTAGATCGTATTTGTTTAATGACAGGCCATGCACGCTCCACCGATATCATGCCTGGATTGGTGACAAGCATCTTCAATCATCCCTGAGGCCATGTCTGATGTTGCCATGCATCATGCACCACAGGAAGATAGGTCCTCATACACACATCTATATCCACTACTCCCCAGCAATGTCTTCGAAGCTGGCTGCTGGGTGGATGACCATACACCAATGAAGGGGAATTGGTCCTGGACTCAATATTGGCACATCTACTAGGAACACTCAAGTGAGAAAAGTCAAGGCTGTCAGAAAAGAAGGTTTTAAGCAAGGTGGGTCCCCCCTTGACATGAGGGCCCAGTAATTGCAAGTTTAATGACCCAAGTCTAGGGGTCCCGGGTAGATCAACCACCACAACCTGTGGTTCAAGGGTGGCATATTGTATAACCAATGATTTTCCCTATGGTGACTATATTCACCCATCACTTGCTTGGGTGATGTGAGGCCAATGTGGACACATGATCATCCTGAGTGAGGATGATATCAATGGAACATTCTTGAATCTGAGCTGGCTGCTGTTTTGCCCCCCATTTATGGTAAATTTCCAAGGGTATTTGCTCCTGTGAGAGCTCTGTGTGTGCTAGCCTAGGCGAGTCTGTGTCACAGGCATTATCAACATCTTGTCACCAATTCCTGTTTCATTGACCCTGCATCTGCTAGTAGTGCTTCAGATACAGAGCTGACCTGCCATACCTCCAATCTGGCAGCTAGCCCTACTGACTGGTAGAATGGCCACAATACAGACAGTGTTCACCTTGGGCCTACCGATGCCCTGATATATAACCTTTAGGTGGACAGAAAAAGTCAGAACCCATTAAAACAAGTATGCCTAAATGAAGATACAGCCTAGCCCAATTTTCAATCAACTTTCTGTGACCCTGGGGTGTAAAACTGGTGTCAAATGAGAGCCTTACTGCCATAACTCCAAAAGTACTTTTGATTGTGATAGTAATTGATTTTAATTTTTTGTCTGTTGAATTAGTAATATGCTGCAGGACAGAGTATCATCCTCAAAGACAATCATAAGGGGGAGGTGTGGTTGACAAAACAACCACAGGGTAAAAGTACAACTTTGGGTGAGTGAGAGACCATAAGGAAACTTGGGAGAGAGTGAAAGAGAGAGAGAGACTGGGTGTGTGTGTGTGTGGGTGGGTGGTTTTACAGGCTACGCTGTGGCCCAGGGGTCTTATGGCAGTGGAGACATCCTTGTTGTTGGGAGCTAAGGTATCTAAGTACAAATGTGCTACTTAAATACCTAAATGAAATATGATGCAGGGATGGGATCTGCATGCAGACGAGTTTCCTCCCTCACAATGCAATCAGTGGACCCACTTACCAACTGATTATGCATTTGTGCATTTGCACTGTAGCGCAAAAGTGTAGTAGCCACTACTCTTTCTTCTCTTCTAAGTATCATCCCTGCCACCCTATGCAATCTCTACAAGAAGTCCCTGCAATGAAGAAGAAGAGGAAGAAGGAGAAGAAAAAGTCAATGTCACCACATCTTCCCCATCTCTTCCCAGTCTGTTTGTGCTAACAATATGGCCTACAGGACACCCCCCTCAATATGGCTATGCAGAAGTCCTAGCATAATAACTTCATGGGGGTTCAGAGCAGGCAGTCACCAGCCCCCGCAGAATGGCCAAAAATGCTCACACAAGAAAGACCCATGTGCATACAACCTTTGTCAGAGAATTTGAAGTTTGCGAGAGTGGTGGTACTAGCAATCAAGGGGGGGCTACAGGCTCCTTCCCTGCTGTATTGCAAAGGCTACATTCGCAAAGGCTCAAATTTGGCCTCCTGTCATGTAATGTACTCCATTGGGTTCACATGCTGCCTGGTACCCCCAGAAATATGTACATTGAAGCCAACATAGTGTATATGTTGTAAGAATATAAAGCTTAGTCACTTGTTATATGCATGAGTACTATATATTAGCTAACCTGTAAGAATATAAAGCTATGAACATAAGCTTAACATAAGTATAGTGGATATAAACATGGATGCTCACCTCAGTCACTTGTTATATGCACAAGTACTGAGGAAAGCCTAGCTATGTGTCCATATGCCAGGTAACCAAAGTTCTACTGAATGGGAATAGAAATAAAATAGTAAATAAATTGCAAGATCATGATTTGCGCAAGTAGGGTCCATGTCCAAATAGAGACTAACTAGAGAGTCCAGCTGACATCACATCGACTGTCCACTGGCTTGTAAAATTCCTACACTCCCCCTCAAGCCAAGGACAGGCTGAGTTCTTGAGCAAAATGCTTAACCTTTGGCAACACGAGAGCCTTCATAAAAACATCGGCAACCATTTCTTCAGTAGGGCAATAGATTAGCCTTAATTTTCCTTCCTTGACAATCCATTGAATAAAATGATACCAGACATTGATGTATTTCATTCTCGTGTGATATTGATGGTCCTTTGTGAGTGCGATTGCGGACTGGTTGTCCAAGAAGAGAGTGGTGGTGGGAAGGGGGGTGCCGAAAACCTGCAAAATAAGGGAGCACAGCCAAAGAATCTCTTTAGCTGCATGGGTTGCTGCTATGTACTCAGATTCCATTGTTGATAGAGTGACTATCTCCTGCCATTTTGCACTCCAGGAAACAGCCCCTCCATTGATAATGAGTGCATAGCCAGATGTAGTGTGACAGTCCTTGGCCATGTTGCCATCTGCATCGTTGTACCCTATAAGATCTTGGCCATGGCCTCCATAAGTGAGCCAAAGTTCTCAAGTGCCTTTGAGGTAATGAAAAACGTGTTTGACAGCATCCCAGTAAGCCTCACCCAGGTTTTTCAGATAGTGGGAGAGGTGTTGGATGGCATATGCGATGTTGGGATGAGTGCCTAGGGCAGCATACATGAGGGTGCCTACAGCTTCCTGATAAGGAACTTGGGCTATCTGAGTGATTTCAGCTGTCAATTTCAGTGCTGCATCGACTGTAATGCAGGTGGACAGGTCCATAGGCACACTGAGTGGTTTGGCATCTTCCAAACCAAAGCAACAAAGTGAGGCATTGATGTAGAATCACTGGGACATGAAAATTTTTCAGTTTGCACAGTCTTGTTTGATCTCAATGCCTAAGAGCTAGTGCAGCTCTCCTAAGTCCGAAATTTCAACAAAGCTAGATATTCCAGACTTTGTCCAGGCAATTAGAGTGATTGTAGTGGCTGCCAGTGTGCAGTCATTGACATGGACTAGAATGATGGTAAGATTGGGAGGTGTATCTTTAAACAACACACTCTGATCAACTTCACATCTTGTGAAGCTGAGATTGTCCACCAGGATCTCACATAATTCTTGATACCATCATCAGCCAGACTGTTTGAGCCCATAGAGAGTTTTTTGGAGGCAGCAGAGCTTGTGAGGATGTAGGGGATCATGGTTACCAGGAGGCTGTGACATATAGACAACTTCATTGTCGTTCAGCTGACTGTTTATGTAAGCACCCTTTATGTCTATCTGGTGCAACTCCATGTCCCTTGCTGCTGCGATGGCCAGCACTGCCTGAATCTATGCCAGACATGCTACTGGAGTGAATGTGTCGAAGTAATCTACTCCAGGCACCTGTGAAAATCCCTGTGCAACGAGCCTGGCCTTGTACTTGACAACATTGCCAGCTGGATCCTTCTTGGCTCGAAAAACCCACTTTGAGCCCACTCAATTTATGCCAGGTGGTGCGTCCACTAGTTCCCATGTCCCTGCAGCTTTGAGGGTAGCTAACTCCTCCTTTATTGCACTCTCCCATAGTGGCCAGTCCACTTGTTCTCTAGCCTCTTTGAGGCTTCCTGGTTCCAATGCCTCAACGGACTCCATTTTGGCTGCTAAGGCATGCACATCCTCCCAATCTAGCTCCTCAGCCATTGTTACAGCTGTTCCCTCAAGGATTTCGCAAGCTTTTTGGCTTGGCATGTGGATACGTTGTGGACAGTCACTCTGGGGCAGGTCCTGGTTGTCTGCCTTTGTTGGCAGTTGTACCACTGACTCTGGGGGGTTTGTTGGGACCTCTAGTGGCTTGCTAGGGGTTTTGGCACTTGTTTGTGGCTGGCTTGAGGGTTGTATGGTGGTCTGGTGCATGGTGAGTGGTTGCTCACTGTGAATCTTGCTGATTGGCACATTCTCCCCCTTGAGATTTGCCTCCTTTCTGAAATGGATGTTTTGTTCTACTCTCACAGCACCTGTGGCAGGTATCCAGACTTGCATGCCATTGCTTTCTGGGTCGAAGCCCAGCCACCAGCCCTTTTTAGCACAGTCAGCCATTTTATTTACCCCTGGCTTGTGCACCCAGCATTCCTCTCCCCATTCGCATACTGCTTGAAGATCTGGCTTCATGCTGTACAGGACCTCATAGGGTGTTGTCCCTGCAATCACTTTTGTCCCTGTTCTGTTCATTAGCCACACAACATGGTGAACTCCTTCAGGCCACAGGTATTCTGGGAGATGAGCAATGTGGTTCATGGCTTGGAATTGTTCCATGATGGTGCAATTACAACGTTTGGCTATTCTGTTGTGCTAGGGAGTATCATGCATGGTGAGCTTGATCTCTGTGCCTCGCAATCTGAGATACTGCTGAAAATCATTCCCAGTGTACTCTCCACCTCTATCTGAATGTAGGGCCTTCACGCAAGCTTGGAACTGCATCTCGCACCATGCCTCAAACAGTTTGTATGTGTCAAAGGTGTCAGATTTATTTGACAGGAAATCCACATGTGTCCATTGAGAATAATCATCAGTAAAGGTAACATAGTATTTACATCCCCTTCATGACTCTGTTTTGGCAGGTCCCCACATATCAGAGTGTATTTCCTGGGCAAAGCTAGTTGCCCCTGTGCCTTGCCGAGCCTTTGCGATTGGCTGCTGTGTCAATTTTGCAAATATACATGAATCACAAGACAGGTTTGTGTCTCCATTGGAGTCTAGTCATAAACCGATTACTATTCCTTCGCATAGGAGTCTTTTCACAGCTGCTGGTGCAATGTGGCCAAGCCGTCGATGCATCTCATCAAGAGTGAGTGTCTCACAGACAGCATTCACTTTGATTTCTCCTTCCCTGACATGTTTGTACAGGGCTGCTTGGTTTTGTGGGATCTCAGCTATTTTGTTTCCACCTGGTTTGTGAATAATACATCTGCCATTTGCAAATGTGACCATATATCCAGCTTCATCAAGTTGTCTGATGGATATGAGGGTGTACCCAGCCTCAGGTGAGTACAGGACGTTGGATAAGTGCAGTTTTGAGGTGGTACTGCCATTTGGTAAGTCAAGGATTATATTGCCAATCCCAATCACACTGAAACTCTGTTTATTGGCAGCCTTTAGGGGTCAAGGGGGGATGCTCTGCAGTTTTACAAAAGCATCTTGATATGGTGAGATATGCCTGGATGTCCCTGAATCGAATAATTCAATGTGCGTATGGAGGTTCTGTTCTTGAACCTGCCCTATGAAGACTTCGTTGTCTTTGGAGGTGGCATAGACCTCTTCTAGTAGGTCTGTCTCTTCAAAATTGTGGAGATCTTCTTCTAATTTGCTTACTTCTATTGTAGCAGCAATCAGGATGCCCCAGTCAGCATCATCATCTATTTCCACCATCAGGGCTTCATCCTTGAAGTCATCCATGACTGTGTTTACGCTTGCTGGTTTAGGTTTGGGTGCTTCCTTTTTCAAAGCTTTGGATGCTGACTTTTCTGCTCCCCCTTCTTTCTTTGGTTTGCAACACTTGTAGGCATAATGGCCTGGGATTCCACAGTTATGGCACTTCCCCTTTTTGAAGTTCCTCTTTCCTGAACTCTTCTGGCTGCCTCCCTCGATGTTCATGGCTTCATCACCATTATGTTTGGTAGGACCCTTTGGTTTATTGCTTTGACATCGGTCCCACTCATCGCAGATCAGGATGATCAAGATTTCAGGGTCTATTGTGAAGGGGCAGCATGGATGCAAGCGAAGGATAGTTGTGCTGAGGCATATGATGCCAACCAGCAAGGTAGGGAACCTATGACTGTGCTTCTGTAGTCATCATCACTGATGGTGACTCTGACTGTTGGCAGCTTGACATGTTTTACATGTAAATCATGTAGGAAGCTTCGGACATCTCCATGTTCAGGGCACTGTGCTGCCATGAACTTGCATCACAGTCATGCCTGTGAGAAGGCACCCTTGTAGGTATATTCCTGTTTCACCTGGTCCCACATGTTTTTGACAGTGATTACGCAGGCAACCATCATGAGGGTGGAGTCAGGCAACCGCTGGATGAGTAGGGCATGTGCGACACATTCGTCATGGTCCCACTTTTCAACCATTTCGGCTGTGACAGAAGATGGGCTTGTGGTGGGTGTCTGTCCCTGTGTGGTTGTGGCAGCAGCTGGGGGTGTGTCTTGGTACCATCAAAATGGCCCCAGAGCCCCTTGCCCTGGATGGCTGCTTCAAACCTGAGCATGAAGATAGCCCAGTTCAATCCTGCTGGGTCGAGTTTTGGAACAGAGGAAGGGAGGATGTCTGATGTTGCAGAGCTCATTGTGTAGATTTAGCAATGGTTGGGGCCCATAACCTGTAAGAATATAAAGCTACGAACATAAGCTTAACATAAGTATAGTGGATATACAGTGACCCACAAAACCGTTCCAATGTTTTGTACTTTTGACTTAAAGTAGTAATAGCTCAGTAAATAAAATAGCCATATTTGTGAATATATTTATAAACATAGCCAAATATGTCATATCTGACTCTGCAAAGTTGCGTCATGTAATACTTCCAAATTAGGCAATTATGAATTTTGTAATCATTTTAAGTCATTGGAACGGTTTTGTCAATGACATATTATACTAGGCTATCCTATTATTTCTAGTACTTAGAGTAGCCCCCCCTGGCTTTGAGTACAGCTGCTACTCTTCTAGGCATACTTTCAATTAACTTCTGACACTCAGAAGCTGGAATAGCATCCCACTCCTTTTCTACCCTCTGCCACAACTCCTCCATACCCTTAGGAGGAGATTCATACTCTCCCAACTTTCTCTTCACATATTCCCATAAGTGTTCAATGGGATTGAGGTCAGGTGACTGTGCTGGCCAGGTTAGGAGCCTAAAATGATTTTTTTGAAACCATTCTTTGGCCAGTGTACTCTTGTGTTTGGGGTCATTATCTTGCTGAAAGATAATATCTCGGGGTTTAAGCTTGTACCACCAGAGACTCTTCTTCAAATCTTCCTCCAAAATTTGCACAAACAACTCTGCATCCATCCTTCCATCAATCCTCACTGCATAGCCTGGGCCATCCCACAGCATACAGCCCCAAACCATCACTGATCCTCCTCCATACTTCAGAGTTCCCTTGACCAATCTTTCACTAAGCCCCTCTCCCTTCTTTTTCCATCCCCACTTCCTCCCATCTGACCCCAAACGATCAATTTTGGTCTCATCAGACCATACAACCAGCTTCCAGTCCTCCATAGTCCAATGCTGGTGTGTCAGAGCAAAATCCAGCCTAGCCCTCCTATGCTTGTCAGAGAGTAAAGGCTTTTTTTGCTTGACTACAGCCTTCATTCCTGCCTGTTTGAGATGCCTTGCTACAGTCTGTGAAGAGACTGATGTCCCAATGATGGGAGCAAGAGATTTGGCTATATCTACAGCAGTTTCAGCCTTGCCAGCAGAGATAAGATGGATAGCATGCTGAATATTAGTGATAGAGAGTTTTGAAGGATGTCCTCCAAGTGATTTAGTAAGGCTGGAACAATTTTTAGAGGCTAGCCTGGATATGGTACTGCGCCCAACACCAGTAATTGCCTCAATTTTAGTATAGGAATGATGAGAATTTAGCAAAGAGAGGATGGTTTGCTTTAGAGTAGAAGATAATGGCTTCATGGTAGGTAGGGGGGTTGAGAATGATGGGACATGGCTGTCAGCACATCTATTTATATGTCAAAGACACGTGGTCACATGATCTTGTTGATTCACAATCAACGGAGTCATGTGATTGCTTGGATTAGTATTAAAAATTACTATTGACAAAACCGTTCCAATGACTTAAAATGATTACAAAATTCATAATTGCCTCATTTAGAAGTATTACATAACGCGACTTTGCAGAGTCAGATATGACATATTTGGCTATGTTTATAAATATATTCACAAATTTAGCTATTTTATTTACTGAGCTATTACTACTTTAAGTCAAAAGTACAAAACATTGGAACGGTTTTGTGGGTCACTGTAAACATGGATGCTCACCTCAGTCACTTGTTATACACATGAGTACTGAGGAAAGCCTAGCTATGTGTCTGTATGCCAGGTAACTGAAGTTCTACTGAATGGGAATAGAAATAAAATAGTAAATAAATCGCGAGATCACAATTTGCGCAAGTAGGGTCCATGTCCAAATAGAGACTAACTAGAGAGTCTGGCCGACATCGCGTCGACTGTCCACTGGCTTGTAAAATTTCTACATATGTGTATATGCTAGGAGCGAGCAGCTTATGAGAATGCGTTTGATGGAACCAATATTTTCTACTCTATGGGGAAGCCATATCGGCCAGCACTTCAACAACAGTGAACAGTGTCCTTGAAGCTGGTGTACTACTCCTGGATCAAATCCTCGCACGTTTATTCGGAATACCTGGGTAAAAGCAGTCAAGGCAGCTGGAAAGCAAGTGCCGGGACTTGGAGAACTCCTTTGGTTATGTTAAAAGCTGGTGAGGGTTGGTGCTCGTGTACTTTGTCACATGTGTGAAGAGGCGAATCAATCACTCTGAGATTGATATAGCTCAGATGGCATTACACCGAGGCTACCCGCAGCTCAGTATCCTCCTCAGCTGGAGCTTCTGGCTCATGCGCATGGGCTTCACAGTCGCAGAGCATTCAAACTCTTATGTGCACCATGCAACGTCATTCCATCCGCCCAGAGTCTTGTGTAACCACTTGTGAGTATTGGACTTAGAGCGATCCCGATCGTGTGTACTGACCCCTAGATAAATAACTAACCGCGGCGTAAACGATCATTACCATCATCTTGTCCTCCCGATACTATCATCTTCCTTACACTTGATACGCATATTATTTCCAATCTGAATAGTCTATTGGGACCACTCTTGTCTTGTGTGATTTTGTGAGTCTCTGATACTAAGCCCACGGACTTACACGGTTACACCGCTGCTCTCTCTTTTCTTCTTAGTGCTATCCATGCCACCCTCTGCCATCTCTACACTGGTCATTACAAAGGGGAACTCAAACCAAACCCACTACAGACGACATCTATAGATTTTATGGGGGAACGTCTTCCACCCGCGGTAGCATCATGATTGCATCTCCCCCATCGCTTCCCGGCTTGTTTGGATCAACTATATGACCAACTGAAGACAGGCCTTGATCTAGCGCAGGTGGATTGGGGGATAAAAGGTACCCGGGCTGGACTCGGGGCAGCCAGGGAACTAGCCTCCGAGAGTTCGAAGGGACCAATCCTCCGGAGGGACATTCTTGAGCCAATTCTTGAGCCAGTAAAATTGATAAGTGACAGAGAAAAAAAGCTCCGGTAAAATGGGAGGCTGGTGGACCGCAAAGTCATCGGAAGAAGAAAACGGGAGGCAGGAATTCAACAGGGAAGGCAGCAACACTGCTGGCGTATGACGATATTTGAACGTGAGATATCTTTTGATTATATGCTAAAATATCAGGCAAGGGTATCACCACTGTGAATATAATTAATATCCAATTACTACCTGGCCTTGAGAAATTGCATATTTATGACATCCGTGGTTGTAATATCCTTGTCTCACATTTTAACATACAATTCTTTTGATTGCATGTTCAGAAATAGTCATACGCCAGTAGCGCAAGTAGAACTGGTACCTGCGGAAGCGCATGAGGAGCTTCGATATGTTTACATAATACACCACTCTCTCGCATGTCCTCGCAGCATGAGACTGAAGTCAAGAAACCAGCGGCTCGTCGCCTGTTTTCCCTTGAGTCCCTCAAGTCTTTGGAGCCTTCAGGGTCTGGAAGGTCGCGGAACCCTCCTAGGCACACGGTTTTGACTCAGGTTGGGGGGTCGCAGCACGAGCAGTCGGAGCATGTCCCATCTACAGGTCGCGAACAGTTGATCCCTAGTCCAGTGCAAGAAATCCAGTTACATGCACAGAGAGAATTTCACAAAGCCCTCCCTTTTCTTAGCACAGCACGTTCCGCCTCACCGGATACCGTGCCTTCTCCTTCCCAGGCGAGATGGGAGCATATCCGGCAACACGTCCTCCTGGTCGCGGGGAGGACCCAGTACTCCTTCTGGTCCGGCTCCACCACCACCACCGCAGCAGCAACATCATCAACAACCTCCCTCGGCCTCTGCATCTGTCACGTCCTTTCCCCGGCCTCCTTCTCGCCCACAGACACCCAAGTCTTCGCGATTCGCAGCCAAACTAGGCTTCAAAAACGTGGTGGAACATGCGCGCGGAGTAGCTGTTGATGAGAACAGGAAGTTCTCAGAGGATCTGCTGAGGGCTTGTTGGGCAACTCGACATGTTGACCCTCAGACCAAATCCAAGCACGAGCGAGAAGCTATAGCTACAGGAGCGTCGTCCAAGCATTTGCCGTTCAAGTCGACAGTGTCAGTGGGCACCACTGGATCGAGTTCCACGGTGAATCTTAGCTCCAAAAAGTCCGAGCAGCGGTTTTCCGCGTCAGGCTATGGCTCCTTTCCTTATGCGATGCCATCGGTTAGGTATCTGCATCAGGTGCTTTGGCAAGCTTCCGGATCCGCCGCCGCCACACTCCGTTCTGTTTATTTGCCACATGAAAGCCTGGTTTTGTCCGCTTTGCTTGTACCATTCACCAGTACCGAGTTTTCTGCTCAGGCGCAGGAGGAGCGACACCTCGCTATTGACGCCTATGAACTCATAGTCAGGACTTGGCCGCCAGCAAATGAGGCACGTATCTCTCGTGATTCCGGGTCCTGTTATACTGAACCACCTGCACAGTCCGCTACTGCAGAGAGATGTCTCTGGTGCACCAAAGCAGCCTTCCTTCCCCCTTCTCAACTCCGGAACCGAATACTCTCCTCGCTTCGGGGTTTGACAATGCCTAGCGATAATAATCACGTGTTCCTGTCCCCCGACACCGTCCAATCCCTAGCAAGCGGGCTCTTTTCTCTACTACCCCATATTTCATCGCAGGAGGAGGGTGCAGGAGACATCGAAATCCTCTCAGAAATCCTCAGGGATATATCTTCTGGCCCTATGGATGAAGATACCACTGAGGAAGAGTACGATGCGGCGTGGTCTAAAGATGATTTGACAGACGACATTCGACAACTTTTGATTTCGGAGGCGTTGGTGCAGTGCTTGGGGGTATGCCCTAGGGATACTCGGATATGGTTATTACAGCGAGCGACCGAGGTTCGTCCGCGCACGTTCAAATTGGCTGACAAACCGATCTCATCCTCCAATGTAGAAGTACTGGCACCAAACCCGAGATCAAACACCGTTGCAGCTGTCCATCTGCTCGCGTCGAGTGATACACTTTTCTAGTGCAGTTCTCTCGCTCATCTCAAGTGCCGAAATCCAACCCGACTTCCGACTTATGCTTGTTAATCAAGTCGTGCAATTGCTTGAAAAGCTCGTAATCCCGGAGGCCGGGAGTATACATGGCAAGAGGTCGATGCCAACAAAATCGGCTGTGGCGAGACTTGTCCTTGAGATCCTGTGTTATGAGGACTTGCATAGTGCTTCTTCGCGTTGGGCGAGTTCTATTCTTGTGCTTTGGTATGCGAGCGACGGAAGCGAGGAATGGTGTACGGGGTTTGAAGAAATGATTAAGCAAACGGTCTGTGTCCACATAGCATTTGTCTTTCCTATGAGGGCTCATGAATCTGCAAATAGGTTATGGCGGCCGAGTGGCCAATTACAACCATCGCCCTGTCCAATATCATCAATCGTACCCCTGACAGGGTGCGCAAACCCCTAATCACATTCGTGTTCCCGCACCTTACCGAGGTAGGTCCCTGTACTCATCATCATCGCCTCTTCCACGGCTCATACTCATACACATCTACAGCGCCTCCTACAAGACCCACCTTCCCCTGCACATCTCTCCTCTTCACTACCTCATACCCCTACCGCTGCGCAACTCCCGGCCCTGCTCCAAACCATATCCCAGTTCTCCCCTCAAGTCTTCTTCAAACCCCTCTTTTCGTGTGCTGCATCAAACAGGGAATTGGTTGTTGCGAACCATTTGTGTGTCGTGAGTGTGTTGGCGAGATTGGTTAAGGATTGGTGGGTGAGAGATGCGGAAATGATTGGAGTTGCTCTGATGAGCAGTCCCGGTTCGCAGTCCCGGTCTGTGGCCGGAGGAGACGATGGAGGATATGAGAAAAAGGAATGGGCGGATGTGAAGTTGGGGCAGTTAGTTATACTCTTGGAGTTGGTTACTAAGTTGAGGAGTATGAGGAGGGCGAAAGATCCCAATACTACTGCTGCGCTGGTGAGTTGGAAGGTCTTTTATGCTTGTTTGCTGGTTGTTCACATTAATGTCCCACAGGGAGGTGATGGGGCGAAAGTGGGTTTACTCAAGTTTGTTGCTGGACTTGAGATTAGATTGGCTGTGCTTATTGAAGCGAAGGTAAGTTCTTTTGTTTGATTGCTGTGGAGCTGTATCACCAAGTCCGGGTGTAGGAAAAAACGGCACCGATCTCGCCATCCCAACGTATGCTGTTTTGCACTTTGTTTCGTGAGTTTAGGCTATTGACCCGGTCCCTGAAACCGTACGTGCGGTAGTGGTAACCCACCCCAGCTCTTGCTTATATGGATTTTGTAGTGCGCCATGGTTGCCAACGGTTTTGAGGTGGTTCAAAGACTACTTTCAAGACCAGGAACTCGAGCAGAAATACGAAGATGAGATTGAACACCAGATCCGGGAGATACAGAATTTATATATCCTCGCAAAAGGGAATGCGAGTTCGTCACACAAGGTCCGATTTTAACATACTCTCTTTGGGGTGGCCTGGACTAAGTACCTATAGCGTCGAACACATGTCATGATGCCCCTATCCTTGGCATTGACCTCCCCTACCTCAAGTGAGGAAATACAGACAAGACCCATCCAGGTGTCCGATCTACTTGGTGATACACTCAAGCTCGTTAATTCGCTGGGGAGGGGGTTCGCGCCGAGGGTGATGAAATTGCTCGTGACAGTGTCGTCCCTGATGACCCCGGAAGATTATGAATGCGTGGGGCCCATTTTGTGGTATCAGGGTTTGGGCGGGAGGAGGGCGTGGGAGGGCGTGATGCCTTTGGTGAGTTTTTTGTTACATTTTGTGATTCTTGCGTATTTTTTGGGGACGCGAGCGGTTAATTTGGTGGTAGGTTTGTTTTTTGGCTATGCAATGCGCAGAGAAGACGGCGCTGGATTTCCGGGCGATGGTAGAAGTTGATTTGTGCAGGTGGGTATTTAACCGTGTGTATGTGTGTGAGGACCAAGTTGACAGTCAATACGTAGCTCAGATGATCTCACAAGGCTTGAAGCCGTTCGCAAGATCAGTGTTCTTGTCAACTGGAGGTTCCAGCTCATGTCACAGCACATCCTCGTCGATCGTAACCACCGTCCGTTCAAGCTCGCGCGTGCGCCGCTCCCGTTCGTCCCGACTGACATGGGCTCGGCGAATTACATTCACGACGAGAATTTGAGTGCCACGGCCAAGGACGCGATACCCATGGAACTGAGGAAACAATTAGTCGAGATTGGGTGGGCCGATGATAGTACACCTGTGGACCATAAAGAGGAATGGGTGAGGACGCCGGTATCATTGTTGCCTGTTAACCAGGTCGAGAGGCTGGACCAGCAGCGAACGGATCATAAGGCATCTGGGCCATCTTCGCCTCTCCTTGCGCCTTTGCCGGGTAATGCGCAGCTGAACCCTATCACGCCATCATCTCCGTCGAGCAATAAGCTTGAGGAAGGGGATTTGTTGCGTAGGAACTCGAGTTCTGGTGGCCCGACGTATGCCAAGCGTAGAGCGGTGTTTGTGCCTCCTCTTTCTCTTGTGTTTCGTGTTCTTGCGCGGCTAGTGTATGACCCAAACCATGACGTTGCGTCGGCAGCTCGGGACACACTTGTGGACTTGATGAGGAATGATCCGGGAATTCTGTTGCGGCCCGTCTTGGACCTTTTCTGCGGGGATCAGAAGGATATTTCACAAGCGATGGGTATCCTCACGGCACTATTGCATACGCGATACTTCCTCCCTCCGCCTATGACGCACGCGATATTCAATAATCTTGCTGGATTTCTCAAGTTTGCTGTACGGCAGGCAGAATCTCCTGATTCGTTGCATGATTTTGCGCTCGTCGTGCCGATTATGGCGCATCTGGCGAGGCACGTGGGTGGCCTGACGATTCGCGAGATTAAGAAGTCCAAGATGGAGCATTTTTTGATACCTTATGGGACGCTGTGGTTCAGGCAGGCGGGGGCGCCGAGTGGGCGGATGTTTCCGAAGGGGCTGGGTGTTCGGCAGAAAGGCACAAACCCGTTCGAGCCGATATTCTCCAAAGGATCGGATGTTGAGGCAAGTGTGGCAAACACATTTGAGCAGCTGAACCCAAAACTTGTGTCGGTTGTGATGATTAGGATTGCGCAGAATATGATGTTCGTGGATATGTTGAAGAAGAGTGGTCAAGATGTGGTGTTGGTTCGGAAGGTGATGCCTAGATTTGTGGTCCCGACCCTAGAGGGGGGTGTGGGGGAGGAGGGTGCAGCAAGGATGTTGGAGCTGAGTGATTTTGTACCCCTTAGGAAGATATCTGGGGTGGGAGATGTGCGTGGGGATGACGGGAATGCTTCTGCTGCTGCGATACTCCACTTGCTTTCATTGACGCTCGCGAGGAGTTATGTGACACTTGTTGCGCAGATGTTTAGATGTATGTCGAGGAATTCGAACGATCGGGAGGAGATGGCGAACTTTGTGGATGGGTTGAATCGAATTTTGCTGGCGCATGGGGATGATGTTGGTATTGTTGGACATGTACTGATTGGTGGGCCATCCCTTGTACTAGCCTGATGCCCTTGGCTGAACTTTTGCACTGGGTAGCGCTCATGGTTGCTAGCGCCCGCTTTCGGCGGCTATTTACTTCTGGGGGCGGATACGCCTTGTTCATGCCCGCCCTAGCCAAGGTCTATGCTGACTCGGGCCAACGAGTCGACATCAAGCTGGCGCTTGAATATGCAGTGTATAGGTTCTATGTACTGCATCGTGAGGCCTTCCTCTTCCAAAGTCTGGACGCCATCGTTCACGTTGCCGCTTTGCCGGACACCGACCCGACAGAGTACGCAGCAAGGGTTTATGAGTTGTTTTACTCTCTTCGAAGCGGTGTCGCGCCTACGGGTCTGGATCCGGCAGGGATTCACGACGTTAATCAGTCGCAGGAGAAAGAGGCTCTCCTATTCAATGCGGCGGAAGATAAGCCGCAGACATTCCTGACCGCTATCCGTCGCGGCGAAGCCCAAACCAATGGACAAATTCTTTTCGAAGTTTCGGACTCTTACACCAACTCACGGCTGAAGATGGAAGACTTTGTCAAGTTATTCCTCACCATCATCGCCCACGATCCTGCTCTTCTACCGGTCGCAATACTTCATGCGGATGTTGCGGTACCTTGCGCCTCATCTGTACAACGCCTCGTCACAGGCCAGACATGTGCTGCAGGAGGGGCTGTTTGCGTTAGGCACTATCTTCCTGAAACCATTTTCCAAACCTAAAATCCTGGATACTAACAACCTGCCTCGTACCGGGGACGTTGATGTGGTTACCCCGAATGCAGGAAGCGCGGAGGGCCCTGACAAGAACAAGAATCTAAGCAATCCGAACGTGATGAGGTTGGACCTCCTGTTCTCACTCACTGCCGTTGCTCAGGCGGGGTGTCCCATTTCGACGATCATGCCAACTCATTTGGCAATCGAGATTGCGAAATTGATCCTTAAAGAACCCCCTGTGGAAATGTTGCAGCCACTTTCCACCTTCTTCGGGGACCTCGCCAAGCACATTGTCCTACCCGGCGGACACTCCAAACCGAAGCTTGCGATCTCTTTCCTCCAAGACATGACCCCGATTATCCGAGCCTACTCCACCACCCTCGACTTTACATCCGTCTATGAGACAATCTCACAGGCTTCTACCACACTGCCCTATTCCCGTGATCCTGTTTTCGCACAGTTTGTCATCCATGAAGCGTGTTCAGCAGGGTTGGAAGCTGTCGAACTGGTGACCTCGGAGGCGGAACTGTCCAAGTTGCATTCCCTCGTAGCGCTGGTACCACTCCTAGCGGAGGCTGTTTTCCTTCATGGTGCTGACGTTATTAGAGAACTCGAGAAGCGCAGACCTTCGTTCTACTTCCTCGCTCACGTCGTGTTACCCCTGACATTGACGCTGAAGACGAGGGATCAGTTAGCTTCGGAGACCGGGAAATCCGAAGTCTGGCACCGGCCGTCCCTGAGCAGTTCGTGGATTCGACTCCTTCTTTACGCCATGACGGCGTGCCAAAGGAGCTTACGTGCTTCTGATAGTCTACCTCTATCGCGGACCAAGTCTCGTGAGAAGAGGAACAGAGAGGAGAAGCAGTGGCGGGCCCATCTGCCGACATTCGTCGCGGCACTGCAGATTATCAAAATTGTCGTGATTCGGGCTGAGAACGAAATTTCTACAACACTGCCAGATCTGTGGCATCGCTTGGCTACATTCTTGAAATCGGTGCTCATGGACGGAAATGCCAATTTTGCGCTGCATGGGTCGAGTCTGAGCGACTTTTCTCCTTTGCCTTCTCCCACACTGTCACCCAGAGTTAGCGAACAGTTTGATCGTAGTAGCAATTACCCTTCATTCTTCGACCTTCCAGGCCATTCGACGATGGACACTAGCCCGGCAACGACTTCAGCACGCCCGCGAGTAATCGATTATGCGCTATGGTCAACTTTCGAGTTTTTATGCGCTTATCGATCACCACTCAGGCTTCAGCTTCGGTTGTTCGTGGTGGAGAAGGTCGTGGCCCTAGACCAAGAATTGAAAAATATACAACGACGTGGGAGTCCTTTTGCTTCGCCCAACATCAGTGGTATGAGCCGTCGCATTTCGACATCCGTATTCGCCAAGCCGAGACGATCGGGCATGTTCCCTTCACCCGACTCCTCCCCTCGCGTGAGTCGCTCCCCCTCGACACTGCAAGAGTTGTCGATTCCTTCCCTCTATCTTGGCCCGCATAGCAGTAGACCTGGACATGGGAGACTGGCTTCTCTGGAGCTGCCCCGATCGACTTCGGGAGAGCTTCGAATACCCGGATACCAACACGCATCACCAATTCTGTCAACGCCGCCCACACCCCAGCGGGGTGGTATCGCGTATCTTCAGGCTGAGGGTGAGGAAAGTCAAGGTCAAGGTCCACGAATCGTGCATCTCGGTCCGGCGTCTCCTTCAGCGCTCAACCCACGGCCACTCTCACCAAGTGGTGGGGGAGTGAGCGACATTCGGCTCATGGCCCAGTCAACCAAGATCAAGTCGCTGGTGCTTATCAGGACAACGTACCGACGGATACGGACCGTTCAGACGTTTATGGGTTATGATACGCTGCTGCCTATGCTGAATCCCGGGATGAGTATTGCGGGACTCGGGACGGAGGGTGAGGAGGTCTCCTTTACGACATGGACTAAGAGGACTGCGCTGGATGCTGTTTTGAACGAGATGGCACAACTGAAAGAGGAGTTTGAGGAGGTTTTGAGCGGCGCTGGGGCTCGCGGAGAAGATGATAATGTTTTTGTTGAGACAGTGCCTACTGGCACTATGGCTGATGCCACTTTCATTCCATGATTTCCTCCCCTGGAATTGCACATGTATCTATAGTTATTTGTGTATCCTTCGCAACGTGGTTACGTAATACTCTAACCAACATAGGATGACCCAAGTTGTGTTATGGGTTGCTCAACAAGTACAGAAAGATAAGACAAGACACCACATTATGAGGGAGGAAACGCGCCTGCGCGCGTAGTCTCACGCGCACTCCCTCTTCACCGTTGTCTCCAATGCTCCTGGTGGCGCAATGCCCCTACTGAGCGTAGTCTTCCTCTCATATTTCCGTAGTTATTTATTGATTCTCCTTCGCAACCTATCCTCCTCCTCCTAGATTATTGTAAAATCGGGCACTTCGTACAAGGACACCGTCGGCGGGCGGCCTTACAGAAGGGGAACGACCAATGAATGGGTGGGGACTCGAGATAGTTACTAGTATCCGAAGATCAAGGAGGGAGTTCCATATTTACATGACCTCGCCACTATTTAGAATTATCTACTCGATGATGCGGGCTGGTGGGCTTACACTTGTGGGAGGTAATCGCAGTTCCCCTTTCACGTATTGTGACGAGAGTAATTTTTGCCTCTATCCCCCCACATGGGTGGTAGTGGGGCGAGAGTTGTGCCCGCTGAATGGAGGCGCGCAATCATCTCACGGTCCTGGTCCCATTTCCGTTCCCGTTCCCTCTGTTTTATGGTACCTCGCCTCGTTGTCATATTATTGTAACTCTTGTCACTCTCCTTCTGTTTACACTTTCCACAACGAATTCTCTTGGAGACTGAAAAACATCAACTGAGTTCTCTCTCTCTCTTAAAACGACCAGGCACGAAATCCCTCACCTATTGTCCATGTCCAATCTGTTCTGCAGTGCTCTCTAGCGGAAGGAAGGTATGGGGGCATGGATCAGATACACCCGACCCCGAAATTTTAAAAGAATTTTGACGGGCTTACATCAGCCAAATCAGACGACCGTCCTCTGTCTTCCAAGGTTTCTTCCCAGCGAAATTCTTGCTCCCGCCACAAGCACTGCTCCCGCAGTCTATCTGGAAACATCCCGGATCAGTAGACCAAAGTCCATGCGAGAATATTACTGACAAGATCCTGGCAGGACGAAGGGAAGTCAGTATGGGAGGCGATATGGAATCGGGTGTACTACGTACTAGTACGCTTGTATGTGTTAGTCCGTCGCAGTCCCGTTTGACGCATTTACGTGCTTCCCTTGCAAAGAAGGGTGTCAATTGGACCAAGGCTGAAAGTACATGAACAGGGACGTACGTGTGGAGGTGGTGACACATTGTCTCAGGATGTCAATAAAAAGGTGATCGCTTTTTTTCCGTCCCGCGTTGAGTGTTGAGTGGTGGAAGGGATACCATTCAGTACAAATCTCGTCTTGCTTAAATATTCTGACCGGATGCCGGGAAGAACGGAGAAATAACAAATGAGAACAAAAGAGTGGCACCGACCTTGACACCTGAGACCTGCCAGAATCGGTCCTATGAATCGGGGGTACAAAAGAATAGTTATAAGAATCAGATTTGTTTGTACACTCGGTACCCATCACGTGTTTTAGAACCGAGTCTGACACAGATCAACTTAAAAGATCTAGAATCTGTTGCAATGACCGAGATAGAATTAGTTTATTGTCTCTGTACCTATAATAGATGTTATACACTAATCAGGTTCTATTCAATAATATGCCCAATCTACAGATTATGTCAACGATTCAGAATCGGTAGAGTGTACAGATTGAGTGGCCCACGAGTGGGCATGGAGCGGGCCTCGTTGGAAAGTCATATGGATGGATTTATAAGTCAGTGGCTGGCTAAGGTATTTATCCAAACTGATGTTTGTAGCTAGGGATAGCAAGGGCGAGGACAGCAAGCAATTGTCTACAAAGCTCAAGCTGTAGTATTGTGGGTTGTCAGGGACATCACTGGCCCTGGTATTCTAAGAGAGAACTGTTGTATGCTTTTGTAGAATCTTTGGGAGTTAGTTTAAGTGTTACCTGGCGAAGTAGGCAATGCTGAAGGTAGTAAGCATTGCGTTGACTGAGTCCGGGTAGAGTGCTTCCAGTGGTGGGGTAGTAGGAACACTCACAACTGATATGGCCAAACCTTGTCTCTGCAATTCTCAACTCTCCACCCACCATTCAGAAATATCTAATCTTTTGAGGCTGCTTGCTACCTATCTGTCCTCAATATCTCTTCTAATTGCTCTTCATTTAATCGTGATGTTGATACCGTTTTCACCTCATTCAGCACCAACTTAGTGGAGGAACTACCATCAAGGGTGAATGTTGGGGGCAATAACTTGGGCCCCAGGGGAATAGAAAGCCCTGCTAGGTGCGTAGATACTTATTCTATTGCCCTGTTGTAGTGCTACAACCGTACCTTCAAGCGCTCAAGAGTCGGTGGGCAGCAGCCAGTCTGTGGACTTGGAGAGTGTAAAATGAGTTTGTTGTTAGCAATGAAAATGGCAGACAATTAGTCAGACCGGCGAAACATGTCTAGGGGCTTAGGTCCATGGAGTATTGGGTTCTCTCTTTCCATCCTGTTTTCCTCGTCCTCGTCGATTTCTAGCTCAAACGAGAAACAGTATGACCCCATCTATGACACTTCCATACAGAAGAGCAACCTGGATCTTCCTACATCATCTTCACCTCCAAGAACTGCATGTTCCTTGTCAGCATTGCTCCTTTCTGGGCTGTTGCTTTAAAGCTTGTCGGTGGGACCCTGGCATGTGACTTTGGAGGGTCCTTGAAGCCCCTTGTGGCAGACTCTGGTTGAGGAATGATGGGTTGTATTATCAACAAAATAAGAAGAAAATGAAATTGCAAGTGTAATCGGTGAATCAATTGCATGGGCTCTGATCTATTGTAGGTGGTTGAGAGGGGGGGAAAGAGAGCATAGATCATGAGGGAATCAGAAAAAACAGTGAGAATGAGTGATAGAAAGGGAGAGAGCATGTGTGTGTATGGGGGGTTGACTACTGACTAGGATATCAGGGTGTTGGACACCCATTTTTATTCTACAAGTCACATAAAATTATCTGGACATGCCAACAATACATTGCAGGAGGAGAGTCAATATAGTAGCTAAGAGAAACAACTGAAAAAGTGCGCTAAGAGTGGACATTGCCCCCTAGGAGATGTCAGGTATTGGGAATGGAGGAAACAATGGTAAGGAGCACACATGTCACTACACACTTCCTCACTAACTGAACCAACATGCTACAGGAAATGATGATGCAGGCAGGCCTGATATAGCTCAACTGGGGGGCAGTCAAGAATGCCATATTTCCTATTTGAATCATGAGCAAAGGGGCTGGTTAGAACATCAGCAGAGTCACTGACCTCCATTACAGGTTTCATGATCAAAGTATCATGGTCCCACGGACAAGCAAAGGCACCATGTATTGTAACATTTGAGCTCAAGAGAATTTCAGGTTCATTCTCGGTTCCTTTCAACCAGAAGGCGGCACCAAACTGTGGATATTTGTCAAGGATAGGGTGATATTGTGCTTGTTGGTGACAATGGATGACGAGATAAAACTGACCAGGCTCCATTCCTGCAAAAGTGAAGATAGAGTGTATTAGTGCTGGTTTCAGCTTTTGGTCAGTCTGAGTACAATAGAAAATATGACTGTTTCTGCTTGTCGCAGAAAATACACCAAATTCCTTCCCATTTGCGACACATTGAGAGTATTCAATGATTTGGCAGGTATTGATTGGCCTGAAGAGTTGAAGATAGGTATGAATCTTCTTATCCATCTGGGCTGCTTTTCCATCACCAATTGTACATGTCATACAGGAGAGCAACCTGGCATCGTTTGTGAGAGTCCCAAGTTCACTGGAGGGAAAGCAGGAATTGAATATTTCGATGGCTCAATCAACAAGCTCAGGGTCCCTGGCTCTAATGCAGGTGCAAGAGGGTTCGCAGCTTGTATGCTGCACAAAAAGACTTGACCATTGTCTTCTCCAGCTCCCCTATACAGGTATTTAGCATTTATAACTTCAGTGGGATATTGAACAAACCTGATTTGAAATTGGTATTTAAATTCTGGAGCATACCAATGAGTTGCTCAAAGGGAAACATCCACCATCCATGGATGGGGCCAAAAAGACGCAAAAATTGATCCAGGTGAAGGGCGTTGTGATGAATAGGATGGAGATTTATGTCAGGATGAAGCTGATGGATTGATACAATATAGGTGGTCATAAAGCAGAGGTATTGGTCAGCATGGAAGGCAGTGGTGGAATGGGAGGTTGCGTAGCTGATGGCTATGGAAAGGAGTATGGTACTGTGGATGGCTGTGAGTAAGTCCTTGTTTGTGAGATCATCCTGTTCATCTGGGCTGGTGGCCCATAGCTTTAGTAGTGACACTGGGAGGTTGAACTCAACAGATGCTCTCCATTCATCAGCTTTCAGCTTCCCTTGTGCAGGGGTGCCAAATTTACGTGGCGGACTTGTCTTTCAGGTGGGTTAGCTTGTGGATTGTATATCACTGTGAATTTGCTGGAGCTCTGGTGTATTCAGGAGAGGGGCTGGGGTATCCAGCGTATCAATTTCCTTGTCGGCAGATATTTGTGCAAGGTCCCTGTCAGTTATGTGAGATTCTGGAGTTATAGTGGGTGATGACTCTTTACTTCCAGGGGCCTGGGTCTGCATTAGACAATAAAAGGGCATGACAGATATTATGCTTACAAGTAATGTTGAAATATAGTCCATCTTTTTTGGCTGGTGACTAGGTACTTGATTGAGTACATGATGGTCCTCACACAACACCCACAGCACAGCAATGGAAAGGCAGCGGAGCTTTGCAATACTCGGATTCTGCGTGAGAAGTTGGCGGCCCTTCTGTAGGTCCTTTTCCTGAGGCAGAGATGAGTGGAACTCATCGTCTTCAGAGGCCTTGTCTTCCCAATGCATGCCAATGATGACCCGGAAGTGGTGCCTTACAAGGCCAAGAAATAGGTTGTGCATACCATTGATAATAATGTATCAAACAGGGTCCCAATACAGCAAGCAAAGAAATTCAGACCAACAAATACCATTCTTCTTGTAGAGCTTTGCACTGGCAGGATTTGCTAGGGGCATCACGCCAAGACTTCACAGCCTTGCAATACTCTTCAATTGTAATAGGCTTCCAGGCATCAGTGGTGCGATTAATGTTGTTTATATCATCCTTCGGCAGATAGCACAAAGAACAAAAGCAAGTCGCAGAGTGACCAGCACATCCAGTAATTTTGTGGGAACCAGGCAGGTCATTGACACTGGGGATCACAGCTGCTCGCGATCTTTGGCCAGCTGGACACTCGTAAGTCTTAGTGAACCATGTGCCTTCACAGAAGCAAGTTGTGAGAGTGTCAATCAGAGGCACGAGGTATGGGTTCAGGCCATCAGCAGCAGGTTGCTTGGGACCAGGGATGATACCAATGAGGTAGATATTCTCTGGTTTGTGACGAAGTTCCGGCGGGAGGCTTAGGCAGATCATCGCAAGAACTCCGGAAGATGTTGATTTGCCCACAGCCTTGTTATGAAGAGGGTTGAAACCATCATAGCTGAGGCTCCAAACAGGTCCTGATCTCATCCTTTGAATCAACAAAAATATTGCCCTCCAAATCCTGAAACTCTCGAACCTGCTTGACTCTGGTTGATGTCCTGTAAAACGGAATCCTCCCGTAATCTCTGGTTTGTCGAATGAATGGCAGCTTCAATCCCTGGGTGGGAATATAACTCTCCCAGGAACACAGTGAAGCTCTGCATTGCATATGGATGTATTGGAACCCTAATACTGGTTCCGTCCTTGACACCCAGCTTGCAAAGTTGTGCATCACAGGTCGGCTGTTCAGGGAAATGGATGGAAGTGCATCAAGAGGGATATACACTGATACCATCTTGGGAGATTGGCGGATAGAGTGAATGGCATGAGGGACAGGCAGCATATGTGGTGACAATGGGATCAAGAGGAAGCATCTTGCGGACAGTTCAAACATCGCATGGAATGCTCTCAATTACGTTGATCTGACCCTTGTCAGTCCATGAAGCTTTCATTGTGAGCTTCACCATTTGTAGGCAAAAATTTGCCACAGATCAGGAGCATGCCACCAAAAGGTGTAGCACAGCGGCCATGAAGAAGATAATGGCAATGGTTGGGTCCGCTTTGGCAAGAGGGTGGTTGAAATGATGGGCTGAAAGTCATCTAAGTATAACCGAATCCCACCTCCAAGAACCATAAGACTCACCGGTGTTATAGATGTTACACATGTTCAACTTATGTTGAGTTGACTGCTTCAAACTCTCCAGATGAGACGCCACTAATGATCATGCCTCTCGAACAATCTCCAAGCAAGCCTCAATCACCAGCTTGCAGTCAGGTCTTCCACAGTGAGGAGAATGTTGGAGTCAACGTTCTAGATCTTCCAAATATTCTTGCTCACTTTGGAGGTACGAATATGGGTCTGATTTCAGGTGAAGTTGTGGTGACACTGTTGATGGTGGACACCCGCCCCAGTGCTTTAGCTTGCGCTTGAGAGAGCCGATTCTTGTGTTGGTCAACTGATGAAGTGCTAGCAACTGCGAGAAATGTGTTGGATCCATCATGGAAGGGTCCCAAGGGTTGGTCAGAGATGAGTGGGAGGGATTTGTTGTCACCTGATCAGGCCCGATAGCTCCTGAGCTTCTAGGTGCAGGATGTGCAGTGATTGAGAAATAGCTTTACTATTGCAGTAGTTACAATGGCACAAGACGAGGGCTGACAGGTCAGCTCTCCCCATGAAGGTGCGATGTGTCAAATAGGAAGGAAATACTAATGACGGGGGAGGACTGGTGACGCTGCGAAATAGAGGGTTGATCACCACAGTCCCTCATAAAGGAGGATGTGAACCCTATGGCCACAATTGGGCATGGTTGTCCTCCAGATTGGAGACATTGTACTTTGGGACTGTGATTATTACAGGCTGAACTTGGCAAAAGACCAATATTGCCATTATACACATTACTATAGAACAAGGAAGGAATGGAAAGACTCATATATGAAAAAGCCGAGGCTGCAATAACGATATTCAGTGGGAGGATAGGACTATCTTGCATTTGCTGCAGGGGGTGTAGTCAGTGGTTCATTTGTGTACCCAACACACCATACTCACAGATACTTTCATTTCATCCACGCCCACTGCCAACCATCCCAGATGAAAACAGCTCCCTCGAGCACACCTTCCCCAGTCATCATGAATAAGACAAGACAATGTGTTTGGATAGTCCAACACACAAAATCTTCCTCGTATGTGAAATGGCAGTGTTCGGATAGTCCAACACACTGTTGTTCGGAGTGCTACAGTGGGATGGGATGGTGAAGATTTAGAGCGGGTGCATGGGGTGATAAACATGACAATACACACCCTACCACAATGACACCAAACAGGAGCAAGTTCAACCCGCTCAGGCTTTCCTGACTTGAAGTCGGTCCCCACAGTGAACTGGATTATCCAGGCACCTATTCCCTAATAAACTGTTGCTGGTTTAACTGCACAGTCAATTGTCCAAGGGGTCTGCAGTCTACCTTATCGATGGAAACAATCTATGCGTGCAGGAGCAAATCCACCTGAGTTCACAGGAATTGACATGCCAGCAGGTTATATGGTGCTATGAAAACACTGGGATATGGCCCAAGAATGCCAGCTCTGCTCTGCCGCATGAACCTTCGGACCCCAAAGAGTGTGTCCTCCTTCAACAGGGCTGGTTGCTGCCGGAGGTATGGTTTGGTTAATGATGCAAGAATCGCTATCTCTGACGTGTAGAATGCTCAAATATATGACCGCTCACTCTCAGAGGTGACACCTCTAGAGCGAAAGTTACAAACAGCACCTGCCTGCTCCCTTTTCCCCTGAGTGGGCGATTGTCATCAACTTTTTCCCATGTGTAAGCCTATCCCCGCTCCTTTGGAATTCCTTCCCTTCCTGAATGGGTGATTATCTTCAGATTTTTCCCTGATATGTAAGCCCATCTCTGCCCCTTGGCTGCCTGTAGCCTGTTCATGGAGCGAAATTCAAATTCTAGGGTTGCTGCCAACATCCAGAGTATTAACCTTGCCACCTTTGACCTGTGTTACTGGGTATTCTCATACTCTCCTCTCTTTCTTTGCCCTTTCTCGCCCTCAATCTACTTGCCTGTTCTGTTTACCACAAAGCCAGCTGCAGTAAATGCCTCATATCAGTTGCCATTAGTGCTTATGGCAACCAGTGATAACACAATTTGTAAGTCATCTGCCTGCTCCACTCACTTTAACCATCCACCCGCTCATTGTGTACTGGAAGTTCCAGGCACAGAATCCCTTCATAGTGGCTGTTGCTGGTTTACTGCACAGTCATCATTGATCACCTTACAAGGACACATTCTGTCACTTCATACAATGGGGTACCATCCACGTCATTACATGCATTATATTGGTACAACACTATCTAGGACACTGGGAGATGCTAGGCTCAGCTGGATTAAGGGAAGCTTGTATACTACTATGAAAGTACTGGGGACAAACCATCCATGTTCCAAATACCATGGGGGGTTTCTATCGTAGTTAATCCCGTGAGTTGTTTCCGTAATTTAATGGCAAATTCCCTCTCTTGATCCACTGATGTTTTACACAACCAAGTCTGGATGCTAAGCTCATGAACAGCTGGAAAGTCTTTCAATAGCTTGGAAAAGTAGCCCTTTAAGTCCTGGTAAGTGCGAGGATACATGGAAGTTGAATGAAGTACTCACATAAAGATCCGGCACCAGTGAATCCACGCGGAAAGTCACCACTTCTGTCCTCAAGGTCAAACCCTCCACAAGCAGGGAGCATGAGCAGGCAGAACTGCCCATAGCCTTACAGTGCCCTGAGATGTCGTTGGGAAACTCAAATTCCAGCTTTGTACCCTTGATATGGTGCACAAAGATATTTCCAAACACACGTGTCATACCTCTGACCTTCTGGCATACCAGGGATGGATCGGATGCTAGGGTTGTAGACCATGGTTCCATGGCTCTGATACATAAAGTCTCGAGATTTGAGTTGTAGCCCAATTCCCAGGCAAAATTCAGTGATGTTTCGAGAATTCGGATGGATGGTGGGATAGTGTTTGGGTGGGTGTTCTGCATCGACCCACTGTGGAAGCCCCAGCCAGGAAGGGTGGGAGGGTGTACTGTTGCAAATGGGTATGTTGTTGTAATCTTGGTCAACTGAGGATGACGTTCGTAGAGGCTGCAGGGTATCCTAATGTGATCATCACTGAGCATATGCATAGTATGAGCATTATTGAGGTTAACTTGGCACCAGTCAGCTCTGTACCCACGGTGGTGGTAAACCCATAGTACAGAGACAAATGGGTTCACCAACAGCGGTTGGAGAATGCTTGATAATGATTTGTGTTTTGTGTGCCAGAATACTGTACTGATCTCAAGCCTCAAGGTTTGGACCGGCGGGATATATATGTGGGACCTGGGTGGCCCCTCCAGCTCTGGCACTATCCTGGCAGGTTTAAAATTGTCACCAAGTACCAACCCAAAGCTGAGAAGCTTTTTCTTGGTTCCAGCAGACTGCAAGAGGTCCTCCAAAACAGAGATTGTATGTGGGTCACAAAAAAGTCCTATCTCCTTGCAGTAGACTTGAATTTGTAAGTCAGAAATCTTAGCTGCATTTCGGATCATGTGACAAACACTCTGATTAAACGCAAGCAGATTGAACAAGTTGCAGTTGAGGCTGATGTTCTTGAGGTGGGGGAGGAGGATCGAAGAGAGGAAAGTGATATCTTCTTTGGTGACTGGCATTCCTACCAATGTGATTCTGGTAGAACTGAAGCGCTCCTCAAGAATCCCCCTTTCCTTGAGCCTTGAGCAGTAGATGTCCATAGTGCAACCAATGAAGGCATTGTCCGCGCATGCTAGGGAGATCAACCCTTGATCGTCAATGTCACCAAATATCTTCAAAAGGAGTTCATTGGGTAACATTGGTTGTATCTAATGTAAGCATCAATCACGTCAACTCAGAATTATGTTTCTCCTAGACACACCTTCCTCACCTCACAGATCATGGGACTCAGTAACTGTTCGGCTTGCCTGGAATTCTAATGAGAACCGGTCAGTCAATTACTTGTTTCCATGCTCATGACCCACCAATTTTCGCTTTTTTTCAGACTCATCTTTCTTGATCTCTACGAATGCCTTCCACTTTCCTAAGGTACAACCATTACCGAGGGCCTGCTTCATGAGATTCATGACATCAAAAAGCTGTAAGGTGCATCAGCACATTCTGAATTTCCAGCATGCAAGCTACTACCTGTCCAGCAGCTCCTCCTGTATTGATGAAACCCAACCAGCAGGGGTTGCTGAGAAAGGCTGAAGCAGTGATAAAGTGTATGTTCTGTAATATGAGAGAGTGGGGAATGTGGTTAATGGGGGCTACATCTGGAGGTGGCTCTCTTAAATTCCATAGCGAGATAATAAGCTACCAATGGTTTCCAGGGCTTGATAAAAGGTTCATTGGTTTCTAAGCTTTGACAAAAAGTTTATTTCTGACCCAACACTCTTACATTGCTAAATACTTCCAAGTCGATGTTTGTTCTTCATTGGAGGGCTAATTGCTGTGAAGGTAAATCTTGATTGTTAATGCAACAATTACTATCTTATCCTGACATCCGAATGAATTTTCAGACCTCATACTGGTGGTTATTCATTTTGAATGATGATAACCTTTCAGAGAGATGTCACAAGTAAACGCCCTCTTGCTCCTCCTGAATACCTTCCTCTCTTGAGTGGGTGATTGTCTTTTTTCACATGTAGGCCAACACTGACACCTTCTTTTTGTTACCTTCATTACCTGCTCACAGATGCCCTGCAGGTTCTTTTTGTGTGTGGTGGATAGCAATTGGCCCGACTAAAGACTCCTATAATATAGATGATATGGTAGGGCTATTCTGACTCCTACCATGGCGCCAATCCAGACTATGCACCGCATCCAACGCTGCTTTCCCGCCTCAACTCTTCGACGTTGATTTTCCCTTGAGCATATGGTCACCCCACCACCAACTACTCTATGGCGTAAATACCTCCCAACAATGATCCCCAGCTCAGAAGCACTACAGGAAACTATCCCAAAACCCCAAACGACCTTTAAGTCCATGTCAGCTCTCTTCCGTAAAGCATGTATTGCTGAAGCACAGCATCAAGAAATTATGGTGAGAATGTTCCTTGGCCCTCCACCCCAAATATATTGACCACCTCAGGAAACTATACAAACATTGATATCCACTATGCTGAACCTGGACACCCCTTTTGGCAAGCAGAACAGCACAAATATTGATGACTAATGCTCTCAGGTATCTCCAATAACATTCTTATCCCGATTTTTTGAGCTCAATTTCTTTTCTAGATGGCTGTCAAATATCCAATACTTGCCCACTTCAAAAACAGCTGGGTGACTAGAGAATTGATTAAACTTGACCTCAGTAGGCAGCAAAAGGACTCCAGTGGTAAGCCCTTCTTCATTCTCAGCTGGGCTTACCAACCATTGTCTTCCCTCAGGGACTGCCTGTGCCAATTCAAGCCTGGATGGACCCTCAGAATGATGTAAGGAACACAATTCTACTGCATGTGGGATCCTGCCCTTAGCACATTTTCATTAGGTATTTAAGTAGCACACCTGTACTTAGATACCTCAGCCCCTAATGATGAGGCGGTCTCCACTGCAGTAAGGCCACCTGGGCAACAGTATAACCTGCATTCTACCTTCCTCACTCAAGTCACTCCCTCTTTTTCCTCGAAGCCTCCTTACCCACTGTGGAGTTGTAACATCAATTTTACGAAGCTGCAGGGACAAGTCCACGGTTGTTTCATTAATCATACTTCACCCTTATTGTCTTGGAGTTGGATATGCTTCCCTTCAATGATTTGTATCACTTTGTACTGTTATATTGTAATGATGTCCTGTTCTACATGACAAGTATTATTGTTCTTCCTTAGGTTAAAAGCCTTGTCCTGTCACAACAGTCCCCAAATATCCTTTCTCCTATTTATGACAATGGCCATGATTGACAAGATCCAGGCCTCCCTCCAGAAGGGTCCTGTTAGCAAGTCCACTCTACGCCGATGTACCAAAGTGGTACTAGAAGAGCTGTGCAATAGACTTCAGCTCATCATCTCATCCTCGGGAAAGAGGACCCATAACTGGAAAATAAAATTTGATTATATCAATGCACTCCAAATGGTATGGTGTATGTTTCTTTTGAGTTTGCCAGGGGTTAATATAATGCAGTATGCTCGCCAGAGGCTCCAGAAAAGAGAAGTGGGTAGTGGGCATATACCAGTTGGGCCTGGTGACCCTACAGCCACTATCTTCACCCCAGATATTGTAATGGAAGGAGAGCTGCTTCCGAACCAAACCCGTCAGTGAGTAATACAACATAAAGTGTACTGGATTTATTCTAATTGACGAAGTTCCAAAGAAAACAGCACTGGCAACCCCTTAGATCAGCTCACAGAAGACATCCCAGAAGCTCCACTGTTGTTCGTTCTATTTGTTACCTTGTCTAGATTTCTGATTTTCAATAGCAAAGGGAGGAGATGACAGAACCAGCAAGGGCTTCAATCTTGATCCGGGTGTTCCAAGCAGCCAAAGATTGGAATCCGACTGCAGAAATGACATTTAACTTGGAGTCAAATGGTGACCTGTGCCTGGAGCCCATACAACAAGTGTTCGCACCACAGGAGAAGGTGCAGGTGAGCTGGCGGCACACTTCTTGAAGCTATTCCCAACTAATAAGTAGATCATATCGCTGAGGACGTTCCGCCCCTTTCACGAATACACACCAGGCTTCCTTGTCAGAGGGGATGTTCAGCTGCTTCTGCATGAGGACTATTTACGAGTCGTCATAGCACCTTTTAAATAATGACACTTGATACCTGTGTTGACAGAGCTTAAGATCAGTGTGTAGATCACCCTTTGTGTGCTGGGCCCCTCCCCCTTCTCCCCTTCTCATCTCACTTTGTACCACTTTGATATACGCTAGCTCACCTGTACCATATAAACCATCCACCTTGACAACTCTTTCCTGATTTGTATTAAAGAATGATCAGTGAAGGCATCAACAAAATGATAAAAGGAGAGCTAGGCCAATGAAATGACCACTCAGGCCCAAGTCCGTCGGGAGCAAGAGAAGGAGGGAAGAAGGGTCTTCTGGCTAGTGAGGTGCTCGAACACCCGAATTCTATATGAGCCCAAGATAGCTACCTAGGAAACACAGAATATGTCATGAAGGAAAGTTGAAAGTGACTACAGGAAACAATGAGAATTAACTGTTCTAAAGAGAGGGCATTGTACTACTGGGAGTGTTGAGGATGATGCTCAAGTTTCCTGAGGCGCGTTGAGAATGGGTGAGACAATGGCAAGAGGAAGTGTATGTGAGGCTATGCATGTGAAGGCGTGTTCCCTCCCCCAGAGCATCTGCTTTCCCAGCTTTTTATTTGAAGCTCTGCGAAAGATAGATGCTTATACATATACAGTTTACGTCTCATTGTTTGACAAACAAGGCAGATATATCATCATATTATTGGACAGTTGTAAATATGAATGCGAACATTAGAGAGGGACAATGGTAGCTAATGTAAATGATCAATGTATGTGTGAACCTCAGCCTTGGACCAGCTCTCTAACTGTGCTTTAGCCTGTCGAACTTCCTTGTACCCATGCACTCTGTCACACCACTTATTCAGGGGTAATGGCCCATAGGAAGTATCTCCACTTTTGATGCCCATGACTCTCTTGATGTAGAAGTCCTCATCTTGGGCGGTCCAATGATTCTTATTCAATCCATATCCCTCCCAAGTTGAAGCCAATGGAAACCAAGACATCTTTGCCGTTTGCTCACCATGCCCTGTATAAATTATGTGAAAAGGACATCTCAAATCCGACAGTTTTCACTTACCTGTAAACATCATGTAGAGACCACACAGGAGGTCCTCTTTGTCTGTTGTCAACTCATCATTGACATATTCTGTTCCCCCCTGATCAAATGCAGAGAACATGGGCCAACTTTCAGGGTAGCAAGCAGTTGGACCCTCCAGCACACTACTGAAACTAAGTGTTTCCTTTGAAATACGTCGCAGGAAACCTCCACATAATAAGGCAGCTTGGGCATGGCATTGCTTGAGAAGAGCAGCTGACTGGTATTGATAAAACTCGAAGTCTATGGCCGAGAACTGTGCCATTGCAATGCAAAGGGGGATAGACACAGGCATTGGCCTTTCCTGAAGGACCCCTCGGATATTGTGTGCTAACTGCAAAGTTTGGAATGGGATGCCAGCTTCCAGTAATTTCAGGGCAATTTCTTTCTCCTGAAGGCTCTTGTCCATCCGACAGATCAACATCACCACTGATGCATCAGAAATGGCAAGCTTCCATGGTACTGTTGAATGATCACCAAAATCAAACATGTAGAATGTTGTTCCTGACAGCGCTGTGACAATTTGTACTGCAGAAAGTCGTGGTGATGTTGTGATGGAGAGGCGATTGAGATGATGAAGATCCCAGTAGTCTGCCATGGGTTTGACAGGTGGAACCTGCCAAAAGTGTTGTATAAACTGCATAGCCAACGTTGCAATAGCACTGTTCAAAGAGGGGGAATCCTTCGTTACATTAGACATCCCTGTGATTGACAATAGGCATTTGCATTCTATCGCACTGTGTTCACCATCAACATGATCTGGTAGAGGTAATGGTGGGGTGAATTCAAAATGAACATATAATATTTCAAGAAGCTGTGCATCACAGTTGGCAGCAAGGGCTACTGCTACTGGAATAGGGTCTGGTGGATTTCTGGCCGCAAGAAACATTGTTTCTAGGTCCTCAGTATCAACATTCCAGCCTTCTTCAAAGTTCATCGTGTAATCACCACCTCCCCACATTGGTGAGCTGTTGTCAGGACCTAGCTCATGAGCACAATTCCACTCATTCAAGAATGAGTCATATCACTTCTGCTTGGAACTGAAGTCCATGAGTGTTGTAAAACGGTTCCCTTTGTGAACCAGGCTTCGAATGTATTGTGGTGGGGTATCAAAACTCCAGTCCCATACATAAACTGGGGTGGAAGCGGTGGGTGGCTCACGCTCACGATTCTCGTGCACTTGATGGGTGGCAGATAACTCTTTTTCCCTTCATCTGGAATTCTCACCATCCCAATTCTGGAAGAAGGCTTGTAGTATTTCTTGAGCAGACCGCTCTTGGATAGCAAGTGATGGGGGGTCAGGTGCAGATGGCGAAGCAGGGGTGTCAAGGGTAACGTTTTCTGGCTGGTGCAAAATCCAAGTGGTTGCTTCCTGGAGCTGCCACTCGGGTGGGGGTTTAAGGGGGAAATGTGGGTGCCTACACAGAGCATCTACCTCAAATGCACTCCAACAATACCAAATGGGAATACCGCAGGATATAAACCAAGAGACCCGAGGCTGGGCAGGGTTGGTTGGGAAAGGTAGAACTAGACCAATATGATCAATGAACCAAGCTTTATGGAACATGGGTGTTGTTCACAAGCTATCAAGGATAGCTTGTCCAACCTGGAGTTGAACAATGCGGGTGTACCAGATGGGGGGAGTGATACCCTCGTGGTGATCAGGATCAGGGATTTTACAGATCATCCAGTAAAGCAAACCAATCCAGACAGCAAACCAATCATAACCGAGAACAGCTTGGGAAAGGGATCGTTCCTGAGAATTGTGGCTGACATGGTACTTGAAATGGTATGGTGGATACGGATGGCAGTATTGAAGTGAATAATTTGTGGCCAGCTCCTTCGTTACTTGCACCAGGAGCTCATCCACAGCTAGCTACTGGCGTACAAGGTGCTGTGGAAGTATGTATCTGTACTTGTTGTTAGGTATGATACAACGAGGAATGTAAGCCAGGACTTCAAGAAGGTGCCCTGTGAACAAAACTGGCAAATGGGGTATGAAGGCAAGCCATTCAGTCGCGGGGGTCCACCACCAGGGTTGCTGTAAGTCAGAAAAGGTAGAGTTCCCAGTTTTCAGAAGCTGCCAAACATCTTCTCCAGCATCTGGGAGTGCAAAATTGCGGGTGCAGTTTGGTGAGTAGAATAAATCTCCATTAATGACATGTACCCTGCCAGGCAGGGATTCCATGATTGACTGTATGGTTAAACCAAACAACAGTCTTGTCAAATATGTGGGAGATGTGCCTGGATAGTCCAGCACACAATCAGGGTAGATTTTGTGAGTGAGTGAAGCGAATGCAAAGCGGAAGTACAATTACGGATGTTGTCACATGGTGACTTGACATTGTGACTTGTTGAGCGGGTGAGTGACATCGTGACTTGACATTGTGACCTTGTTGAGTGGGTGCATGACATTGTGTATCTTCCCTTCCCCCAATCATCATCGATGTCCAGTCCAGGCCGTCCGTCACCCATGCTGGCCTTCACAATACCAGTGTATTGGATTATCCAAACACTACTATCTCCTCAAGATGTACATGGGGGGTTTTGTGTATTGGATTATCCAAGCACATTGCTCTACCCACCGCGACGTAGGAAGACAAGTCCAAGGGAGTTGTAGTGGAAGATCTGCGTGAGGTCTTGGAGGGTTGTTATGGTCATGGAGGTATGAATCGCTCTCATTTGGTTTGTGACACTAAATCCCTACTTTTCAGGAACCAGGTTGTTGAGGTCTTATGGACACAGATATGCTGGTGTGTGTATTGCAGTGAAATGCGGATTACTTTACAAGATTGAAAACAAAGTTCGTTAACAGGTTTGCTAATTCCGACTTTATAAGTTTGTGGGGGAGAGGTTGTCACAGATCTCCAGAAATATATTCAATTCTAGTGTTTTTAGGGTTTTGGTACGTTATTCTCTTAGTCTCCAACTAGACAGACAGTTGTTCTATCTGAATACAATGGGAACTTTTGACGGTTGTTGCTATATAATATGTTAACTAATATCTTCACAATTCGATAAGTCAGGCAAAACGCAAGCTTTCGCAATCAGTGAACCTCCATAGACCTAGCAGACAACGTGTTCTAACGGGCCCTAGCATACTACATCCTTTTCTCTTGACAATACTGTAAATTTACACTACCCAGCGAGACAGGCTTTTGACAAGCTCCTGCAGTAAGTGTCTTTAAGCTAGTAGGCCTAGCGGACGGCGTTATCTAACGGGCCCTAGCGCACTACAGCTTCTGAACAAGGCAATAAAACTTTTATACTGCTCAGCGAGACAGGCTTCTAGCGAGCTCCTGCAGTAAGTATCTTTAAACTAGATAGACCTAGTGGACAGCGTTTTCAACAGGCCCTAGCGTACTATGTTCGCTTCTCAATTAAACAGCTCTACAATTCAATGGTATACTTCTGAGGCAAGGCCTCTAAGAGGAACCCAAAGAAACGGAAGTTAGTGAACTTTTCTACTTAAGAACCGAAGAGGTGTAGCAACTCGTATTCAGTTCTCAAGTCAAGCAGAAGGGTCTGTCAATATCTCAATCGTTTCAAAGGGTCTGGTTTTAAAGAGTATAACTCTTTAAGTCTCTGGTGGTCTTATGACCGAAGAAAATCGCGTAAAATTGCTTTATATTCTTATCCTAATCAACCATACAATCAGGGGGGGAAATAGGCAAGCGGTTTCTTGCCTCCCATGTAATTTACAGACGAGTTTTTATAACAATATACAATTAACTTATGGGTATACCTGAAACAAGCCTTCAGCTTCATCATTTTATTGTCTCCTCATCATTTAGGAGCATCATTCTAGGAGTTCCGATATCAGCGACATCAATTTGCTCTCAGGGACTTGCTCCCTAGGTGCCTGGCTATTTATATCACAGCCAGCCGGGTTAGCGAGTTTCCTCGCTAACGTTTATCTATTGGTTTTTATTTTATTCTCGGACTCTCCACACCTGAGCTTTTCAACCCTAATGTTCTAAAGTCCACTTCCATAGTCTTCAGGTAGTAGACTAACACTAGAATTAATTAGCTTATTCTATTCTTATCAATCTTCATTTTCTAGTTCATCATTTCTGATCTCTTTTTGTTTCTATGAGGGGGCATCCTTCCCTGAGTACCCTTGGGGATACCCCCATTCGATCCCTTAGGTTTCAATATCATCAGAACCATTTCAAGGGGACATTCTTGTCAGGGCATTCAGCTAATCCCTACATTCTTTTGTCAAGATTCACTCCCAGACCTGTTATTATGACTAGGTACCATCCGGATGACATAGGTGTTGCGACTCGTCCGCTTTCTAGGGCAGAGGCAAAGAAATGGGTCTTTTTGTGCAGTCATGAGTATCTTAACTAATATCTTAGTTAACACGGTATCGGATACAATGCTCGGGTACATTCATACCAGAGTCATTCTTCCATAGCCTTGTCACCCATAAGTTAGTTAACATCACTTTTACTTGTCTGGGTGTTCTGGTTCTGTTTCTGAGATGTCCACCTTCACATATTTTAGATAGTATTCTAAATCTCTTGCACCCAGTGTCTGACCATGGCCATATACTGATATTATTCAGTAACGGAGAGTTAGTTACTTTATTAGCTAGTGATTTCACAAATGAAATGATTTTGCGGCGCAACAGCAGTAGTATACAGAAGCAATATAAACGACTACTACAGGTTCTGTACTGAACGCCAGAAAGGCCTGGTTTTTGCGGCAATTGGCGCAGTGGCACACAGGTCTACTGGTTTCCAGCCCTTGATGGTTATCATGAAGAACGTAAAAAACTCCAGCCTAAAACGGCTCGAGATAGTTTGCACAAAGAGGACCAGAAGCACAATCAGGACCACTTGAGAAGTTCCTGGTCCTGATGTCGACACCTGTACTATGTTTTGGACCTTTTTCCGGTTGCTAGGTGCCTAGGGTGTGTTATCCCACGATATTATTTCAGAGGGTTTGATGCGTACTAACCCCTGTATTGATCAACCAGACCTTTATTTGTGCTGTTCCCACACCTTTGTTCCCTTCATCTCCAGATGTTCCAGTTGCGACAAGGTAACTATTTCCATACTGATGTGCCTAAATACATGTTAATAGCGGATCAATATAGCTCAAGAGGAACTATACTTACTGCCACAACCTGCACCATCTTTTGACTCTTGTTCTCCCATTTCTTGGCTCGTAGTAGCCCAGTCCTGACATTCAGCCAATGTGGAAGGTCATGGGGCTTGAATTCCTTGCTGCTACTCAGAACCTGGGCACATCCACTGTCGCTTCCAATGACAATAGCTTGGTTATCTAGTGCAAAAGACACTAGAAATGGTACCCCTTCTTCAACATTTCGATGGAAGGATTTAATTGGAACTTGAACAGGCATCTGTGCGGGTGGTAGCATGTACAAGCTTACTTCTTTCTCCAAAGTTGAGACAACCAATGTCTCCCCATTAGGAGCCACAGCTGCGTGACCGCTAACATGAAAAATCAGCTATGTCCTCATGCAGTACTTTGTCCTTACATTTGTGACCCGACCTTCATTGACCATCTTTGAGCCCAGGGATTTACTCTGTAAGATTGACTATACCATATATGCTTTAAGTGGCTTGGCAACCTGGGTAGTGGGTATCTTACACTTCATGTGACTTGAGGAAACACACCAGCAACTCATCACCATTGTTCAAAAACCTGAGTCCCTGCAGTATGTACTTCTCTTCAAATCGCTCACTTGCAATCTCGACAAGTTTATCTAACCAAATGTTAATGGATTGTTTCAGCAGCTTTAAGATATACCTCACCTTGGTCATGTATCTCATATACCTTGATTCCTCCCTGTGAAACTGTTGCAACGCACTGATGAAGGGGGTCGAATGCAAGCTCCTCAATTTGATCACCGAAGGTTTCTTGGCTGCTGCAAATTTCATACGGCTGGTTAAACATCAGAACCCTTTCCCCTGTCAACTTCCTCTGGCTTACCTGCAAAGGTGAGGATTCCCTTCAGCACAAAAATAATGCCCCATCTGCGCACCCAAACACAAAAGTTGCTGATATGTCTTGTGAGCTCAAAGGTGTCCATATCGCAGAGCAGATTCCGCCATGCAAAGGGATGTTGATCTTTTGGTAGCCTCCCCTCTTGAGGTCCCATATGGCAAGTATTGCATTGTCTGCTGTGACATGAGCTGACTTGTGACACGTCATTAGGAGCCACTTACCCCCGCTCAAGAGCTTTGAACAATTGGGACTGAATTTGAGCATATTAACAGCACACGTGTGACAGTTGAGGCTATGGGTCAACTGCAAGTGGTCACTTTTGGTTAATAGATATTATGGGATTAGGGACATTTCACTCACGTTGATACGCCGATTTCACGCCTATACATGAATTCCGTACTCCGGAACGATTCTCTACATAGAATCATTGGCTATATCATTAAAGAACTCTATAGAGGATTGGTACTATGTCCCGTAGTAGCCAGTTCGACCGAATTGAGGATATTCGAGCCTTGGAAGTGTTCAAACCAGTTCATTATCACTAAGCTTAGTGAACCAAACTATCGGAACGCTTTCCAGAGGGATTCAGGACTCTACATAGTCTATCGAGTATACTCCGGTCGCATCAAGGGACCTTACGAGCAGTTTTCTGATGAACCCGGATGCGTTTGAATATAAAGAATGTACCTAGCGGCTGTCGCAGGAGTATTACGTCGAAAGCGAGCCCAATAATGATGACTGGACCACGGAACGGAACGTTCAACGTTCGGGAGGCGACACCCGATGCCCAAAACCCTAGAAATATCAAAGACTCCTAATTAACGAGTGCTTTGTGGGTCCCGGCACCTCGGCCTATTGCTTAACTGAGATTAATTACAACGGATCAAGGGACTGTCCATCCGCTATACGTTCCGATCATAATTGATCCAGAGTCTTAATGCGCTCGTGTGGACGCAGAATAATGCAGGCGAGCACGGAACACGTCTGGCTGGATTGCCATTCGTTAATCAGAGAAAAACCCATAACCCAGGGCAAGGTAGAAATGCTGCCGAACCTTCCAAAATGTTCTACAGTGCCTGTAACAATTAAGCTTATTGTTTTCTATTTCATATTTACTATCTCTCGTATGTATCTAAACAATATAAATACAGTCGCACTTGTTCGTGGAGAAGCAAGAGGTCTCAACCCCACTTCCACACGCAAGTCTGCGAGCCGTGATCAAGAACGGTTTCAGAGGGCTATTTAGTGTGCGTTGTTAAGTGTGACTTCTTCGGTCGTCGACCAACCCAGAGACAGAGACAGAGACCAGAGTTCAGAGTTTAGAGTTCCAGAGTGCTAGAGACAGAGACAGAGACAGAGACCAGAGTTCAGAAACCAGAGACCAGAGACCAGAGACCCTGCGCTTTGAATTGACAGGGATTGTCCTTTCATTGTTGCACCGTACGGCTAAGATAACTTCAACGGCTGTTCGTTAACCTCTAAAACACTACTCTCTTGAATTTCGCTGTCAGAACGCACCCCCAGAACACCCTAAAAGACGAAACTGTTCATTATCTATCTCGTTCCACTTGTATTAGCTTAAGCTTATCGAACTTCAGCTAAGCTTAGTGAAAACAAGCCCACGATTGATATTTAAAACCTACAAACGTTGTTACCTTTTCAATGTTAGATTTCAGCTGCATTCTGTCGGTGATTGAGGTTTGAGTGGTAGAGCAAAACCGGCTAGTATCTGGTGCGCTCTCTGTGGTCGGACTTCCTTATAACCTGCTCCTCGTTGTCTATGACAACTGAATGCTATTGTATGGTGAGCAATTTTTTGTTACATTGTTTCTTCTTGTTTGTATTCATCCCCTTCCTGTTATAGTAATCACTCCAGCCATGAATACTTTGTCTTACATATTTATTGTCCAGTCAGAGGACAATTGTTATCGATCGTGCTCTCCTTCATCTCCCTACAATAGCGCAATAGCCTTTAAAAAGCCATCATGAACATACAACCACTGCACCCACAATGCAACTGAACTCCACCCCCAACAGCTCTGCTTGTCCTACTCAGACGAGGCGGGTAACTTCTTCTTTTGATACTTCTCTATTAATGTCTGGCTGTAGTACAACTACTAGTGATCATGCTACGCTGGCTACAGGGGTGTCTGGCTCAGACTTGGACATGGACATGGAGGTCCTTGATGGACGCCAGGTAAGTAGGTTATCTATGGCATCATGTATGGTTTTGATAGCTTTTGACAGTCTCACGTTACAGATGGGGCAGCTCATCCTAGCACAGCAGAACAACCATCCCGGCTGTCTGGGGATTCTAACTCGCTGAATCCTGCTCAGGAGGTACGTGCTTGAGCTCATGTGTATGTTCGATTGGTCACCAGCAGTTAGTCTATCCCAATACCTCCCAAACTCGCTGTGAGTCCATACCACAACCCCAGTATACAGAATACTCACAAGTTTCTCAGAGCATTATCCAAAATCCCGCTATCTTACAAACCTTAGTATTGTTAATTGTAAGTCAGTTCACTTGTTGGAAGCAGCCTCCAATAGCTTGGTTTACAGCTGTCCGCTCTCAACCAGCAAGCTAGTCAAAATATCCCAACTCTATCGGTAGGTGGATTGACTATTTATGGCTTCCATCCGGTAACACTCTTGTAGCCAAATCAGACTCTGGCAATGTCATCTGCCATTGCTAGCCAGGTGTCGGAGAACCTTTCCCAACAAATCAACAAGCAGGTACAGCAGCAAGTTGAACATCAACTCCAGCGGCCCCCTCCAGACTCTCCTACTGTACGCCACACTGGGAAACCGCGATATAGGCGGAATCCCTCCAACAGTCCCAATCAGGATTTTCCAATGGATGGATCTGATGGGCAAGCCTCTGTTGAGGAAGGATCGAAAGAGACTCTAACGGATCTACAACTAAATGTGAGTAATTATTACTACCTCCCCGGCTGCCTTAACTAATGAGCCTTATTCAGAGGATAATTTCAGGTTTCATCAAGGAGAAAAATTTATGGCGTTCCCCTCATGATACTATCCCACCCCCTCCACCTAGCGCAGATATCAAGAACTATCAGGATAGACAAGCAGGCTGTCCTGGCCCCACAGTTGATAACCCACGATTTGACTGGAATGCTGTGTTATCAAATGGCTCCAAGTCTCGGTAGAACAATGATTTGCTTGTACTACTCACCTCGGAGCTCCAGGCTTGCATTCGGACTACCATACAAAATCTCTCAGCAGAAGGACAAGGACTTAGTGCCTCGCCCAGGACACCCAGATGTAGTGGCAAACCCAGAGAGCCAGTGTCCACCCCATACAATCTCCTCAACGTTGATCAAGCAAAGATCACACTTCTAGCACTGAAGCAAGCCCTTGAACAGCATCTGCAACATACGAGGACTGCTTACCTTGATGGTCAGCCTCCACCTCCAGGCTCTTTGGAGAGTCCAAGTCAAAAGGTGATGAGGGTACGAACCAAGCATGATCAAGCCAAAAAGTGCGATCGGATCCTTGGATGCAGGAAAGGGGTATGTGCAAATTTGGTCCTTACTGCATGTTATATGTGGCTTAACTTTTTGCAAGCTGTATCGCCAGAGGAAGAACATTGTTGTGAATCAAAGAAAAGATAATCCAGTATTTTGGGATCATGTCAACTCACTCCTTACAGAATTAGGGGATGGGGGGATGAGTGGTGATGAAACCGAGGTTGAGGCATATGGTACCCAGCACAAGAAAGTACGGCGCATCAGGGCAAGTTGGCAGAACCCTGCCATTACCAAGATTCTTGACTTTGTTGATAGTACTGGGGATGGTAAGATCAAAGCCATTGGCAACTCAAGCTATTTCCGCTACAGGGAAGCTGCATCAGACAGTGTTGATCCTAATGATTGCCTGAAGGGGGTTCCTGCTCAACTCCCTGAAAACTATTATGATGATCTCTGGCGGAATGGGCTGACTGAGGGACAGCGGATATCTATTGAGTATGCTGCCCAGAGGGCACTCCCTGAGCTGGTAAGCACTATTTTCTTCCTTTATCTGAGTTTCTCACACCATAAACCAGCTGCAGTTGAATCCATGTTTGTAACACCTTGCTTTGCAAGATCTTTCCAGTGGTTGTTTCTGTTGGAACTGAACAATAGTTTGTACAGATCCAAATATGGACAAACCAAATAGATGGTTTGGACAGTAGTTATTGCTAAGACTATGTAAAAAGTGAATGATTATCAACAATCCCTTCCTCTACTTTGTCTACATTCTCTTTTTCTTTCAGCAACTTTCAAACTTTCACTAATGTCACTTCCTTGAATGACGTGTTTTCTTTTCTCCTTTCAAGTCTATCGCACAACCCATTAGCCTAGGACACATCCCCATCAGGTAGTGGTTTTAGGTGGGTTGCCATACAGTCTCGATATCCAGCACTCTGTTCAGATCTCAAGTCTGATGTGTCACCTCCATCGCAGTACACAAATAAATTGCAACATCCCCTTCCTCGCTACATGAACAGTATCGCCTCAGGATGCCCCCAGTTGCTTGGGTTGCTGCTTGCCAGTTGCCTGCCAGTAGCCATGACCCATTCTCGATGCTTCCTCTTCCTATATCCTTCGATCTTCCCATTCATGTCTCTGCATTGTTTATCCTAGCAAGGACCATCCGGCTTGATGAATATGAAAACATGCGATCATCCTACAATCGATGGTTCTAATGGCTGTTATACCGTAGCTGTACCTGTCCTTGTTGGAGGACTGTGCAAAGGTCTCGGACAATACAGTGTACTGGCCAGGGAATTTGAAAGCTGTCCTATCAGTTACCTACAAGACCGTCTCAACTATGATCATTGATGCAGTCTATCAAATGGCAACCACATCTGAGGCTCTGATCCCCAGGAGTTGCTTCCACGATCATGTCTTGTCCCTCTGCCCATCTCTCATATTGGCTTCCCACTCCCATTCGCACAGCTCAAAAACTGATTCAACCCCAGAATTTGGTTGCGTTGCCTTCACCGGTGACCCAATGACTCCAGAATGTCACTGTGAACTCTGTTTCACTTGTGGCCCCAGAGTACATTCGAAACCAAACTCTGGCCAACCGGCCCCTGTTCGATGCATCAGCACTTGAATTCAAACATATACAAGGCATAATTGGTTATCAATCCCAGGAGGGATATGCTCCTTTACTTGGACTTCCAGTGCTTCCATTGGAGGATGGCACATTTACTCATTTTGAAGAGTTGTCCAAATCATGCTTCTCTGTTGCTCCATCTGTTGCTCCATCTGAGGTCCTCAAGAAATCAGTTCTCGAACCCCATCTTGTGCACCACAAAATGGCTGCCCAAAAACTCCTCACCTTCAGCCAATTAAATGTCAAGATGACAACAAGCACAAACATAGGGGAACTATTAAAGGATCACCTATCAGTCTTACCTATGTTGGAGGATGTGAGTCCCAAACTCTGCAAGTGGATATGGTTTTGGAGAGTTTTTCCCTATTTTCAGATTCCATCTTCTGCAAACATATCCCCTTGTACCCACTCTCAAGCCAGGCTTTGTCTTTTCATCAATGGCTGCGAAATGATGCCTATCGCCCTTGCCGATTTCTCACAAAGCAAACAGGTATCGGAGCATCTCATTCAAATGGGGTCCCAGTCAACATTTCTCAACTCCCTCTTGATGTACAATCCCACAATAAAACATCTCCCCATTGACATCGAGCATGTAGTTCGACCGCTCTAAGCAGAGCATAGATGCCCTCTTCAATGCGTTGAATACTGATTCACATCGTCGGCTCGTTCTGGATCAAGAACGACTTTGCTCTCCAAACACATAAATACTTCACTGGTCATCCTCACCTCAAGTCATTGCCCACCTGGAAAATTGCTGGTGGTACATACGCAACTGCACGCTAGGTTCAGATGCTACCACATAGCATTCCACTTGATGCTGTCAACTGATTTGCTTCTGGGAACCATACAAACTATTCTAATCCGCTTTTTTACATGGGCATCAAACCATGGCCTTCCACTCTACCTCTCCTCGACATCCCAAAGATATTGGAGCCTGGCATGGACGGAGCATTTGCAAAACTTGTAAATGCACTCCTATCAACAAGCGGTCTCGATTTGATATCCCTTCTAAAGTGGACTTTGCAATAATTTGATTTTAGCGTACTCCAGGAAAATTTGTGCTATTGGAAATGTGTTGTTATAGCACGAACAGCCTTGCAAAAGCAAAGTCTGTGCTATGCCTCTGTGGTCTCTAGTTTATCTATTACGTCGGCAGTTCCGAAGTGAACCATGTATAAAGTCGATTGTCACCCAATTGTTGTGGTATTTATTTAAAATCGGATACTGACTATTTACCTATAGACATAGTTAGATTGCACGACACAGTCATTGAGCTAGGTACCTCTTTGCAAACTATCTTGATCTTTTCTGAACTTTGCTTTATAAAAGGTTCATTAGGTTCTAGATGAGTGTTTATTGCTCTATGAACACACCCCTGCCAGGGATCAGGACATTTCAAACATGAAGCAAGATGTCTACCTGAACAGCCTTGTACATCACTTTATCCCAAGCGAGTACTTCTTTCAATGAATATCCTCCCCTACTAAGACGCCCCAACTCCCCCCTCAGCTTCATCACAACCTCACCTGCAATCCTCGCAGGGCCTTCCATCATCACTCCCCATTCCAACTATGGGGTAGGTTGCCCTCAAGGATGCATGGATTCTAGGAACTGCTGGTTCTGGGAATATGGTTTGTAGCATTCTGAAACTTCTGGTCATGGCACATATGTAGTATCACTAGCACCGACTTGCACTTATATGTGTTGACTACAATGTATCCAGGTATCCCATAACGACTTTATTGTCATCTGGCACCTTGTTCTCGCTTGTGACAATCAAGTGGGTGTCACAAATGTGACATACCAACAATAGTGACATCCCGAGCGGGTGTCATGATGGTGACAAACTTGTTCTGAGCGGGAAGGAATGCAACAATAGAGCAGTCAGGTATAAGTAACAGCCATTAGATTTTAGGCTTCTCATCCACCTACCATCATTTTAATGGTTTCTCAAATACCACAGGTACAATATCCTGTTCCAGGGTGGCCTCCTACAAGCCTAACAAATAATATTACTAGTTCTTCCTCAGAGATGTATTCTCTAGCCCTGAGACACACCACCACAACATGCCAATCAACATGCTCAAGTTCAGCAGTAATGGGTCTCAGCTGCTGAGTGGAGGTAGCTCGTTACATGATTGATTTGGTACACAATCTGATATTCAACAGGTGATGATTGCAAAGTGATAATCTGGGATATTTGGGCAATCCTCTCCACCCCTGAGTGGTTAATTCACATTCTGGAACATGGTGCCATTTGTAGCGCAATATGGGCTCCACTGGCGACGGACAGCTCACTCCTATACTTTATCTTTGGCTGCGCTGATGGTTCCATTCACATATATCAGGAAAATCACCAAAAAGGAGTACGCATTCGTTCAGAAACATCTAATACATGAAGACGCAGTTCAGGACCTTGCATTCGACCCCGTTAACTTTCATGTGGTGACCGTAGGTGGTGGCCAGCTTATAGTCTGGAATATCAACCCTCAAGGTAATGTTCACTACTTGCCGCCCTACCTTTCCCTGACTTGATTTTCTCAGGTCAACTATCTCAGTTGGGTGGTACACCGCCTCAGTGTTCCATTGCCCGTTCCGTCAAGTTCCTGGATTCAGGTAACAAAGTGCTTGTGGCGTTCTTGCAATCACATGAATTGTGCGTAGCTCCATAATTTCACATATTAGTCTGACCATCTATAATCAGACTTATCTATCAGCTTGATCCATGGAGGCTATCCGAACATTACATCCTCTCTACAAGAATGTAAGCATCCACTTTGTATTACTGCAGAGCTTAGTACCCATATAGCATCGATGCCTTCAAGCGGATGCGCCGTTCTGTGTGCTGATAAGCAGACGCTCTTGGTTTCAAACTTAGCCACCGGGATTGATGTTTACAACCTACCACCAGTGAAACCAGTCTGGGTCCTTCGGCACATCGTGCAGCAAAATGTGCCACTACTCTTAGCATCCAGTGACTAGAGGCACTGTGATTGCTGTTGGGAGTGATGACGGCTGTGTCCATCTCTTCGACCAACAGAGTGGTTCACTTGTTACATCTCTCTATCATGGACCCAGTAAGTCAGAACCTATGAATCTCATATCATTATTGCTCAATTTCCGCTCCAGTTGGAACCCGTGTCCAGGTTGTTGATGTGAGTGCCCAACCATGCCTTATGTCACATTGTAAGGCTTAAACTACTCCACACAGGTACATACAAGCAAAGATGAATACCTCATTGCCTCCGCTACCAGCGATGCGAATGAGTCTATTTTTGAGATTAAACTCTGGAGCACGAAGGTTCTGGGCTATCCAAATACTCAGTCAAACAAATCACTAACATATCGCCCCAGGAATTTAGGACCAGTGCTGATAACTCACCCCGCTTTTTTCAAACTGCTGGATTGTTGCAGTCATGGCAAGTATTTATGTGCTTCTTTATTGCCATGGTTATCCAGTATATCGCCCTGAGGGTTATCAGATAATGTCTTTTCTGTTGCTTCATTTTCTTCTGTTTCCTCAGTGGGTGCGAGAACAAGGTTGAGGAATTGCAAACAATGCCCTTCCTTGCCCCCTCCAATGCTACCCTCATTGTTATGTTCTACAACCCCAATAGCTTTTCCCCACAAGATGAAATCTCAGTAGATTAAGTACACTGTTGACTGGTCACATTTTTGCAGAGCAGCTAGTCACAGCTCTAGGTTTGTGACTGTCTATAGTACGATATAAATGCACATGTAGATCCTAGAGCATCCTCCTAGATTATGACTCATGGTAGTGCTTAAATAATGTCCCAATGACCATGTGCTTTTCTTCATCTCTCCCAATATTGCGACTAGGAGCATGGAGCGAGGGGGTGATTAGTTGGATTGTGCCAGAAGGCACTGAGCATAAAGCAGGGTTCAGAACAATGTGGGGTTAGGCCGATGCCTGAGGTGGCAATCAAAGCTGCATTTACTTCATTACTCCCAGCGTTGCAGGTTACAGGGCATGCTAGCTTGTCACACGATTCAGGAAAACCTCTTTCAGAGCCTGTAGCTATTCATTGTTCTGCACACATGCTCAGTTCGGGGCCCCAGCTGGTAGCAATGCCGACTTTCCCTCTGGGATTTGATTGTTGACCATAAGAGATCCGTCTACCTTGCCTGCCCCTTTTGACTAACACCTCCACTAGTGAATAGACAAGCACATCAGTTGTGCCTTTTGGCACACTGCAACCATCAAGCAGTGCCACATATGTTACCTTGCCTTCATCCCAACACTCTTCCAGCCAGAGCTACATATGATCCCTGCGACCGCTTTCTTTACCCCACAACCAACTCCTGCCTCTCCCATCACAATGCTTTGGTACTCATTTTCCCTATGAACTACCGGCTGCCAGCCACTTTGACCTTTTCCAACAATAGTCATGCGTCCCCCGCACTATGATCCCTCCTAATGAGTGGTTGATCGACCAACTATAGAGGGGTTCGCCTGACCAAAGATTCAGATACCATCATTCCATATACCGACAAGGTTGTCATGAAATACCCCAAACCAGGCTGCAACAATCCCCTTGTTCCCCTGCATGTTTTCGACCTTGGCCATTACCTTGAAGCTGCCAAGACTGGCATCATCAACTTCGGACCTACCACTGGAACATGCGACTCTTACTTTGGACTGGGAGCATCAGAAGCCAGCAGATGATAGCATTATTCTCAAGGTTGCATGCATAGGGGAAGCGAGTCTGCTTGTGAAAGAACTCAATCGAAATGTGGATGACTGGACATGTTATCTTGTTCAGCTCTGAATGCTGCCAATGCTCATTACAGGATGTATGGGCATGTGGATCCTGACAATTGGGGAAGGGTGGGGAAGAGGGCAATGATGGTTGGATTGACAATGTGAGTTACGGTTACTTCATCTATAATTTCCCTGGGATGAGCTTATTTAAATTTGAAATCTAGTCCCAGAATATATACCCCCTTCCAACAGAGCTGACCACAGGAGGTTCAAACCCATATCTTAATATCGTCCCCACTACTGAGGGTTATAATCATATTGCGTTATTCAGTTCAGGCTAATTCTGATACACCACACTTCCTCACCTCTGGCAAGTGGGAGGTGACAGGGGGTATTAAAGCTGTTGACAAAAAGAAAGGCCTCGTGTGAGTCTGTGCACATCAATAACCACAAAGTATTGATCAATTTACATGTAGATACTTTGAGGCAGCTAATCCTTCATCAATCGAACAACATATTTATTCAACTCCAATCCCCACACTCAGCTCATCCAGTTCAACAGAGCCAACACCTTTAACCGACACCAGCAAACAGGCATGGTATGCTGCTGACTTTTCTCCACAAGCAGGATTCTATGTGTTGGGTTATGATGGGCCAGGTGTACCATGGCAGAAGTGATCCAGACCAATGATTCCAGTGGGGTCTCCATAACTCAGCATTTTCAAAACCTGCTGAACGTCGTTTGCAGACTTCAACTATGTACTCAACACCAATGATTACTTGCAAAACATCACAAGAGAATATGAAGCACCAACTGTCACTCATTCTGTGATTGTTAGTGATGGGTATGGTGAGTATGGCCAAGTTTTTTGCAGACTGGATAAAGCTGACCACCATGTAGAGCTGAATGTCAAGAAGATTCGTCCCCCAAGAATGGATGATTCTGGGAGGACCAAGTATCCTGTGCTCTTCCGGGTGAGTCTTTTTATGCCAGGAGCTCAGTTATCATTGGTGTAGACATCACTATATCATGTCCGTCTACTGGGTGTGCCTCATCAGGGCCATTTTGCCCCATGGGGCCCTTCACAGTGCAATCGGGCATTTCTAGCTGGTATGGAGTTTAGATTGTTAATGTATGCAGTGGGCCTATCATCAAGTTTTGCAAGCAGCCAGAGGGAAAGGGGTGCAGACTACAATACCCTGACATTCAGAAGTACGGGAGACGTTGCCGCGCAAGAAATGGGAAGTAGATTAGATAAATGTCTAACTATTCATTTCAACCTTAGCAAACGCCTTGTCAATATCATGATTGAATGAGCAATCGGAGAACTTGTCTGCTAATTGAAGGACACCAGTCCGTACTATGGACTGTGGCAAGCCACCGACAAATCCCTCTGCCATATGCCAACTGGGCAGCCAGCTTGAGCACTAGAGGGTGGAATTGAGTGAGCTGATTACAGGTAAGCCCATGAAATGAACATGCACATGCCTAACGAGAATTTTGGATGCATCAGGACACACTCCTTTCAAAGTGTCTTCTTCTCCCAAAGGTAGATGTTGCTGCGTTCTTTCGGAGTTGGTTTGGGTACCAGGACCATTATCCGATGGCGAGTGGGGCTGGGATCGCAGCCAACCAATGGTAGATTCTCCAAGTTCGAGTGGGGCTGGGATCGTGGCCAACCAATGGTAGATTCTCTCAAAGTCTACAGGTTGGCTGCTGCCCACAGTATGTATGCACCTGGCGGGCTGTTCCATTTCTACGAGGCTCAGGTTATCCTTGCTGGCATTTACCCTCGATGATGATTTCTCCACCAAATGAACCCCGGACAAGGCAAAAGTGGCATCAATATCATGGTTGAACAAACAACAATCAAGAAAAGTGTTGTTGAGGACTAGCAGGATACCAAATGACCCTGATATACTGGACATTTTGAGCGCGAGCGGTGGGCAAACAGGAGTTACAGGAACTGTAAAGGCAAGGTAAGATGTTACACCTTCCCAATCACGAGTACATCCTCTATTAATGGCTATGCTACATCTAGGGTTGTTCACCATTCCTGGCTCGCTAGCAATACCAATTGTTTACATCTTTTTTTGGGGACTGCTCAAAACCAGCTTCCAAAACGCCTCTCTTCTCTACAGGGTTTGTACTGCTGCCAGTTCACTCCCTGCCACCATGCAACCATCACCCGACATGAAGGATGGTGAACCCTATCAACGGATAGCCAGGAACTACATCCACGCCTCACTCTAAAGCCCTGTGAGCCCAACTGCAAGTCGATTATAAGATTTGGTGAATCCCTCCATGCATCATATAAATATACCGAAATAACTCAGCAGGCAGAAAGACTCTTCTTCCAGCAGAATACAGGCAAAAAGCCACCACAACTGAGGACCAAGTACCCCTGTGATTTCTTATAATATATCCAATAGTTCGGCACATTTTTCATCTACTCCTGCTCAATCATATGCACCTCCATACCAGCTGGAACGGTGCTACCCCATTAAAACATCATCAAGATACCACAACTATTCCCAAAATTAACTTCTAAACAATGATTACCTAGAGGTGACATCCCCGACTACAACCCACAATACTCAGGTTGAGCTTGGTAGACAATTGCTTGCCGTTCTTGCCCTTGGTACACCTAGCTACAAACATCAGTTTAGATAAATATCTTAGCCAGCCACTGATTTGTAAATTCATCCATATACAACTTTCCAGCAGTGGCCCGCTCCCGTGCCCACTCGTGGGCCACTCAATCTGTACACTCTACCGATTCTGAATCGTTGACATAATCTGTAGATTGGGCATATTATTGAATAGAACCTGATTAGTGTATAACACCTATTATAGGTACAGAGACAATAAACTAATTCTATCTCGGTCATTGCAACAGATTCTAGATCTTTTAAGTTGATCTGTGTCATAAACAGGTCCTTTTATTGTGTCAGACTCGGTTCTAAAACACGTGATGGGTACCGAGTGTACAAACGAATCTGATTCTTATAACTATTCTTTTGTACCCCCGATTCATAGGACCGATTCTGGCAGGTCTCAGGTGTGATCTTCCTGTAACGCCACAGGACCCCGGAAAATCCTCCTTTAGGCTGAGTCCGAGTTTGGACAAACCCACTTCGGGGAAGGCACCAAGGCAGAGGCCGGACCCGTGATGTTTGGGCAAAATCTGGGGTGGGACCGCCGGAAGCCGGATCCAATTTGGACCAATCAGGGGCATGGGAACTCCCAGGTTTGGACAAGCGTTTTCCGGAAGGGGATCCGGCCTCTATGGGGTCCGGGGTCTGTTCTAAGTGGATCCTCAAGCAGGATGATTGTGATGTCCTTCAGAATTCCAAATGGCCCTGAAGGGCCGTGCATTTCAATGCATTGCTCGGGACACTTGGGGAGGGCGAGAGGTCACGATGGAGGCAGAGGAAGGCGGGATAATGACTTGATGATAACGATTATTATTAGTTGGATGGGTCTTGTTTCTAATTCGTGCATTGAGGAAGGATTTTGCAAGTCACTGTTTTACTGCTTCCATCACTATTAAGGCTGGTAGCATGACTCCGACGGTGGCTGTTTATTCTAGAGCGGCAAAGCTTCATAGGGTCAAGATTGGGCGATGGATATCACTAGCTGCGATTACACATGACCATATCATACAATATACGAGGGTATAGCAGAATGTCCATCCACGATGCATTTACGAGTTGATCTGCTGCTGGGCCTGGCCTTTGTCATGGCGGGCGTTGCCTAGATTCGCACAATGTCAGTTCAGGCCCCAAATCCCGGCCAAAAGTGCCTGATCACCCACCAGAAGTCTCTTGGGTCCTGTCCCCAGTAACAGCGCCAACAACCGTGTCCGTCTTTCCTGCAATTCGATCCTTGGTGCCCTCGACATAACCCTTGGCCTGAGCGGCTTTGTACTCTGCCTCTCCTGTCGCGTGTTCCTCTTTACCGCATTGCGACCATGAATCGAGGCCGGTCATGTTGCCGATGGCTTCGACAACGTTGCCCTTGGTGGAGTGGATCTGACCAGAGACCTTGCTGTCGTGGGATGTGGGGGTTAGTGGAAAGCCGTGGGTGAACGAACGCTAATCGAAGGTGTACCTAGGTTCGCCAGAAGCCATGTTGTTGGCAGAAGAGTTGGAAATGTTGGAAGACATTATACGATGATGATGAGGAAAGAGCTGTAGCCCCGAGCGGGTTTATATATGCACGCAGGTAACGACGAGGTGGAGAGGGTATGACGATGTCGCCGTCATCGTTTTTCGGAGAGAGTGCTTGCGATGATGGGCTATGACGTCGCCGGGCAGCTATCACATGCTCTGTGTGGTTGGCAGCCAATTTTTGCTGCCGCATATCAATGTAAACCGTCCTCACCACACACACACATGCATACATGCACAAATATACTTCATGCCAAGTACAGCTACGGAACAGGGAGGCAAGGTAGGGGTCGCTGCAGCCCTCGCCAACCTCACTCCCGCCCCCTCTATCCTCTCCTCGCTCCTCCTCATCGACCACGTAGCCCTAGTCACCGGCGCACATCGCGGTATCGGTTTGGAAATATCACTTGCACTAGCCGAAGCGGGTGCAACCGTCTATTGTCTCGATCTTCTCTCTATCCCTGACGATGAGTGGTTACAAGTTCAAGCTTACGCTGCTCATCTCCCCGATATCCTTCCGGGACTGAAGGGTAAAGGGAGGTTGGAATACGTTGCCGGTGACGTTACTAATCAACAACACATGTGGCGTGTTGTGGAGGAGATTGTGGAGAAGGAGGGAAGGCTGGATGTATGCTGTGCGAATGCCGGGTTGATGGGTGGTGTGAGATGCCTCGACTATCCCGCCGAAGACGCTCGCAAGGTCAATCCTCCTATGTTATCCCCTTCCGTATTTTTCTGTTCTAGATTATCGATGTAGATGATGAGCGTAAACGTCGACGGAGTCCTCTTCACCGCCCAAGCCGCTGCCCGCCAGATGGAAAAGCTCAATAGCAGAGGAAGCATCATCATGACAGCTAGCATAAGCGGCAGCGTTGCAAACTTGGGGCATGAATGGACCGTGTATAACACCAGTAAAGCAGCCGTCATACAAATGGCGCGATCGCTGGCTTGCGAGCTTGGACCAAAGGGCATCCGGGTCAACACAGTTAGTCCTGGGTACACTTACACTCAGTACGCTCCTTTCTTTCTCTTTCCCCTTCGGCAGATCATGGTGGTCGTTTACGGGTCTGTACGGTGGACAGGGTAGCGAAGGATTATTTGAAGTCTAGGCCGGATCTAAAAGGACGGTGGGAAGAACAGAACCCGCTCGGGAGGCTCGGACGACCGGATGAGTTGAGAGGTGTCGTGCTTTGGCTTGCGAGTGAATTGTCCACATTTTGCACTGGCAGCGAGTATGTTCTCTGTTCCTCTTCGAAAGCGAGGGGTTGATGTGTTGTCCTAAGTATCATCGTTGACGGTGGACATAGGGCGTGGTAGGGGGGTAGGCTTGTTGAATCAATTAATGGAGAAAAATACTATTCTGAGGATAGGTTCTGGCCTCTGGAGCAGGCCGTCCGATCTCCACCCAAAAATTCGTATCCCTCCCTGAGTGTTAAAAATGGGCTTGGCCCGTTTTTGGGTGTTTGAGACCTTTTTGCGAATACAAATTCCGTCGAGTCAGGACATGCATGCTCCCTTTCTACTCCAAGCCCCTCCTTCCTTTTATATGCTATCTACGTCACAAGTGAAACCACTCGCAAGGGGTATATAAATCGATTATTTCTTTCCGCTCACCCAATCAAGCTCACCATCACAAGTTTACTCTTGATACCGAACTCTTTGAACGACAATGGCCGGAGAATGTACATGCCAGACCGATTGCGGGTATGTGGATCCTTCGTCGCTGAAGGGAAAATAACAACTCATTGTAGTTGTCTTTTTTTTTTTATAGCACCTGCACTACTAGCAACAATGACTGCCCATGCCCAAAGGGCAAGTGTGAATGCCCGAATTGCCCCAACAGGCAACACACCAAGGAGGTGCGGTCTCTTCGTTCACTAACTTGTTTCCGATGAGCTAAAAACATGTGCGTTTAGTGTACTTGCCGTGAGAGTGGTGACGGTTGTGGATGTTTAAGCAAGAGGGGGCCTTGCGAGTGCGGAGTTAAGGAGTGAAGCTTCAGAGTTTTGCTATTGCCTTCATGTATGAATAAGTTTGTATGTGTATCGTGAAATCTTGAAATCTCTTTACTCTTTCGTTTGGTTTACCCGAGAAAAGAAGTTCCGACAGTTTCGCTTTGTGAACAAGGAGCGAGGTACTGGTGAAGGCCAGCCCACATCACACGACTACGATCTTTCTAAGTACTATTGTAGCGCATAGTATTCCCGTTGTGCGTGTTTGATCTCTGTTGACCGTTGACCGGGTAGGAGATACATCGACCTGGGACAGTGGATTTGGTTAAAAGCTCGGGGGAAGGGGACGGCCGCGAAGAAACACGCACCCAGATACGGGGCCTTCCAACGAGAGAATCACCCGCTGTGAACGTGCGGGTGGAAGGCACGAGGATCCTTCAAGAACAAAGATTAAGGCTGACGCGTACGTGCAAGTAAGTAGTGGTGTGATTACCAAGATGGGGCATCATGAAGACTTTCCCGCCTTCCTTAGTAGTTCCGTAAGACCCATCCTCCTTAAGCATTTTATTCGTCATTTGAGACGTGATCACGACCTACAGGTACCCGGTCAATCAGGGAGGTAATTTACGAAATAGAGACCTGCGGTCAGATTGTTGGTGAACGAGGCTTTCAGAAGGATCTGCCTGACTTGCTCAAAGATGCTGGATTTTGTCCATGGATTTGGCAGAGAAGAAAAGGGGAACGACAGCGAGTTGAGGACGAGGAGCGGTGCCTGGCCGATAATGAGCGCGTGTTTCTAATCATCCTTGGCGGCCCACCTTTGGCATGGTTTTGATCCTTTCGGGTATCGAGTAGAGGAACACCATAATCTCGGTGGCGTTCAGAACTGTAGTGTAATACAACGAGGTCGTGGGGACTCCTAAAGCTATTCGAGGATTAGATGGATGATACATATCAATTTGTGCCATTCACCTGAAAGTCGGCTATGAATCCTTGACGGCAGTGCCATATTTTGACAATCTTATGGAGGACAAGTGAGGTTGGGTTGGGAACTCGATTCAGGGTATGTCTAGTACCAACGAATATCGCACTTTCTCCGGCCCCTAGAAACGAAGCGGTGATGTCGATCGCAATGTTTTCTTTGGGTGACCCAGGCGGTCCGGAGATCTCCAAGATGGAGCCTGGGGTGAGACCGCCCTGAAGGAGCTTGTCAAGTCCAGGCCATCGAGTGGGGAACTTGCGTATGCTGGAGATCATGGCGGCGACACTTTGTCCCAAGGAGGCGCCGGGAAGTTGAGTAGGCAGGTTTTTGAACTTGGTGAAGGATGGCCGCCGCGGCATCAACAGAGATTCCGAGATCTAGGGGATGGATCAGTGTTGTCGGGTTCCCCGAGTGGTGGTGTTGCCGGAGCAACCTACCGTGTGCGAGGGTATCGGTTGACGTGCTGAGTACGTCCTGTACAGTATCGTAACCACATACTAACAGTTTCTCCCGAGTTTCTCTGGATAACTTGGATAATGCGATAGGACGCGACGGCGTTGACAAAGGGAGCATGTGATAAGTTGGACGCGACCAAGGCGTGAGAAACATGTGTCTGTGTGGTATGTCGTCACAACATAAATGACGATGCTGCACATGCGTTCAATCCTCGCCGGACCTTTCTTGCTTTTCATCTCTCTGCTTTCTTGCTCTGGTTATCTCCTTCTGCGATCCCCTTAAACAACTCGCTATGTCTACGGCCTCGGGTATCACTCCCGGAACCGCTTTGGTCGGCTTTCATCGAAACACGAACACTGTCAGAGTGGATAATGCCTCCAAAAACAGTACGTACGGCCAGATATCGCATAAATGGTTTATTGATTCTATCCCTTCAGGTACGGGCGAAATTATCGCGCTCTTCAGTGCCCTGGTTGGTGGGTGGCTTTTTTATATTGGTGTGGCTCGAACGACAGACGCATATACCGCTCTTCACCAAAGGTCAAATAAAAAGCTTCCACGAAATCAGGGACGCGGTAGGAATCCATTTGGAGATCACATTTTTTAACCGCGGCGCTGCGACGTGAGTAGTTCGGGTTCTGGGCATCATGTTCTCAATCGGCATCGCTTCTAGCAAGGCCCTCTGTATGACCGGATACAATATCGGTGGTGCTTTTCTGTGAGTAAAATTTCTTCTCAACATAGTCTGGTGATTGGATTGGATATCCTTTCGTGCTGGGGCGCATATAATCCTCCTTTCCGTGGACGTGTACTTAGAGATAATCATCATCAGTGCTGTGACGCCGGTCGTTATCTCACCCCCGACCTCTCGAACCCGGCCATCAGTCGATGACAGAAGGAACCTGTACGTGCTTGGGTTACCTTTCGCTCTTACCAAGTAAGCCAAAAGTTCTTCCCCTTCATCGGCTGGCGTTGCCCTAATAGCGCCAAAAAGAAATGAATTTGCAGCGTTGTTTTCTCGATATGGGACCGTCTCTCATTGTGTAATCTTGGCGACTGTAGATAACTCATCTCGTCGCCGTGGATTTATAGTCATGTCAACCCATGAAGAGGCGAGGTTCGCCATGTCGGAGCTGACTCGGACTCAAATCAAGTAAGTCACATTGTTGTCGAACCTTCGGCAGTTCATACTCTTTTACCAGGGGACACACTATCGATGTGTCTTGGGCTGTTGTGCAGCGCTCCCAAGGTAAGTTATGTTTCAAATTGAGATCAGGACGATGGTTGAGTGTTTGGGATAGGTTTCCTGGATGGGGGTGATCGGATGATGCTTCTTGACTCGCGCAGTGTGCAGGTACCGAGGAGCGAAAGTAATGACCCCTGTACTCCGGACCTCGACCTTGAATCAATGGACTCGGCTCTTGGCTCCTTCACGCTTAGCTCCGACCCAACAACCACATTACTTGTGATGAAGCTTCCCACGATTTTGTTTTCCCAGCCCCATGACTTAGAGCCTCTGTTCTATCCATTTGGCCATATCAAGCAGCTCCAGGTTGTTGGCGCCGGTTTGAACGGTACCCTTTCTGTCCTGGTACAATATTCGTCAGTGTCCGCCGCACAAGAAGCCAAAGAATTCCTGCATGGACAGAATTACATCAACTATCAAGTAGAAGTTCTCTTTCTCCGACCAGCGATGACCTCTCTCGATATGGACCAAAGCCTTCGCGTAGTCACCCCTATCGATGCGGACAACTCGTTCAAAACCCAAATGCCGATGGTCACGAATACATCGGGAACCTGTCGCCAACTCGACTCTCGTGATGCCCCAGTAGCTGCCGGTGATACGACTATTCTGAAGAAGCGATCTCTCCACGCGACGCCTCGTTTTCCTCTTGCTTCCCATGAACGCAACGGTTTCAGAGTTGGTTCCAGAGGTCCTAGGTGAGTTCATATGCTGCCATGTTCAAGGTTTGCTTCAAATCTGGAACCAGATGGAACATCGATGCAAATGCTCCGACTCAACTTGCGATGAATCAACGCACCAGCGCCAACAATTTCTTCACCAACATTCATTATCATAACCTTCTTGCTTGAACATCTTGTTGCAGGTCCGGCCTCCGCTTTTGCTGTCTCGTTGTACTCCCTTGCTCTTGAACTCCTGCGCTGCCCCCTCCAAGGATCGATCTGAACCAGAACGACCGAACCCGTCGATTTTTCTCTGTATGGCTTGTATCCATCAATAAATAGAGTTGTGATATTCAAATACAATGATCCATTCATTCCATGTGGCCATCAATTCACACACAACACTTTCCCACCGGCGCTTGGTGTTGTTTGCTGGCCCGTCAGAAAACTTGTGTCTCTACCACAACATACTCGGTTCTCACACCAACCACACACTCTTTTGCAACCCTACGCTCCTTCGAAATGTACCGACGCCCAAGTCTCTGGACGGCGCTGACTCTCCTTGTGGCCCTGGCTGGAACTGCAAGAGCAATTACTTGGTGGGTGGGTCTCTCGAGGTTCACGATGCATTGTTTCTAAGCCCGCACTCCAGCAACGTGACCTCGCCGTGCCCTACATCTGTCCCATGCTGCAGTATGTTTTTCTGGTCCATGTACATCTAGGGGTGCTGACTAGTGGTGGATCTCTTTCCAAGGCGAATTCGGGTTCTGTGGAGATGAAAGCGTACGCATCCCCCACGACGATTCTGCCAACTGATTTCTTATGTCATGATCTATGAAAGTTCTGTCTGGGTGGCTGTAATCCTTTTGCGTCCAACACCCTCGATTCTTGTCGCCCCAACCCCATTTGTCAAGATACAACCGTAAGTATCGGTAATCGCCTAGGACTCGTACGGCAAATTATTCATCCTTTTTTCTAGTACACCTTCAAAGATAACTCGCGCGTCTTGTCTAATTCGACCTTCTTCGAGGGAAATGCGACTGAATATGGTGAGCCCTTGGTCTCTCTCCCTTTTTTAATTCTAATCCACGAATGGGACATAGACTGGGTAGTGGACAAGGGGAATATCATGAATACCAACTCGAGCGGAGGAGAGCTCGCGATGATACTCACGGAGTCAAACGGTGGCACGAGGATTTCGTCAACTCGTTATGTGTATTATGGCACAATCACCGCTAGACGTACGTTCTTCTTGAGGGCAGCGGAGACTCGCGGTCTGAATTTATGTTATCAGTCAAGACTGGGCGATGGGGAGGCGTCGTCACGGCTTTTATCACGATGAGCGACATCCGGGACGAAGTGGATTGGGAGTTCCCTGGAGCTGCTACCACGGAAGCTCAGTCAAACTATTTCTGGCAGGGTATTATTCGTGCGTTATACCTCTTGTGCTCTGTTCACTCCCTGGGCACTCATTTCTCCGATACCTAGCTACTGACCATAGCAACGGAGAGACGGAGAAGGGCCTGGGGGACACTTTCGGCACCTACCATGACTATACTGTGAGCGACCCATAACACCTAGGCCTAGTCTCTTCCACCGTCCATCTATCTTACCACGTCGCAACCTACATCAGATCGATTGGCAGCCTGATACTCTCACATTCTCCATTGACGGTAAAGTCGTTCGCACCGTCAAGAAGTCCGATACCATCAGCCCAACGACGGGTCTCGCGGAATACCCAAGCACACCCTCCCGTATCCAACTCTCGTACGTGGGATAGAGGCTCTCTCGTTGACTCTATCTGACTTGACGTGCCGCTAATGGCATAGACTCTGGCCTGCTGGTATCGAGGGAACTGCGCCGGGCACTGTTGCATGGGCAGGTGGCATGATCAACTGGGATGATCCCGACTACAAAGCCGCCGGTACGTCCCCCCACCCCCCCCCCCTAATTCCTTACACAAGTCAGTTCCTTGGTATCCTCATATCTTCCTCCTACGCGACAGGTCAATTCTACGCCCTCCTCAAATCCGTCACTGTCAAATGCACCCACGCCCAGAAGCAGAACACAAACACTACCTCATACATCTACCAGAATACTACCAACAAAGCCTCACCCTCAATCGCCGTCAGCAACCGCTCCACCCTGCTCAACGCCGCAGGACCTGCGATCGCTGTTCCCGGGATGCATGGAATGATAGTTGGTCTGTTGGCCCTGTTCCTCGCTTTCGTCCATTTGTTTTAGAATGATTTATGTGATACGAGTTCTCTACGCTCCCTTGCTTTGTTCATACCCCGGCTGTTGTTTATTGGGACGTTATATTAGTAAGGATACCAAATGACAGGGAATCGGTGGACTACCTGGATTCACGGAATACATCTTTATCCACTACAAGTTCCGAGGTCATAGAATGAACGCCTAATTATCAACATCGGTCATGGTAGAATAGTAGGCCTAGGTTTAATGAAAAACATATCTTCTCTGGGACTGTAGATTCCACCCCTCTTGAAACCTCCCACACCGTTCTCCCCAAGCCGAGTTAATACAATTGACAATCCCCCTCCAGCCCCTCTTTAGCCCTTCAAATCCATCGTACTGACGTCTACATGCTCCCTGATGAGCTGAACATGCCCCAAGTTATATACACCACGTACCGGAGAAATGGACTCCCTAAGTGAGGGTCTTCCATATAGCGCGAATCAGGTATTGCCCAACAGACCAACATCGACGACTGGTACAAAGGATGAGTCTTTATACCTAAAGGCACTGTAATTATTCCCAACACCTGGTACCCGCTCTATTCACGTACGAACTCGCCAATTTTTATCGGGGGTATTGCCTTTTCCTCAGGTGATATGTGATATATATGGTCCTCAGGTCTTTGTGAATCCTCAGGCCTCATACCTCATTTCACTGATAATCTCGTGAGGCAAGTCGGTTTCTTTCTTTCGGCAGTGGCATGGTGTTGTATCACTGAATGTCCTACCATCCTCATTACCAGCCACCCGGAACCTCTCGAGTGTTTGATTTCGCCTCGACCACAAAGGCACAGAAGACTTGTGTGGGATAGTGTGGTGTAGAGGTGGCTGCCCGGCTGCTCATGCGGCCGAGCGAACCACCTCTCCATAACGATTTTCGGATGTAACAAATTTCGGACGAAGCACCAGTGCAACGACTTCCTAAAAAGGGAACATGTAGCCTTCGGATCAAATTATTTCGGACCAGTAATATCCCCCCCTCCTCCTGACTCGTCTCTCCATTCCCTGCCCCTCAGTAATGAATGAGGAACACTGCCCATAGCATATGATGGAAATCTAGGACATTCTAAATGAACGGTAGTTAGTATTTTCCAATTCATTTGTGCATTCCTTCCTCCTCATCCTTATTCCTTCTCCACTCGCTTCTTTATTATTCTTTGTAAAATTTCCGAAGCATACACGAGCTCCACAGTCCCTAGGGTATATATACTGCATGTATTCTGTAGGGACCTCAGTTAACACAACCTTAACTCACATTTAAAGTTCTTTTCTCTCTCTCTCTCTCTCTTTCTCTCTATCTCACCTCGTTTCGCTTCGTTTCGCCTCGCCTTGACACCTCAGCTATCCAAACTTGTTCAGTATACGTCCCCTCGTCGTCTCACATTGTCTCCAGTTCACGCGTTGAGCGGTTTTAATTAAATTGTTCATTTTCTACCTGATTTCTCTACTCTACCTACAGATTCTGGGTTGAAGCCTCAGTGACAGACGGACGCTGTCGCGCTCGCATCACCAAACCCCTAACACCCCAGTTTACATCCTTTCAGTGGCAAATGAAAGTTATTGCTGATTGTGCTTGATATATGGCTCCTTTGGACCTTTATCGGCAGTGAATCTGCCGAGGAAACCTGCTAGGAGGTTTTCTCTAATTCATTAAATGTTCCTAACACATCAGAACTGGTGAGGGGGTATGATGTGAGTGGGGGAAGCCTGAGTGTGCACGAATTGCCACCAATTTACTTAACCCCCAGAACCCGTGAATCGAGACAAGTGATCATCATCTTCCGAAATGACTTGTGTTGACCATGATCGGACACTTAGGGGTGAAGAATGAGCCTGGGTCATATATTTCTTAGGGTCCGTCCTCCACTAGGGACAAGGTTGCCTTGCGGGGGCGCAAATTAAACAGGACCAACGTCTATTCGAGCGGGGACTGTGGAACTTGGCCCCTCCTAGCTATTACACACGTGAGGTAGCTGATTCCAATAGATCTCATGTTGAAGAAGTGCGAATCCTGGTGTGGGCCAGGTCCGCGAGCTTACATTGGGTCAGCACGGGCCTGTGTGCACCAATTGCAGGAACGGGCTGATGTTCAATATGCAGACAAGTCAAATTGAAACATAGAGTTGATGTGCGAAAGCACCCTAAACAGCCTCTCATGTCCTGACCAAAGCTCATGGGGAAGGAGTGTAAAATGGCAGCAACCAGCAGGACTGTAGAATCAAAGAACGAGTAGAAATCAACAGCGCTCAATTATGCCCAATTCAACCCGTATAGGCCGATATGCGATATAATCAATCTATTGTATTTACTTACGCCTTGGAAAAATCCCTATCCCTCGCAGTCCGCCTCATAAGCGTCGCTATCTCCGTGGTTTCCCTTCCTGTGCTTTGAGTTTTTGAGTTTGTTCCCCCCGCTCGTATCCTGCGGTATCGGCACCGCAGGATTTCGCATTCTCAAACGGGATTTTCTTCCACTGGGCGGGAGGACTGAATTATGTGTCATCGCAACATCAAAATGATCGGGACCTGAACTTGCCGGCAGCGGTCCCATTCAATCCCTCGCCGCTGGGTTGCTTCATTACGTCATTAATGAAAACGATTTGGAACAGACAGTATTCAGCCGTACGATGTATGAACTTCGGAGTTATGAACATATCTCACTGTTGATGTCTTATCAATAAATGGATGTGGATGTGGAAGACTCAGCCACGCACAAGTATCTTTTGGGGCCTTTGTTGTTAAATGGCTTATCTACCAAGGGTAGAGGGCTTTTGGCACGAATTCTGAAGAGAGGGGCGGCTGTTTTCCCAACTAGTGGGGGAACTGAAGGGCTCATATACCGTCCAGAATGACCTGATAATCATGATCAGCTAGTCTGTTCGTCCCATCAAATGTCACATCAGCCAGTGGAATATTATAGATTATTACAAATATCAAACCCCCATGCGGAACGGAGTTGCGGAAGGTTGAGGGCAGAGGGCAGGCGGACAACGATCATAAGTCTGCCAGATCAAGCATTCCTTTCTTGTCGTACTGGACAACGCTAGACTCGCCAAGATAGCTGCGAGAGCTGCTATTGTATGGCTCATACACGATTTCTGTATCTGAGACATTCATCATATCCCTTAGGTAGATCCGAAAAACGATTATTTTACCCTGATTGTTTTTGGGCCGGCCAAGGAGCAGTCGGCGCCTCGTGCGTGTGCGCAGTATCAGTGATATCCACAGAGTCAAAATGAAATTTATGGTAATTCTTCGCACTCGTTACGTGTCCAGCAGAGCCCCCGTCCACCCCCCCCCCCCCTCCCAAAAGCTTCTGTCGGCAGCACGGTCTCTGACATATATACCAAGGATTTGTAGACGCCTTCTCATCTCTACCCTATACTAAACCCGCACCCACTTTCCCAAGGTAGCACCATCATCGGATCGATCTCGTAGCAACGTTCTGGAAGACCAAAGCACACACGGGTGGGGTAGAGTGGAAACTACACACAAACCAAGGCATATACAGAGAATGATGCGGACCCTATTGCAGGGATGAAGATTGAGGTTTTCTACTTCACAGCACTCTCCGCAAATCCCTTCACTCCAAAGTGCATAAACAGGGGCTACAACACAGATCATCTACTCCCTCTATGCCATAACACTGACCTCGAAAGACAGAGAAACAACAACCGTTCCAAGTAAACTCGTCGATGCTGGCAAGTCCAGGAGCACCGCCGTCCCTTGGACGAGATAACGTCCCTGCATTCGTAGTGCCGCTCATTAGCGAGATTGAATCTACCCCCATGGATCGGCTCCCGCTGGGCGGATCTTCCTCTCCACGCAACACCTCAGCGCAAACAATAGGCCAGAACCCCGTGCGGCATTCAGCAAGCTCCCACCTCTCGCCTGTTGGACTTGGTAAGCGGCACACATGACCGAGAAGTCAGAATCGATTTCTTGCTCCTACCACCACCGCCAATCGCAGGGGAGAGGGCACCAGGCTGACGGACGTTTAGCGCAACAGTATGATATCAATACGTATCGAGTATATACTCGCTGATGTACGAGAGCACCCTGACCCGCCCCCCAATGTCCTGGGTGACACCATCGTCCACGGAGAAGGAATGGAAAAGAGCCAGAACTCATTCAATTTCAAGCCCTCGAAAGAAAGTCTGGTCTTAAGAGGCTAAGCATAGCTAAGACCAACACTAGCAGCAGAGCCTTCGCAATATGCAGGTGAGACTTAAAGCAGGAGACGCATTCGGGTTGTTTGGGGTTTGATGTTCAAGTTTACTCCGCTCATGCTTTCGCTGGTTCTCTAGCCAATGTCTAGTCCCTCCTGCTCGCTCCGACACCTAGCACATGCTACACATGTAATGAGGAAGGGCCATGGAATCAAGTAGAGGTCACATCGTAAATGCCCAATTCGGGCAACGTCATACAATTAACGCATTTTGCGCCTCCTACCTAATCCTGGCAGCCCTGCGCTCTCTGAGTCGGCATCGCTCCCGTTCTTCTTCTTCTCCTTCTTCTTCTCCTCCTTCTTCCTTTGTGCCCTGCGTTGCGCCCTGTGTTTTCTTTTCCGACCTATAAAAGATTTCCTTTCGGCCGCTCTGGTGCCGATCCAATTAGTTTCTTCATCACGACATTAGAACGATTGGAGGGATAAGTAATAAATTGCTTAGTCGTACCTGGTGTCCCGATCTGATAGAGACTCCCTAGCTTCATCACACCATGCGTGAAAGTGATTGACGTAGGGAAAATTTAGTATAAACACATACCGCTCAGTTGTTGGTCGGTCTTCCCACCAGTCGGGGTAGAGATATGCAGATTTTGAAGGGAGTACTGCCAAACGAAGCAGCCGAAGGGTTTATATACCCTTGTCTCGTAGGCTCAAGTGGTGCATAAGACCCGATGAGATGGTCAAATAATTCATATTATGTATTACGCACCCCTACAAGCAAGATGTCTGACTGACGACTCCACCTCCTGTGTGATACTTGAAACGCTGGGGTCATCAAGCTCGTTGAACGCTATCCCTGATTGTCGTACGCGACATAATTATCTCAGCCAAATGATTATCTGAAAAGAACAGTATTACTGTCCAAGCTGTGGGCCACGAGATATTTGAGACACCAGTCCAATGGTCATTTTGATATGAGGAGAGTGACCAAGTTGCTAGTCGAGGATGGTATTCATCACCATCCCTTACGAGAATCTGAAAAACAATTACCTGTTCCAATTGTTTTGGGCCACACGTGCAGTTGACGCAGAGTGACAACTCCACGCAGGCCAAGGTGTAACACCAACAATGCTGCGCAAGATGTCATGCTGGGCAAGGGCACGCATTACCGTGTGTGTGTTGGAATTTCGAGCGCTCCGCTGGCTCGGATTCTCAGTTATTATTCCATTTTCATTCCTGTTTCCGATTGCTTTTATTATTTTATTTCGTTTTTAGAGTCTTATGATTACCAGGTGTATATAATAGGTACAAACAGAGACGAACCCCCGCGCGTTTGCAACGGGGTCCCTGCTTTTCTCGCTCTGACTTCCCTAAATCCAACAGTGTGTGCATTTATTCCGAACCCGAGTGGTTCCAGGGTGAGTACTTTTACATGAGTCGGGATCAGTCTGAAAGGGGTTACGTGGTTTGTACGATGCAAAAGAAGCACCATAACATGTGTGACAGCGAGAGTTAAATAAAGACATTAAATACCTGTTACAGACTCTCCCCCACAAATCGCAGCCTTTGAGCCGGTGTCATACGATTAGCGCGCTTTGCGCTTCCAGATGTTCTGGTAGTGCCGCACTCTGAGTCAGCATCGTTTTCGCGGTCATCGTCCTCCTTCCCCGGGTTCTTCTTTCAACTCTTCTTTTGCCTCTTGCATTCCATCCCTCTTTTGTTAACAGGTGGTCTCTCGGTGGCTTTAATGGTCGCAACTGCACTTCCTTCATCACGACATCAGAACGATCGGAAGTCTGGGATAAGTAGCAGATTATTCACCTATGCTATCCCTATCATCTGATAGGTGCTCCCAAACGTCATCATGCAGTCTATCCCTACGAGAGGAGGATGGTCGCACCATGTTCTCCCTGTTGATATGCAATCAATAAATGAATGGGTGTAGGGAATATCCAGTAACACGCACCGCTTAGTTTGTTGATCTGCCCACCCACCAGTGAGGTAGAGATGTGCAGACTTTGAAGGGAGTGCTACCAAACCAAAGCAGGACTTATATACTGTTGTGAGGGAGGAAACGCGCTCGCGAGTGGAACTTCACACGCGCTCCCTCCCCACCATTGTGCTATCGATCCCGACAGTGTCTCGAACTCCCGAGGCATTGTGCTTCCCGGTGGCACAATGCCCTTCTCATCTCTGCTTCCGTAGATACTCATTCTTCTCCCTTCGCGACGTATTCTAGTAGTCATAGCTAATTGTCTTCTAGGTAGTATAAAGCTCAGGTGCTCGTGCATCTGAGGTAGTTAGTTCTCCGGACCCGCTTTTCGTCTCGATCCCTTTCTTCCGCTCTTTCGTATCTCGAACCTACTGTCTTTACTCATCTAATCATTCACACTTGTTTGTCTCCCTTTGCTCCTGACGGACTTGAGCCCTGGCGACCGTTCCGTCGGTCCCACTCGTCTTTATTTTATCTTAGTCGCGAACGCGACTCGTTGATCTTCACTGTTGTCCTGTGGGGTCAAGTGGTGCATGAAATCCGATAAGATAATCAAAAAATTCAAATTATGTATTACGCATCCCTCACAAGTACACCAGACCAAGATTTCTGACTGACGCCTCCACCTCTTGTGTGATAACCGAAACGCTGGGGTCATCAAGATGGTTGAATTGTTATCCCCGATTGTCATACGCGATATAATTGCCTCAGCCAAATGATTATTATCTAAAAAGAACAGTATCACAGTCCGAGCTGTGGGTCACAAGATATTTTAAATATCAGCCCAATAGACATTCAGCTATGAGGAGAGTGACCAGGTCGCTAGTCGAGAATAGTATTCACCACCGTCCCTTACGTAACACCAACAACGCTGCGAAAGATGTTATGGGGACCGTGCGGCATTGGGTGAGCTCCATAGCTCGCCGGGCAAGGGCACGCATGACGGTGTGTATGGATCTATTCCGAAACCGGGTGGTTCCAGGGTGAGTACTTTTAATGGATTGTAGGATGCAAAAGAAGCACCATTAGGGTATCTATGTACACAAGGACAAATACTTGTTACATATTCCCAAACATTGGGTTCGACCGAATCTCTCCTACAAATCGTGGCCTTTGTAAAAAGCAAGCCCTCGAAAGAAAGTCTAGCCCTAAGAGGCTAGGCTTAGCTAAGACCAACACTAGCAGCAGATCCTTCTGAATATGCGGGTGGGACTTAAAGCAGGAGATGCATTCGGGTTGTATGGGGTTTGATGTACAAGTTTACTTCGCTCGTCTTTTCACTGGTTCTCTGGCCATGAAATCAAGGAGTAAGTAGAGGTTACACTATAAATGCTCAATTCAGCCAATATTATACAATTAGCGCGTTTCGCGCTTCCCACTCTTCTTGAGATTCCCGGGAATGCTGCCCTCTGAGTCGGCATCGTTTTCGCTGCCATCGTCCTTCCCCGGCTTCTTTTTACGCTTCTTTTTCCTCTTGCCTTCCATCCAGAGTCTGTTACGAGTTGCTTTCTTGGTGACTTTAATGGTCGAAGCTGAACTTCCTTCATCACGGCATCAGAACGATCGGAAGTCTGGGATAAGTAGCAGATTATTCACCTGTGCTATTCCCGTCCTCTGATAGGAACTCCAAAACTTCATCACGCCATTAGCGAAAATGATTAGGGAACAGAATAATTCAGCCATACAAGAGGAGTCTGGGTTTCGCGCGTTCGTCCTGTTGATACGCAATCAATAAATGAATGGGCGTAGGGGAGATTCCGTAACATGCACCGCTTAGTTGTTGATCGGCCCATCCACCAGTGGGGATAGAGACGTGCAGATTTTAAAGGGAGTGCTACCAAACCAAGGCAGCTGGAGGGTTTATATACCGTTGTCCCGTAGGCCCAAGTGATGTATAAGACCCGATAAGGATGGTCCAATAATTCAAATTATGTATTACGCACCCCTGCTCTGTTGGGGTACTGCTCTGTCACATCAGGGTGCTGAGCACTGCAGTGCGCGGTGAATGTATGCACACACCTCTCAATATCGCGACGGCATCCTCAGATAGGCGTTAATATTCAGATGAACGGCATGCAAGTTCTTCTGCAGAAGGGAAGCTTGAGGAGGTCAGGTAGACGATTTGGCATCAGAAGTAAGCCAGATCAAGATTTCCGACTGACTCTTCAGCCTCTTGTATGGTACTCGAAATGTTGGGGTCATTCAAGATGGCTGAATGCTAGACATAATTGTCTCGGCAGAGTGATTATCTGATAAAAACAGTATTACTGTGGGCCACAAGATATTTTAGACATCGGCCCAATGGACATTCAGATATGGGGGGAGAGTGACCAGGTCGCTAGTTGGGGATAGTATTCATCACCGTCCCTTACGAGAATCTGAAATTCAATTACCTGTTCCAATTGTTTTGGGCCACACGTGCAGACTGCAGTGGAGGCAGAGGGACAACTCCACGCAGGCCACGGCACAAGTACACTGACAATGCAGCGGATGATCTTATGGGAATCGTGCGGCATTGGGTGAGCTCCATAACTCACTGGGCAAGGGCACGCATGACCACGTATGTGCACCTATTCCCAGACTTTGGGTTCGTCAACTGGCTCTCTCTCCCACAAATCGCGGCCTTTGTAAAAAGCGCACATCGTCTATGAATATCCTTGCATCTCGCGTTCTTACTCCCACAAGAAGCCAAGTCCCAATGATATAAGTACTCACCCACCCGAAGGGGAGAGAAAGAGAAAGATAGAGAGAAAGACAAAACCAGTCATGTCAAGCCACCAACCACTCCCGCAACCCCTAGGCGTCGCCGCTGCCCTCTCTTCCCTCCCACCCACCCGTACCATCCTCTCCACCTTCACTCTCACCAACCGCGTAGCCCTCATCACCGGTGCCCACCGTGGCATCGGCCTCGAACTCGCACTCGCCCTAGCCGAAGCCGGCGCCACTGTCTACTGCCTCGACCTACCCCCTACCCCTGGCCCCGATTGGCTCAAAGTCCAAGCCTACGCTGCGTCCCTTCCGGATATAGATCCTGGGGTGAAGGGTAGTAAAGGTAAATTGGAGTATGTGAATGGGGATGTGACGGATCAAAAGGCGATGTGGAATATCGCGGAGGAGATTGTGAAGAAGGAGGGGAGGTTGGATGTGTGTGTTGCTAATGCGGGTATATTGAGGGGTGAGGAATGTTTAGAGTACCGTGCTGAGGAATTCCGTAAGGTTTGATCTTTTTTTTGATTTTCCTGCTGCGACTGTGATTCACTTTACTTTTTACTTCCTTTGGTTAGCTGATGGACGTGAACGTCGACGGTGTGCTGTTCACTGCACAAGCCGCCGGTCGTCAGATGGAGAAACTCGGTATTCCGGGGAGTATCATCCTGATCGCCAGCATGAGTGGGAGTATCACCAACTTTGGACAACACTGGGTTGCGTATAATACTAGTAAATCTGCCGTCATCCAGATGGCACGTTCGATGGCTTGTGAGCTTGGGCGAAAGAAGATTCGAGTGAACAGCGTTAGCCCTGGTTATATATACACTCAGTGAGTTTGTTTCTTTTCTCCCTTGTACTCTCGCCGATCCTATGCATGGAAAGGATGACGAAGGATTTCTTGGATCCGAGGCCGGATCTGATGAAACAGTGGTCGGAGCAGAACCCACTCGGAAGGATTGGAAGGCCAGATGAATTGAGAGGCGTCATGCTTTGGCTCGCGAGTGATGCATCGACGTTTTGTACTGGTAGCGAGTATGTCTCTCTCCTTTAGCGCCTCCTCTTTTCGTTTGCTCACCTGTTTTTCTAGTATAATCGTTGATGGCGGACATAGGGCGTGGTAAGCCTAAGATACATGTTTTGAATAGAATCAAGTCTATTGGCCACTTGAATCCCGTTGTTCAGGTCCACATTCTAGTAAATGAGCAGAGTTTTATTATAAGACGAGGCGTAATCTTGGGACCCTCGATATCTACTCTTCCTCGTCCTCATCTCCAGAAACTTCTGCGTTTTCTTGCCCTGCCTTGGCCATGAGTTGAGCCAGATCTTGTTCTTCGGTTTCCGAAACGGCTTTTGGCTTGAGAGGATATCAGATAGAAGGAAAAGCTAGTTTCATGGGGCATGTTCACCTTCATCTTGACAAGGAGAGCTCCCCCCTGATCTTCGATCGTACTCTGGATAGACTCGATCGCCCGCTCCAGCCGTTCCAAGGCGGCATACTGGGCCAGCGGATTAGAATAAATAACCTTGTCACAAAAACTAGTTCCATACCTTGTCTGTAGCATTCGTGCTCAGGACGTAGAGAGGAGGAGCGACCAGTTTTGCCTTGATAGGAACGGCCTCGGTTGTCTGCTTTTCACCCGCTCTGAGAGCCTTCTTGATGGCATCGATGCCTGCAGGGGTGTAGCACGTAAGCTCAATATCCGCCCGCAGCTTGATTGGCTGTGGTGTCAAACGGCGTGCGATGGTCGTAGTCAACAGCGATAGCGTCGTCTGAGGGACCGGTTCGGGCAAGGACGACCACACATTTTCCGGCTCACTAGCTGCGCATCAGGCAAAGTCCATGAAACACTAAAGCGACCCCTCCACTCACGTTAAAACAAGCTTGAAAGCATCATACGGGTGCCCATATTTCTTTCCAAGGGGCCATGCAACGGTCTCATACAACCGCTCTAGCTTTTCCTCCTCGTTCGCACCCCCGGCACCCAATGGTACATCGGCATCCATACCGGCACCCACGATCCCTCCATCCTCCTCTTCCGCTGCCGCCGCCCCATGTTGCCTCGCTTTGCGTGCTGCCTTTTTGGATTCTTGTGCCTGCACACTGTTCTCGATGGTGGCTGCGAGGGGCTCGCCGTTGGCATCAAGTGTGGGAAGCTTGGAAGCGACATGTCTGAGGATGGATGCAACGGTTTTAGATTTCATGAAGCGTTCTTCGCATTTGACGATGTCTTCGGGTGAGACGCGGCGTTTGGAGAGGTCGATATAACCTTTTTCCTTGTCGACACGGAGGACAACAACGACCTCGTTGCGACCTACGCGGATGAGTTTTTGTACGGAGCGGATGCGACGACGGGAGAGTTCTGAGAGGAGGATCATGCCCTCTGTGTTATCATATTCGAGCTGTAGGAGAGAACGATGAAGGCAAGTTATTTGGTTGACGGAGAGAGGTACTTGCTAGTTTGACGTAGGCACCCATTTCCGCGATCTGGCGGACCTGTACCATGACGAGTTCATCGACTTCGGGGTACTTCTGTTCGTAGTATCGCATTGTGTTGTGTTATCACACTCGAGGAGAGACTATATCGGGCAAACACGTGATTTATTTTATTTCACTAAATACTGGAAGCAACAACTCCGCTTCAAGGTTTTGTTGTTTCCTTAGGCGGCTCCTCGGGTATTTGGCTTAGTGCCGGAGGGCGCCGCCTCTGCGCCGGTTTTTTGGTCTCTGCTGGTTTGTTTGGCATGCTTCCCGCTTTTTTCCTTGGCTTCGGGACACTGTCGTTCTTGAGATTTGGGTTCATGGGGGGCAAGGGGGGAGGGAATTTGGTGTGCGGAACGCTGTTGATTTCCAAACCAATAAATTAATGGACATAGGGAACGTCGATCGCATGCAAGTACCTTTTTAGGGACAAATAGTGAGTGTAGAGGTCTCGTGTATAGATTTTAGAAGATACAAGTGCGGTGGGTTGCTTTCCCGACCTGATGCAGTGCCAACAACAGAACTGAAGAGCTGTTATATGCAATCCATCGGCAGGACCAATATGGTTTCGGAGCTACTTGAAACCTATTTGAAATGCCGCAGAGTGCCCTGACAATCGAGTGATACACGGTTCAAGACGGTAATATAACCGTTCCCGACCCTTGTGGGGTGTTACATGAGTGGAGGTCATTAGATTCGCCTCAGACCCTATCAGATTTATGATGTTATTTACCCGAACATACCGAGATGATGATATCAGAACGATGGTATCATTACTTGAAGCGAGTCTCCGAGCGTGACAACTTGGCGAAAAAACAGGGTCATTCCTTCGTCGCAATTGTCTCTCTGGACGATCCAAGTTCTCGGCGTTTCGAGATCCGCTGATTCCAATGATATATACGACCTTTTTCGAAAAACTATGCTATTCTATGCATTGCCTCACTTCTGAGATCCACAACCCGGGTTTGCAGGGTCAGAATGCCTGAATTGAAGCGGCTGAGCAGATGTGTATGCAACCGTGCCAGAGATGTTTGGGAAGAGGGAGCCCAAGGACTCTGGGTAAAACACGTCTATATTGTCTACGACGAAATACGCTTAAGTCGACGAGGCTGGCTAGCCGACCCATCAAGTCAGGTGCGCGAATAAATATGCAGGATCCATTCCAGCCTTGATCTGATTATGATTTCCCTATCATCACCAAATCCTCATTTCTATTGTGACTCATCGCGGTCTCTGATTTGAGACTCCCGCTTCGGGGATCCACACTGTAACCGCCAAACGTGATAACCGATGGTTCCATACTACCACATTCACGCTACTACACCCGGTATTGATTATTAGCAGCTTCCAAATGCCTCAACATGGAACGAAACCATCGGTCCACCCCTTAAGAGAACAACACGCGGCTGTCGGATCGTCTTGCGAACAGCAGCCACAAATGGATACGTCCCGCAAACTTACAGCCCAACCAACCAGTGAGAGATCAACACATCACAGTAAATAAATAAACATGCATACCCGTAACAGCCATTGCATCCTCGGCCAATGCAATTTCACCTCTGATCAGGTCCTCCGAATCCGCATGGGTTTGATGAGTTCCGACAACCGGAAAGGCACGAGCATGACTTGCATTCTTGGCACTACTCGACGGGCCTGCCTCTGCTCCCTTGTGCTCGTCAGCGGAGCTTGAGTGTTTCTCGGTTCCCGACCCGGTGCCGTCGTCAAGGGATTCACTATCGGGGGTGGATCTAGGGGCGGTTGCACCCATGATGAAGATATGGATGGGGATGTTGGGATGAGAGCATCAAATAAAATGACCATGTCACATAGACTAGTCCCATACCTTGTCTGTAGTGTTCATGTTCAAGATGTAGAGAGGAGGATCGACCGTTTTGCCTTGATAGGAACGACCTCAGCTGTCTGCTTTTCACCCGCTCTGAGAGCCTTCTTGATGGCATCGATGCCTGCAGGGGTGTAGCATGTAAGCTCAAAATCCGCCCGCAGCATGATTGGCTGTGGTGTCAAACGGCGTGCGATGGTCGTAGTCAACAGCGATAGTGTCGTCTGAGGGACCGGTTCGGGCAAGGAGGACCACACATTTTGGGCTCACCAGCGACACATATCAGGCAAATCCCTGGAGCACAAAAGCGACCCAGAACAAGCTTGAAGGCATCATACGGGTGCCTGTATTAATTTCCAAGACACCAAGCAATGGTCCCGGTATGTAACCCGCCATCTTACCGTTAACCGTATTAGTGTACACATTGATGTGGGGATGCTACCCTGTTATATATAGGACCTAGATACACATGTAAACATAGTTCTTCCATTCTGAAATACAAATACCATGTAGATTCTTCTGCTGTGCAACTACATGTAAGACCACCCTGTAACCCTACCAGGTTTCACAATACAACTGCCCCAGTCTTTCCCCCTCATTCACACCCTTGGCACTCAATGGCACATCAGCACCCACACCAACACCCATGATCCCTCTATCCTCCTCTTCTGTTGTTGCTGCCCCATGTTGTAAGAATAAAGAACTACAAGCATGAGTGAAAGCATAACCATAGTTTCTAAGCTGTAAGTGCTTACCTCAGTCACTTGCTATACAGTGGGTCAAAAAACTGTCCCAATGTTTTCACTATTTGGAAAGATCAGTCAATAGTGGACCAAGGTGATTATGTAACTACTTGGGAAAATAGTCAATAGTAATATACCATATTGGGATTCTGAATCTGTTTAAATCATGTGATTTGTCCAAGAAGTAATGGATTAATTAATTATTTAAAATATTCACTCATTGGGACAGTTTTTTTGACCCTCTATCATCTACCTAATTAATACTTTGTATGGCCTCCTTTTGCCCTAATAACTGCCCTAAGCCTTCTGGGCATGCTTTCTATGAGTCTTTGACACCTTTCTGCAGGAATTCTGTTCCACTCCACCACCAACCTGTCCCATAATTCATGTACTCCCCCAGGTGGTTTGTCATATCCCTGTAACTGGTTCTTCAAGTGTGTTCAGAGGTGTTCAATGGGATTGAGGTCTGGTGATTGTGTAGGCCTTGGTAAAACTTGGATATTGTTCTCTTCAAACCAATTTGTTGCCTTTTTAGACCTGTGTTTTGGGTCATTATTCTGCTGGAATATCCTTTCCTCCATCTCCAAACTTTCAAAGCTCTCCACCACCCCACACTCCAAAATCTCACAGTACTGCTCTGCATCCATGATCCCTTCAACCTCCACTAGCTTTCAAACTTCATTCTATCCCATAGCTCCCCATACCATAAGGTTACCACCACCTCTATGCTTGACAGTAGGGATAGTAGTCCTATCTGAGAGTTCTTCCCCTCTTTCCTTCCAAGTATACACCTTTCCATCTGACCCAATCCTGTTGATTTTGGTTTCATCTGTCCATAATACTCTTTTCCAATCCTCCACTGTCCAATCCTTGTGCTTGTGGGCAAATTTGAGATAAGCAATCTGGTATTGCTTCTTCAGCAGAGGTCATTTAGTCTTCACAACAGAGCAAAAATTGTTCTTCTTGAGCATGTTTCAGATTGTTTGTGGTGTGACAGAAGTAGGGAGTATAGGGTTAATGAATTGGGTAGCTTGAATAGCATTGTCCAGCTTCCCAGTGGTGATTTGGTGAATAATTGATTGTTTGTTCTGGAGAGAAAGCAAAGAAGGTTACCTCCCTTTGTTTTTTTTCTTGTCTGAATCAACTTCTTTCTGGATTGTTTCAACAGTACTCCTGCCTAGACCAGGTTTGGACTAAATCTGATGCAGAGAATAGCCATTCTGAAGAAGAGAAATAACTTGGTAGTAAGATGGAAGGATGGTTGAAGGGGTTTCAACATAACCATGTGATGTACAAAAGGTCACATGACAATGTTTACTATTCCCATACTTGATTTGGTACTGATCTGGGTTCTCAAAAACCAGATATTAAGAAAATGACAAAGGGTCAGAAAACTATCCCAATAAGTGAATATTTTAAATATTTAATTGATCCTTTATTTCTCAGATGAATCATGTGATTCGAATGGATTCGGAATGCCAATATGGTATATTACTATTGACTATTTTCCCAAGTAGTTACATAATCACCTTGGTCCACTATTGACTGATCTTTCCAAATAGTGAAAACATTGGGACAGTTTTTTGACCCACTGTACATACAAGTACTGAGGAAAGCTGTTATGAACAGTCCAGACAGAGAGGGGCTGGAACAAGTATTCAACTTTACAAGATGGGTACAGGAGACCACAGACCAGCTATGGGCACAGGAGTATGAAAATGAAGAAGAGAAGTACTACAATGCCATGCAGGACTTGGCAAGAGATGCAGGAATGGAGATCACCTTGGAGGATATTCTGGAATACCCTGAGGAGGAAGAAGATAGCTATGGATTGACCAATCCAACCTCCAGCATGGATGGAAGTACCAAAAGAGTGGAGAGTGAGAATGAAGAAGAATCCATGGAGATAGGATTGGGAGAAGAGAATTATGAGTCAGAGGAAAGCAATAGAACATTGCACAGCAGTGGAATGGAGAACAAGGACAGTGATTCATTGTAAGATAGAAATAGCAGTAGAATGCCATCAGCTAGGATGCACATCATGGTCAAGGCTACACAGGACAAAGTAGAATAGCCTAATAACCTATAACAAGTATATGGTATCTCATAGGTATATAAAGGCTTGTACAAGTAGAGATTAAAGCCTTAAGCTTTAATCTTGTTAACAACAGTTGTTAACCTCTCTGCCTTAACTTGGTGTGTTCCCTTGTTATCTCATTGAGCATGATCCACTAAGCTCTACAAGGCCAACTATCTCAGACACCTTGTTGAGTGATTGAAGGCCTTCTATAGTTATCTTCAGATACAGAAGGAGCAAGGATCATAACATTAGATTAAAGCTTCCTTTGGACAACCTCCATTGTATACCCCATAGTATCAGTATGCCTTGTTGCTACCCTTCCACACTGGCAGATGATATGCTTTATTGCTATCCAAGTACCAACTGTATCTGATGATATGCCTTGTCACATGTCTGGTGATACATCCCTGTAGAGCAGGCCACCATACTCTCTGCACCCTTGGTCAGATGCATCAAAAGTGTTGATAGGTCATCCACATCTTTAAGTGTTGATTGGGATAATGCACCCATAAGTGTTGTATATAGGTCATCTGCACCTTCAAGTGTTGATTGGAATAATGCACTTGCAAGTGTTGTTTATTCACCTTCACCCCCACCTTCACCTTTGACTTCTTCCCTCTACACCCTGTCAACAAACCGAAATGACCCCCTTGCCACTGACTATGAAGAATCTAACAGTTCTGACTGGTCAACAACCAACTCCAAACCCAACTTCACACCCCCTCCACCACAGACCCTAAAAAGAAAACAAAACCTATACCCCTCACTTGTTCACCCTCTGGTTCCACAGCATACCCTACACAACCTACTGAAAGAGTTCAACATCAAACAGAAGACCCAGGATACCCAGCACCCCCAGCATCAGTTCTTCAATCCTTACCAAAACAACCACCACCTGAAAGAACTGCCACCTCTACCTGCTCAAAGCTCAGGAAGCCAATTCATAGAACATCTACCCCATCCTTCAATCCTCAACCCTCAACAAGTACAAGAACTTGTGACAACACTTAACAACAGGAACCTTCAACATCAAGGACATTTTTACCCTTCACATCACTACTTGGATCACTGGTACACTCACTGCCTCAATCCAGTTCCCCTGTACAACCCAAATCACCTGAAGTTAGCCCCACTACTAGGTCTATTCATACTTCTGATGAGAAATCCACAATCTCTGACACTGATGATATGGCCTCCTCTGCAAAAATCAATACACTCCCAACCTTTAATGGAGAGACCAACTACTACTGCCTCTAGAAGGACACAGTACAACTATACATTGATGCAAAGCCTGGAGCCTTTTCCAATGACAAGACCAAGATACAATTTGCCCTTTCTTACATGTCCACCAGCTCCACTGCAACATGGAGAGGAGCATTCTTGGAATCAAACAAAGAACTTGATGGAAGTCAGACCCTTCCAACATGGAAGAAATTCCTCAAAGGACTTGACACATCCTTTGCTCCAAAAAATGTCCCTGCAGACACCATGGACAGAATCTGCCACCTCAAACAGAATGGACAATATATTGACAATTACATATTCCAGTTCCAGATACTTGCCTATCAGGCCAACCTTGAAGATGGAGTGACAGCAGTCAACTATTTCAAGAATGGGCTGGATTGCCCTGTTGCAATCAAGACAATTGGCCTCAATCCAGGAAACAAACTCAGCAACTGGTTCAAACAAATTCAAACAGCATATCAAATACTACAAACTCAACATGACTATATGCAAACTTGAGGAACTCCCTTGTTTCCAATGACTTCATGCCCTTGCTCATTTAAAGGGAAAAGAAATGCTTTTATGTGCTGTGTCCCACTCCCCTTATCAAGCAACAGACCCTAATGCAATGGATATTGATCAACTTGCCAAAATGGTCTACAACCTTGACTTTGAGGATGAGCCAGATCTACTCACCAAGGAAGCTGATGAAGACAAGAAGACTGAAGAAGACAGACTCCACCAGTTGGTATGGGAGTGCATCTGCAAAGCCCTCAATGCAATCCTCACAGATGCCCAGAGAAGGGATCTCAAGGAGAAGAGATGCTTCAACTGCTGCAAGACTGGACACTTCACCTGCAAATGCCCCACCAAGAAGACCATTTATTGCTGACCCAAATTACCCTGCAATTTGGATGCCAGAAACCAGTCAAATGCAATATCCAGACAAAGACAAGCAAGCTATAGGAAGAAGAACTCCCTCTACAACATACTAGAAGATGCAACTGATGAAGAAGTCAAGGAAATTTACAAACATTTTGCAAATAAATCCAACCACCCAGGTGCCCCTCTGGTTAAGGATTTTGCCTAAGGAGACTAGCCACCATGTCTAGCTCTCCACAAAGAACCCCTTCCTTTTTCCATTTACAAAATTCTATCAATGTTGTAAAATTACAGGAATTGTCAGCATGCATAATACATCTACCCTGTCAAATCCAAAAACATAAAATCATTAAGGAAGGACCTGAAAGTGTGGAACTACTTGCTCTACTTGACTCAGGAGCAGCAGGAAACTTCATTGACCCAGGAATGGTCAGATACCACTCATTCAAAATGACACCCCTCAATTGACCCATTGAAGTATGACATGCTGATGGATCAGTCAACAAAAATGGGACAGCCACCCATTATACAACCCTCAACCTAACAGTTAATGGAAAGGACATGGAGATAAAACCAAAAGTAGTCTCCCTTGGAAGCCCAAGACTTATTCTTGGATTCTCTTGGCTTGCAGAACACAACCCAGACATTGACTGGGATGCCAAACAACTACTGCTGGAGGAATGAACATTGGGACAACACTATCTTCCAAGAACTCATCCAATCTATGGAATCTGACTGGATCTACAATGATCAACTCAACTACATCTCCACCCTTGAACCTACAAGCTTCAAAGAAATCAACTTCAAAGCCTTGGCATTGCAGTTCCTTGCCATACAACATGAAGAAAAGAAGAATGATGACCCAAGAAAAGTTGTACCTGCAGAATTCCACAAATACCTCCCAGTATTTAGCAAGAAACAAGCCAAACAATTCCCTCCACAATGACCATGGGATCACAAGATCAAACTAAAGGAATCATTCAAGCCAATCACCATGAAGTCTTAATGACTATCCCCCAATGAAGAAAAGGAACTCAATACATTCCTAGAAGAAAACCTTCAAAAAAGATACATCTGGCCATCCAAATCACCAATGACCTTACCTTTCTTCTTTGTAGGAAAGAAAGATGGGAAACTATGTCCCTGTCAAGACTATAGATACCTCAATAAGCACACAGTCAAGAATGCATACAATCTTCCCCTTATCTCTCACATTCTTGACAAACTCTGAGGATCAAGATACTTCACCAAGCTTGACATACAAGCAGGATATAATAACATCTGTATATGCAAAGGAGATGAATGGAAAGGAGCCTTCAGAACACCCCAAGGACTATTTGAACCCACAGTTATATTTTACAGAATGTGCAACTCCCCAGTGACCTTCCAAACTATGATGGACTTGTTATTTTGGAAACTCATCAACAATGAAGGAGTGATCATTTATATGGATGACATCCTCATCCATGCTAAAACAAAACAAGAACTTCAATGTCTTACAAGAGAAGTACTCAAGATACTTAAAGACAATGAATGATCTATATCTCAAGACCAAGAAATGTGAATTTGAATGTCAATGACTCAAATACCTAGGAGTCATCATCACTCCAGACTGTAAGGGGAACTCTAGGTCATTGCTCACAACCTCAGATTTGGGATTCTGATCCCAGACTCCCTGCATTCAGAAATGTGATCCCCAGCCTTCCTATGCTTGGAAATCCAACTTTCAGCCCTCCTGCATCCGGAATTCCGATTTACAGCCTCCCTGGGCCTGGAAATCTGTCCCCCAGCACCCTAGTACTCAGAATTCCCTCTGACACTCCTTTGCTGCAGATGCAAACCCTCACTGGCATGCACGACCCTATCCCAAGCCCATCCCTGACTATACTCACTTTAGGCATCCCTGACACCTCACAGCCATTTATGTAGAGTAGATTACTCAACTTGGATATTATGGCAGGTAGTATAAGTAGTGTAGGCAAGCTCAGAGAAATCTTACTCAATTCTCTAAGGTTTCTCCCTGCTCAGCTGATGCAACACAGCAACCAGGTTGCCCTTACACAGACTCAGTCTCAATGGACCCAGCAAAGCTCAAAGGCATTTCTGAATGGCCAACACCAACTACCCTGCACAATGTATGCAAATTCATAGGATTTTGCAACTTCTATCGAAAGTTTATACATCAATATGCCACATGGGCCAAGCCTCTCAATGCACTAATGTCCAAAACCAAGAAATTTGAATGGACAGAAGAATGTTAGAATGCCTTCAACACCCTCAAGAGAAAATTCCAAAGCAAACCAGTACTAATGGTTCCAGACCAAGACAAACCCTTCAAAATCAAATGTGATGCATCACTATTTGTATCAGGAGCAGTCCTACTTCAACACAACAATAATGGAGTTAAACACCCAGTTGCTTACTTCTCAAAAGGATTCTCACCAGCCAAATGCAACTATCACTGCTCAGAGCAAGAACTCTTTGCTATAATCCAAGCACTCAAAGAATGGCACCACCATATAGAAGGATCAGCTCACAAGACCATTGTATGGTCAGATGTCATATCCATGCCAACTCAGAGTCTAATCATTTAAACTTCGGCTTCTCGACTCCACATGTGTTCCACACAACAACCCTCTGCCCTCCGACTTGGCCCCGACCTGCCCCGACCGCAACCCACTGCCCCAATCACACGACCACCTCCACATGTGCCGTGGTCACCTGACCCTTGGTGTCTCATACCCCTGTCTCCATTTCCCATCCGTAGTTAAGATACTGTTATCAGTCTCCATACCTGTACCCGTTTCCATTCCATTCGTAATCTGTTTGTAATCTGTTTGTAACTAGATTGGTCTCCACTTCGCTCTGCACATAGTCAGTACAAGTCATAGTTTGTAAGGCTGGTAGTATATATACCGTAGGTACTTGGCTTGTACTCCGCAGTCTGATAATCGAATCAAGCAGCAGGACCAGCTCCCTGTTCCCTATCCTCTCCTCTCTTCTGCCTCGCTCCGCTTCGGCTCCGACTTCCTGAAATACGGACTAGGACAGTAGGAGGGCACAGCACATAAGCTGAGGCCACAAGTCCAACCCCCCGCCCGATGTACTCCGCCTCGGTCCCGAAGTCTACATACTGACTTCGCCCTGTCCCCCGGTTACCTTATATCAAGGATACCACCCTGACCCTCTGCTTCGGTCCCGAACCGCACCGGCTCTAACAGTATTATCAGACTGCACACTCCTCCTGTCCATCACATTTTCTGATCCCTTCTAACCATGGTCTCTCGAACAGTCACCCGTACCCGCACTCTCGTGTCCCCGGCTGTTCACTGTAGTAGACGTGTCGCTCGACAACCCCTTTCTGAAGAACTGCAACCCGACTCCCCGAGGGCTCCTCGCTCTTGTCTACAATCGGTCGCACCATCGACTCCCAACTGCTTCTCTGAAGATATCCAACCTTCATTATTTCGGACTCCCGGCGGTCCCGACAAGGGCCCCAACCCCAATCCTGATCCCAGTGACCCTGGTGATCCCAATGACAATCCTGACAATGGGGACTGGGCCCCCGGACGATGACAAACCATCAGACAACAACAACAACAACAACATCCCACCTGGCAACACCCGAGACGACCATGATAGACTCCTACTCAGAGTTGTCCAATGCATAGCCGATCAAATGGACAGCCTGTGGGAACTCTCAAGCCCCACAGCCTCCTCGATCTCCCCGTACCAAAGCTCGCGAACCTGACATCTTTACAGGTTCCTGACCCTGCCAAACTCAAACCCTTCCTCTTCCAATGTCAGCTCTATTTCTGTACTAACCCAGCCCAGTTTGCTATCCCCGCCACCAAGGTCAACTTCGCATTGACATACCTCACAGGCGTGGCACAGCAACACTTCAAAATCAGCCTTGACGAGGCCGACAACCACGGAATAATACACAACTGGATCGAGGACTGGGACCAGTTCACCCTGGAACTACAGACCAATTTTGGTCCTGCGGATCCAACCAGAGAAGCTGCTGAGCAGCTTGACTCCCTCTGAATGCGCTACAACGAGAAGATCACCTGACTACAATGTCGACTTTCTCCGCCTAGCTGGCCAACTCTGTTGGGGTGACGAAGTATTTTGTCACTGCTACTACAAAGGCCTCCCTGACCGCATCCAGGACATCCTGTCCAATCAGGCCCGACGGCAAACCTGACACCTTCATTGAAATGTGGGCAGCAGCGATGAAGATTGATGCCCGCTATTGGGAACGCCAGCGCGAGAAGGCCCACGCCAAATCCGCTTCGGACCCGACTGCCTCTAGGAAACCTGGAGGTAACCCATCCCCTTCCACCTTGACCAACCCCCAACCTGCTGCCAAGCCTGCCAATAGTAACAACAAAGGCAGCACCTCCAACTCCAGCTTCAAGGGCAATCCGCCCAACCCGTCCACCAGTCAGAAATCGGCCCTGCCCAAATCCGACCTTGCTAGTAAACTGGGTAAGGACGGTAAATTAACCCCTGAGGAATGTCAACGACGTTTCGACAATAACCTCTGCCTTGTCTGTGCAGATCCCAATCACAGGGCTGCCAACTGCGACAAGAAGAAATTCCCTGATGCCAAGGCTAAAGGCCAACAGGCTCAGCTCCCCGAGACAGATGTGCCGGCTCTCCCAAGCTCGGAAAAATAGTCAGGCAGTCCTCAGGCCTCTGCACAGACTGAGGATCACATTGAACTCTGCTGTGCTCCAGAGAGTTTCTGTCTCAATGCGTCCGCTCTTTCCGACCCGAACTCTTTTCACATTACATTAACTTCTCCTTAAGTTACTTCCTTATCTTCTGTTTCTGCTTCCGTACTCTCTGCTTCGGACCCGCTTTCTGCAACAGACAATGTAGTTAGTTCTGATTCCTCTTCTCTTTCTCCTTTCAAAGCTCTTGTTGATAGTGGTTCTACTCACTGTTTTGTGGACTCATCTTTTGTTTGTTCTCATAGTATTCCAACCTCATCCATCCCAGCTATTGAACTTCGGTTATTTGATGGGACCTCAAATGTCCTACATTACGGAGCTTGCGCAACTACCTGTATCTTTCCCCTCCGGTGAATCTATCATTTTGGACACTTATGTCACCTGGCTCAACTCTTCCTGTTCTGTGGTCTTAGGACACAACTGGCTCACCTGCTACAATCCGTTGATTGACTGGGCTTTGGGCAGTATTACTTTCCGGCCATCCCTACTCAAGAATCCTGCTTCCGCCTCTACCTGCGTCGCACCCTGCATCGGCCCCACTTATGGCCACCCCTGACACTCCTGACCTAGGTTCACCACCCCATGTCCGGGACCTCATCCCAACCTGCCCCCATTGCGAAACCGCATGTCTCCCTGATAAACGCTCCTGCCTTTATCTGTGCTGCCAAACTCCCTGGCTCCCAACAATTCAAAATCAACCTCTCTGCCGCCTCTGCATTGGCTGCGTCTTCTTCCAGTCTCCGAAGACCCGGCTGACCTCTTGTCCATCCCCGAGGAATACCATGAGTTCGCAGATGTTTTCAGTAAATTGCATGCTGACACACTCGCTCCACACTGCCCTTACAACCTCCAGATTAACCTAGAGGACAGCGGTCAGCCTCCGGTCGGTACCATTTATTCCCTTTCACAATCAGAGCTTGGAGCTCTATGTGATTTTATTGACGAAACATTTGTCCATTGGTTTCATTCGCCCTTCCACTTCTCCTCATGGAGCCCTGGTCCTCTTTGTCAAGAAAAAGGACGGCTCCCTCCGCTTATGTGTTGATTTTAGAGGTCTCAACTATATTACCAAGAAGGACCGCTACCCCCTTCTGCTCATCTCCGACCTCTTAGACTCTCCTCGCAAAGCCTGCTGTAAGGTCCTCAAGCGGCTCCGACAACATGGTCTATACGCCTGCCCCGACAAATGCCAGTTCCACTCTGACACAGTGGAATATCTTGGCTACATTCTTTCCCCTGACGGTCTCCAAATGGACCAATCTAAGGTCAAGACCATCCAGGAGTGGCCTGAACCCAAGAAAGTCAAGGACATCCAGTCCTTCTTAGGTTTTGCCAATTTCTATCATCGCTTCATTCACAGTTACTCCGACATTGTCGTTCTGCTCACTTGCCTCACCCGCAAAGACGTGAGATGGAATTTCACTGACAAATGTTGTGAAGCCTTCAGTTCCCTGAAAGAAGCATTCATATCCGCCCCCATCCTCACTCCTTGGGCCCCCAACACTCAGATCATTGTCGAGACCGACACCTCCAACTACGCCCTTGCAGCCATCCTCTCTATCATCGCTGATGATGGTGAGGTTCACCCCGTTGCATTCCATTCCCGCACCTTTAACACGGCCAAACTTAATTATGACACCCACAGGCAAGGAACTCCTGGCGATATTCAAGGCTTTCCGTATCTGGCGGCACTATCTTGAGGGTGCCCCTCTTACTATTGATGTAGTCACCGACCACAAAAACCTTGAGTACTTCTGCACCACCAAGGTCCTTACTCGCCACCAAGCTCGTTGGTCCAAGTTCCTATCCCAATTCCACCTCATCATCTGGTTCCGACCCGGCTGCCTCGGCACCAAGCCTGACGCCCTAACTAGACAATGGGATGTCTACCCTAAAGGGGGGAATAGCGACTATGCATCAGTCAACCTGCACAATTTCTGGCCCATATTCACCCACGAGCAGCTCGTGGCCTCTGTCTGCGCCACCACTCTTTACGCCCCATCCCTTCGCACCACTGTAGTCATGGATCTCGACCAGCTACACCATGATATCCTCGCCGCTCTACCAGCAGATCCGACCACCTCCGCCCATCTTGCTAGCCCAGAAGGCCGTTGGTCAGTTAATGATAAAGGTTTCCTCCTCTTAGATGACAGAATCTACATCCCTGACGCTGACAATCTCCGACTTTGGGTCCTCCAGTACAAGCACAATCATGTCCTAGCTGGCCACTTCAGTCAGAATAAAATGCTGGAACTCATCCAGCGCGAATACACCTGGCCTAGTGTCCGCACCTTTGTCAAAGATTTCTGTAAGTCTTGCGTCACCTGTATGAGGTCTAAACCCCAGCGCCACCACCCCTATGGTCTCCTCAAGCAACTCCCCATCCCTGAACGCCCTTGGAATTCAATCTCCATGGACTTCATCAAAAAACTCCCTGCCTCCTCCGGCTACGATGCCATCCTAGTAATAGTTGACAGACTCACCAAGCAATCCTTATTCATCCCCACCTATGATACCATCACTTCCTCCGACCTCGCCCGCCTATTCATCCTCCATGTCTTCTCCAAGCACAGCGTACCCGAACATGTTACCTCCAACTGTGGCTCCGAATTCATCTCCCACTTCTTCCGCTCCCTAGGACAAGCCCTTGACATGAAACTACACTTCACTTCGGGCTATCATCCAGAAGGCAACGGACAGACGGAACACACCAACCAGACCCTGGAACAATATCTCTGGGTCTATTGTAACTACCAACAGGACAATTGGTCCGAATTACTACCACTAGCTGAGTTTGCATACAATAACGCCCCTAGTGCCACTACTGGTATCTCCCCGTTCTTTGCTAACAAAGGATACCATCCAAACATCACAGTTCACCCTGAACGCGACCTTGCCTCTGCCTGGGCCCACCATTTTGCTGTTGATCTCGATGACCTACACACCACCTTGAAGTCTGAAATAGCATTAGCCCAGAAACGCTATCAGGCCTCCGCCAACACCTGCTGACTCCCCACCCCGGACTTCAGGGTTGGACAAAAGGTATTCGTGAAAGCCCAATTCTTCTGCACCACCCTGTCCTTCCAAAAAACTCTCCGAAAAGTTCCTTGGGCCTTATGAGATCATTGCACAAGCAGGTACCCATTCCTTTACACTCCAACTTCCTGATTCCATGCGTGGGGTACACCCCGTCTTCCATGTTTCCATGCTCGAACCGGCTATGACTAACACCATACCCGCCCGATCGGACCTGCCACCTGCGCCAGTTTCTATTGACGGTGAACCAGAATACAAGATTGCCCGCATCGTCGATTCGAAGATCGATCGGCACCACACATGCAAGCTCCTCTATAAAGTCATCTGGTTAGGTTATGAAGATACTGAAGAAGAATCCTTGTGGTTACTGGCAACTGAGCTTGAACATGCTACCGACCTAGTAGAGGCTTTCCATTCCTCTTACTCCTCTAAACCTGGTCCCCTCCATTCACTCTGAATTTTCTGCTGACCACCCACCACACCAAGAAACAAAAAAATATTATTGGACAAGTACAAACTACCTGTCCATATTGTTCCCAGAGGTACAGGGCAGCGCTGCCACGTCCTTCATCATACCTTGCACCTCCTCTTCCGAAATGCCCCCAATGCTCTCCGACTCCGACTCCTCCGTCTCTGTAATACCCCTACTCGGCCAGTCACCATCCACCTGCGCTTCCCAACGCCGCAGCTGTTCGTAGCTGGCCAGCCATCAATTCGACCTTGTCCACCCTCTCCCCCAATCAAGTGATGGCCTGTGCAAGCCACACCTCCATGATATTGACCTGCTTGAGGGTCTTCTGGTGCCCCTCCTCGAATAAGTCGCTTCAGCTCTATGGGATCATTTGGTCAGCAAACCTCGCAGTCAGAAACTCCTCACTCACCTTCAAATTGTTGGCCTGACATCCCCCCGGCCCTGCTCAGCTCCGTCTCCTCTTGACCCCTGCACTGTTTTTTCATTTTGCTGCACCGACAGCAACTCCTGGTGTTACTAAAAAAACTATCAGTATGTAGCCTGGAAACCCTCGAAATGACTTACCCGCCAGCGACCTCACATGGGACCTCGTCTCACTGGCACCTCCAGCAGGGGTTCTCACCCCTGAATACGTTCGCATGGCCCCAGTCGCAGGGCTGTCCCTCGCCTTTGCCTTCCCCTTACCCTTATCCCCTGAATTCCCAGAGTCCTCCTCCTCCTCCTCCTCATCTCTCAGCCTTGTCCCTATCCATGTATTCAGAATCCGACTCCTCTGTATCTACCTACATCGGTTCTTCCAACGGACGGCTCGACGAGGCCCCTGTAGTCGTTGTGACAAGTTGGGCCTGAATCGCCCGACGCTCTGCCTCAGCAGCCTCATCTTGTTGCTGCCTGATGTCTTCCGCCATACGCTCTCTTGCCCGCTCCTCCGCTTGTCGCTGGTGCAGCGCTATCATCCACTGCCGCTCCTCCTCCTCTCATTGCTCCTCCTCCTCCAGCCTCTCGATTTCCAGCCGCTCTCGCTCCTCTTGCTCCGCCTTCTCCCTTAACAATTGCGCCTTGCGCTCCACGGCGGTCGGTTGTTGGGAGGGTTGTCTGCTCATGGGAGTAAGAGGTCAAGTTGTGTTTTTTTTGGAATCGAACCAGTTCACTGTTTTTATCCCCTGCCGGAACTTTCCAATGGGCCCCGGCCTAGACCACCTTGGGCCTTGAGGCTCAGCCCTAAAGGGGGGGCACTGTCATATCCATGCCAACTCAGAGTCTAATCATTTAAACTTCGGCTTCTCGACTCCACGTGTGTTCCACACAACAACCCTCTGCCCTCCAACTCGGCCCTGACCTGCCCTGACTGCAACCCACTGCCCCAATCATGTGACCACCTCCACACGTGCTGTGGTCACCTGACCCTTGGTGTCTCATACCCCTGTCTCCATTTCCCATCCGTAGTTAAGATACATTATCAGTCTCCATACCTGTACCCAGTTTCCATTCCATTCGTAATCCGTTCATAATCCGTTTGTAACTAGATCGGTCTCCGCTTCGCTCCGCACATAGTCAGTACACGTCATAGTTTGTAAGGCTGGTAGTATATATACCATAGGTACTTGGCTTGTACTCCACAGTCTGATAATCGAATCAAGCAGCAGGACCAGCTCCCTGTTCCCTATCCTCTCCTCTCTTCTGCCTCGCTCCGCTTCAGCTCCGACTTCCTGAAATATGGACTAGGACAGTAGGAGGGCACAGCACATAAGCTGAGGCCGCAAGTCCAACCCCCCGCCCGACATACTCCGCCTCGGTCCCGAAGTCTACATACTGACTTCGCCCTGTCCCCTGGTTACCTTATATCAAGGATACCACCCCGACCCTCTGCTTCGGTCCCGAACCGCACCGGCTCTAACATCAGATCATGACAACTTTTGCTGCTGGAGAAAGCCCAAAGACCTCAGCAGAAGACAAGCTTGATGGATTGCCTACATGCAACAATTTGATATTGAAATCAGACACATCCCTGGAAAAGAAAATGGACCAGGAGATGCTTTCTCAAGATGACCTGATCATGAACCCAAGACAAAAGACAACAAACAAGTTGTTGCATTACCTGATAAGTGCTTCACCCCAGAACAACCCCAGCATATCCATATTATTGATGAAAACACCAAACAAGAAATAAAGGAGCTGTGGAAGGAGAAGAAACAGGTCAATATCACCCAAGAAGATGACTCAGGACACCCATGCATTCATGGAGAACTATTTATACCACAAGATCTACATCTCAGATGCCATTTACTGCAGAGAGTACATGACTCACCAACCACAGGACACCCTGGGATCACAGAAACCACCAGAAAACTCCAGGAGTATGCCTATTGGCCTGGGATGCAATCATTTGTCAAGAACTATGTCCGAGGATGTGGTGCTTGCTAACAATACAAAATCAATTGCCACCCCCTGAAACCACCACTTCAACCCATCTCTGGACCCCATTCTACCCATCCATTTTTGAATATCTCAATAGATCTCATCACAGACCTACCCCTAGACAGATCCCATGATTCTATACTGGTTGTGGTTGACCAGCTTATGAAGGGGATAATTCTAGAACCTACTGTGAAAACTGCCAATGCAGACAAGATTGCTGAAATCCTTATCAAATGGCTGTTCTCTAGATTTGGCCTTCCTGAAAAAGTTCTCAGTGATTGTGACCCCAGATTCATCACCAAATCCATGAAAGAATTCTATAAACAGCTTGGAATCAAACAAGGACTTTCTTCCACCTACCACCCACAGACAGATGGACAAGCAAAGCAATTCAATCAAGGAATAGAACTATACCTTGGCATCTATTGCTCATCAAACCTGAACAAATGGGCAAAGCACTTCCACTTCTGGAATATGTCCACAACTCAAAGATGCATGCTGAACACCAGCATACCCCATTTGAACTCCTCTATGGATCAAGCCCCAAAGGATTCCCAACCTCTGAGGAGCCAACAAACATTCCAGCAATAGGAGAGAAGTTTAAATACCTTGCCAAGATATGCCAAGAAGCTCAAGCTGCACATGAATAGGTTAGACTAAAAATGGCTGCAAGATATAACCAGCCAGATATCAATCTAAAAATTGGACAAAAGGTTTGGCTAGACAACTGCAGCCTCCCAATTCAGTATGCCTCAAAGAAACTAGCCCAACACCAAGAAAGTCCCTTCACCATAACAAGAAAACTTGGACCTGTTACCTACAAGCTAAAATTACCCATCAAATGGAAGATCCACAACAAGTTTCATGCAAGCCTCCTAATGCCTGCAGAAGAGAATGACACAGATGGGGAATACAACACAGCCCTACCACCCAACCTTGTAAATGGAGAAGAAGAATACGAGGTTGAGTCAATACTGTGCCACAGAAAGATCCAGAACAAGTATCAATTTCTAGTCAGATGGAAAGGATACCTTCCCACAGAGGACTCCTGGGAGCCAGAAGCAAACCTGGAGAACACCAAGGGGGTCATTGAAGAATATAAAAGGGCTCACAAACTAGACAACCCCACCAATGACCCAACTACCCAACACTCAAGCAACCACTCCAGACCTCCCAGAGCCAGACAATGATGGATGTCTTCTCATCTGGGAAAGAATCATATCCCTGGTGTTAGGGAAATGTAGGTGTGCCAGAACCAAGTTGATATTCAGGTGCCGATTGCAATTGACACCTGCACTATTTAAGTACATAGAGGCATGCACACAGACTGGATAGTCCAACACTACATAGACTACTAGAAATAATATGTGCACGCAATACACAACAATGTTAGTTAATACAATTGTTCACTAGATTGGGCTCAGAGACAGGGGCAGCCAAAGGCTAAGCCTGGGCTCAGTCATTGGGCATTGGCTAGAGAGGCTGAGCCCAGGTGCCAACCACAGACCTCTAGACATACCTTGCATAAGAGGAAGCATCACCACAAGTCCCCTTACACCTGGCAAACCATGTCACAGGAAATAGCCAACCTGGTCTTACCACTGATACCACTGATGGCCAACCAGACAGGACCAACAGTCCTTATATCATCTGGCATACCTTCCTTCCCTTCAATCAATCTGAAATACGATCCATCCTTCTACATGAAGTTCCCTTTCATATTACTGGAACCCATCTTAAATGCAGTCCAGCAATGGTACCCCTGGTCAACACCTGCTGGAAGACATTTACTGCTCTTCTGTATCACAAGCACCTCATCTATGACCAAACAACAAAATTCCAGGAACTATGCACCACTATTCTTTCTAGTGCAACAGAGGAACAGGACTATGCTACCATTTCTGCCATGTTATCAACCGCGCTCACCAAATTCCCATTTACAAGTCTGGTCCCAAGCCCAAGCAATGGAAGTGGAAATCAGAACTGCCCTGTCTTACCTATCAGGACTGCCACCCAACCTTCCAACCCTCTTATGGTGGATACAAGTAACCAGCCACCCAGTGCTATACAAAGTATATCTACTTCTAATGATGCCCCCACTGGGACTACCACCACTCACATACCCACCACCAGAACTCACTGCAATTGCTGCCATCAATTTGGCCATATCAAAGCAGGATGCCTGCACTACCAATGTCAATATTGTCAAAAGATTGCCCCTGGCCATTACAAGAAGCACTGCAAAAGAAACTCTTACTGACACCAACCTGCAAGTATGGTACCTGGCTTGTATTGCTGCCCACAAGGAATACCAAGCAGAGCTTGATTCCTCACACACAAAACCACAAACAACAATATTTGACACATTGTTGCAAATGCTGAACAATGCCCCACCTCAGCCAGGCCCCTCCACACCTGAATTCAAGGTGCCCCTATCATCATTCCAGCCACCAACACCACCACCACATCTGCTGGCAGAAGCCACTGACTTCCTGAACTGGTCTTTCAATGCACCTGTCACCACTCACTCCAGAGAACCCCTTGTCATCAACCTCACCCAAGACCCACTGTCCCCAGGCCACCAAGTTACCAAAGCAATTCTCCAAAACCCAACCCCTACTACAACTGGGACCCCATCGCTGAATCAAACATCACAGGAGATGTTATCAGAATTCTATATCAGAAGGCTGGTTATGTTTAGTTTACTCTCTCATGTCAAATGTCACTATGTCACTATGAAACAATCAGTAGTGTACATCAGAAGGACTATATTTAGCTTATGCCTCATTACCTTATCTCTGACTCATAGTTACTCTGGTCTATCTACTTATAGTGGGAGCATAGCCACACTTAGTATTATATAAGGATACAGTACATTATTATGTATTCCTTATCTTAGTGTTATACAGTTCTTGCCTCCTATACCTCTTTGCCCTTAAACCAGCTGGACTTATAGTGCACTGTCATCTCCAAGTCATGCCTAATAGGACAAGATCAAGTCTGTATAGACATCTTGCCTCAAATGCTGTGCTACTCAAGAGTGAACCCCTAACCTGGTAATACACTGAAATTTTGAATATACCCAAAAAATCGAATTTATTTGAATTATACCCTCGGAATTGAGGCAGAACCTTTCAATAACCCTTAGCTATAGGGAATAAGAGGGCCAGAATGAGTCCCAAGTTGCTGGCCAGGCAAGGAAATACCTAGGACGTGACCCAAGGCCCTAATATGTCAATCCATTGACAGAAGGATAATTAATGATTAATGGTACATCATGGGTATACAAACATTCCTAGCTACGTTTGTCCAAAGCCACAAACCAAGGGAAAATAGAGTGAAACTTGATGGTTTACAATCTGAGGAGTCATCTGGAGAAGGGACAAGGCTGCCTGAATTATTCATTAAATTTTAGATCTCTGGAGGAGATTCAGGGAACTCCAGGAGACTACAAAGGAAGGAGCCAACCCAATTATGGTGCTAAAACATCGGATAACTTAGTTGGGACATGGGCTCCAATCGTGAAACATAGGGAGAACCGCCGATGGGGCAAGTAGGAGGACACATCAGCCATATGATATCACTTAGAATGGAAAAGCTAAAAAGGAAAAGGATGCATAAGCTATTCCTAAATATGTATGAAGCACTGCATGTAATAGTAGTATAAAATAAGGCTGTCGAGGGGGGGGCAGGGCAAGCATTCTGCTGGGATTCTTTCCCCCATCGATTACAGTGTTTAACATCTCATTTGACCATCTGAACATGCCTGTTTGTCTGTGGAGTGACTGCTTCCTAGCTAAGATGTTCACAAATGCCCAAGATTGATTGCTAGCTTGAGGACCACTCATCCTGGTGACGTCTAGGATCCTAAGTGGTGATTGACTTCAGAGATTGAATACTAGCTTGAGGACCACTCATCTTGGGGACGTCTAGGATCCTAAGTGGTAGTCATACCTTCTTAGCTAGCCTGCCAGCTTGAGAACCATTTGTCTGGGGGGTGCTTAGAATTCTAAGTGGTAGACTTAACCAGTGATTGAGGACCATTGTCTTAATACATTAGGCTCCTAATTGCAACTTGTTCAAACTTTTGGGTTAGCTACAAGTAAAGTTATTCATGCTGCTATCCTTGTTGACTTGAGAGCCATCTGTGAAATGAGTTAGGTCTCTAAGTTAACAAACTCTCTATCCTTGAACTATTAACAAGTAAAGTTACTTGTTCACTAGTTCACAACATGTTGAGTACTATTATTGTCAAGTGATGATATAACAGAACTCAACTTTTGCACCATCACTCTCTGAGTTTGATAACTTCCCGAGCCCCATGAACTTAGTGTTCACAAAGGGTATACACTCCTTCTTACTAGCTTGAGTGTATTGAGCGCACCTGTATCCATACCTGGGGACAAAAAACCAAATACCTTTTCACCGGGTAACAAAACACTAAGATACTCTGCTGCTTATCTCTTGCTTGCCCTCTACTCTGCTCTGCTCTACCAACGTACTGAATGCATCAAGGTACTCTGGTCATTCAAAACAACATGCAAAAGAAAACTGCCCCTCTGTGTAGCCATCACTATGTCCCTCAACCTCTCCCCACCAAAAGACCTGGCTTACTTACTCATTTTTGTCTTTACCTCCACTGCCACCCTCATTGCCTACCGAATAATCACCCTAGAACTTGAACGCATCACATGCCCTTGCCACTGCTGTGTCATCAGGTCATGGAACCTGTACTCAGGAATATCCATCATCACTACCCAATTTTTCATCCTTCTAGCAATAATCATTTGCTTGACAACTGCCACGACACCTCCAAAGAAGTTCTCAGCCCAAGAAACTCCATCACCCCCTCCTCCCAAATCAAGAAGCAGAATCTCAGGACCAGGAATCCAAAACCCTGATCCAAGAAGAAATCCCATACCCACACAAACTCCATCACTGTTCTACCCCCCATCTCCATTTGATTCACCCACTCCACATGCATCAACCTCAACCCAAATCATCACAAGAACCCCAACTTCATTAAGTGTCTCTGCTGCACTAGCCAAAAGACAAAGGCAACACAAAGAACAAGAAAAATGCAATATCATCACAAACCAACTCACTGAACAAGAACTTAAACGACTCCAATGAGCCATACAACAACCAAGAGAACTCACAGGTTCTGAAGAGAATCTCCTTACAAGACATGAAGCCTTCGTTGAACTCAACCTAGGAAAGATCCCAGTAGATGACGACTCAGACATCTACATCACAGATGATAACAAATCAGAACCTGACATGCAACCCTTAGCCCTACCAGCACCCCCCACACCACCTCCACCATCACCACTACCAGGATAACTACAAATGGCCACCACACAAACCCCAAAGGAGTTAGGACTCCTCAAACCCATTGCCTTCAATGGAACCAGAAGACTATTCAAAGACTGGATCTTCCAATGCAAAGTTTACATGCTCACTAACATGACCACTTACAACACCGATCTCACTAGGACCCTATTTGTCCTTTCAACAATGCAACCAGGAGATGCCCAAGCATAGGCCAGACAGTACCTCCACAAGAGGAACACCCAAACCCAAGCAGGGCAACCCATAGCCATAGAAACTTGGGACAATTTCACTGCCCGACTCAGAACTGACTTGACCCTGGCAGATGAACATGTGTATGCACATACCAAACTTCAAACCCTGCATCAAGCAGGTAAACCAATGACTGAGTTCAATGCACAGCTCAAAGAACTCATCCACCAGTCTGGACTCACTGAAGATCATGCCTTGATTGATCTATACTGTAAAGCAATCAATCACCAAATCACAATGAAAATTGATGAATTGGAGAACCCTCCAATGACTATCACTGCTTGGTATACCCAAGCAAACAAACTTGACGATAATTTTCGTCATATCAACGCCCTATATGGCACCCCCAGGAACACATTTCCTCAAAGAAATCAGTACCAACCTAATCGAGGACCAAGCTGTCCAATCAACAATGTGCCATATGCACAATTCTACCAAAGGAGCAATGCTCCACAATTTACACCACAAGATCCACACACCATGGAGATAGACCATGCTATAGTAGAAGAAGGATATGAAGATCCTTATCCCAAAATCCCACAACTGGAATACACTGAAGAAGACTCTGCACAAGAATCATTGGAGATAGATGCAGTTGTCACAGAAGAACAAATGAAAGCTTACCAAAAGCAAGAATGCTTCCAATGTGGAGCAAACAATCATTGGGTCAGCAAATGCCCACACCCACCACCCACTAGATGCTTCCCAGGGATGCACACCAATCCACCACACCCAGCCAGAAACCCGAATCATCCCCCTTTCCAAGGAAATAAGCCTAATCCCAGCTTCAAACCCCAACAATGCAAGTATTCCCTTGCTGTTGCAGAAGTCGCATCCCAGATGTGCCAAATGGTTGACAAACTCAACCCTGAACTACAACAAGAACTCCACTCCATGCTAGCCAAGGATCCAGATATGCATTCATTCCAGGATTTTTAAAAAGGAATGCTGTCGATCGATGTACCCCTGCACATTCCAGAACTCAGAAGGACAATTTCTTGATAAACTCTGTACAATTACAACTTTCCCCAAATAAATGATCCCTTTTCCTACCCATTGAGATTTGGAGTGAATGGACATCAACACCCATGGCCATCACCATCCTGATAGACTCAGGAGCCCAAGGGAACTTTATCTCCCACAAAGTCATTGAACAACATGGTTATCAAACCAAATGGCTGGACCAACCAATCCCTCTCAGCAATGTTGATGGAACTGACAATCAACATGGTAAGATCCATGAATATATCAAAATCAGAACCATCATTGATGGAAGAGATTGCACACTAGAAGCATACATCACAAACACCAGTGAGAAAGACCTCATCATTGGATTTCCCTAGTTGGAACAATACAACCCTGACATCAACTGGAAAACCAAGACATTCTCTTGGAAACCCCAAATCAACCACAAAGACTTCTCCAAACTCCTCAGAACCCTATGACAACCTGTTGAACTCAACTCCATTGCCATGGACATAATGGCTGGAAAAACCTCCCAACCTGAGGATAACCCAGAAGAATATATCAACCTTTCAAACATTGACCTCGACACTTTCTCTTTAGAAAGAGAAATGAACTTGATGCTTCTAACTCCATTAGAAGTAAATGCCAAAGTGACACATGCCACAGCACTCCACAATGAGCAGCACAACCTGACAAAATTGGCAAACCAAAAAGGAAAACAACTGGAATCAAACAAGGAACCACCCAAGATTCCTTGGAGATTTGCCCAATGGGCTAAAATATTTAACAAAAAAGCCTCTGAACAATTCCTACCATCAAGAACATTTGATCATGAGATTGAACTAAAACCAACATTCGAAGCAAAATCAATGAAACCATATCAAGTGGCACCTGCTGAAGAAAAAGCACTAAAAGAATTCATAAACAAAAACCTCCAAAAAGGGTACATCCACCCCTCAAAATCCCCTATGGCATCACCATTTTTCTTTGTTGCCAAGAAAGGAGGAGACCTCCGACCATGCCAAGATTATCATTATCTCAATGACCATACTGTCAAAAACGCATACCCAATCCCCATGATCTCTTCAATCGTGGATAAACTCGAAGGAGCTAAGTATTTCACTAAGCTCAATGTCCGCCTAGGATACAATAATGTCAGAATCAAAGATGGCAACCAATGGAAAGCAGTGTTCAATACTCCTATGGGTCTTTTCGAACCAACTGTGATGTTTTTTGGACTTTGCAACAGTCCTGTGATGTTCCAACACATGATGGACACATTATTCTCCGAAATAATGGAGAAAGGAGGAATCATCATCTATATGGGTGATATCCTGATCTATGGTAAAACCCAGGAAGAAACCAACCAACTTATGGAAAAAGTACTGCAAATCCTGCAGGAAAATGACCTTTACCTCAAAACTGAGAAATGCAAGTTCAACAAACAACAACTTGAATACCTTGGTATGATCATCACACCAGACAAAATTAAAATGGACCCTGGAAAACTCAAGGGAATAGAAGACTGGCCAGTGCCAAAAACAGTCTGACACATTCAGAAATTCATTGGATTCTGCAACTTCTATCAGAAGTTCATCCACAGTTACTCCCACCATACCAAACCCCTTAACCAACTCCTATCCAAGTCAAACAAATTTGAATGGAAAGAAGAACAACAAAAGGCATTTGAAACACTCAAGAACAAATTCCTAAAGGAACTGGTACTCCTCATGCCCAACTCCACAAAACCCTTCGAAATAGAAGCTGATGCTTCCAAATTTGCATCAGGAGCTGTCCTATATCAACACAATATCAATGGAATACAGAAACCTGTATCATTCTATTCAAAGATGTTCGGACCAGCAGAATGCAACTATGACATCTATGACAGAGAACTCCTTACTATTATCCGAGCCCTTGAAGAATGGTGCCACTACCTCCTTAGTAGCCCCCATACTATAAGGGGACTTGTGGTGATGCTCCCCCTTATGCAAGGTATGTCTAGAGGTCTGTGGTTGGCATCCAGGCTCAGCCTCTCTAGCTGATGCCTGATGACCAAGCCTGGCCTTAGCCTTTGGCCACCCCTGTCCCCAAGCCCAATCTAGTGAACAATTGTATTAACTAACATTGTTGTGTATTGCATGTGCATATTATTTCTAGTAGTCTATGTAGTGTTGGACTACCCAGTCTGTATGCATGCCTCTATGTACTTAAATAGTGCAGGTGTCAACTGTGATTGGCACCTGAATATCAACTTGGTTCTGGTGCACCTACCTTTCCCTAACACATACTGTCCATATCAGAATGGATCACCAAAACCTCACATACTGGCATAAACCCCAGAAAATCAACCACCGACAAGCACAATGGGTCCAGACCCTCACCAACTACAACTTCAAACTAGAACATGTCCCAGGATCAAAGATCCCTGCACCTGATGCCCTATCAAGATGTCCAGACCACATCCTGGATGAAGATAACAATAATGAAGAAGTTACCATGCTTCCAGACAACCTCTTTGTTGCCACAACCAACTTAGAAGATTGAAACATGATCACAGTACTCCCAGAACACCTCTTTATCACCACTGTCAATATGGAACTCCAAGAAAGAATCACAGAATCACCCAAATATGATGCTAGAACCACTGAAGTGTTCAAACTCCTCAAAGAATCCCACCCTAATGCCACTGACAAAGACTTCAGAACAGTCCCAACCCCAAATGGTCCACTCCTCATGTTCCAAGAATGTGTCATCATTCCAGAAGACCTCCAACTCAGATGCAATGTCATCACAAGATACCATGACCACCCTACATGTGGTCACCCTGGAGAACAGGAAATGTACTGCCTTGCCAAGAAAGAAGTATATTGGCCAGGAATGTCAATATTCATAAAGAATTATGTCAAAGGCTGTCCAGAATGTCAGCAATACAAAATCATCTGGTGATCGGACCATGCTCCAATTCAACCAATTCAACCAGCATCTTCACTACACCCATTTAGCCAGATCTCTTGGGATCTAATCACCAGTCTCCCACCATCCATGGGAAACAACACCATATTGTCTGTGGTGGACCATGGCCTTACAAAGGGGGTAATTTTCATCCTTACATCAGAAAACACCACAGCCAACGACATCAGAAGACTTCTCATTGAAAAAGTATTCACAAGATACGGTCTCCCTGACAAAATCATATCAGACAGAGACCCTAGATTTGCTGCCCAATCCCTCAGGCAACTAGCAAAATGACTAAACATCAAACAAGCCTTCTCCACCACCTATCATCCACAAACAGATGGAACTACCGAATGATACAACCAAGAGATAGAAACCTATCTATCCATATACTGCACCAGAAACTCTCACAAATGGTCAGAAACACTCCCAATCCTCAAATTCTCCCACAACTCCAAAACACACACCAAGAACCAAAAATCCCCTTTCAAACTCATCATGGGATACAACCCTCCAGCAATCCTCACCATCATGGAAACATCAAACTTTCCATTAGTAGATGATCACATCAGACTTCTAGATGATGCCCGAAAAGAAGCACATGCCGCTCACCAAATAGCTGCTGACATCATGAAACAAAGAAGCAGAAGAACAGCCAAACCCCTTGAAACACATCAGAAAGTATGGCTAGAAGCCAAAAATCTCAAACTTCCATTCCAATCATGAAAAATATCCCCAAAACAACTAGGACCATTCATCATTAAAGAAGTCCTGTCACCAATGACATACAAACTCCAACTTCTGATCAAATGGAAGATACACCCAGTATTCCATCAAAACCTTCTCATCCCATTCAATGAAACAGAAGCATATGGATCTTATCCAACACCACCACCACCTGACATCATCAATGAAGAAGAAGAATATGAAATCGAAACCATTCTCAATCACTGCCAATATTGTGAAAAACTCCAATACTACATCAAATGGAAAGAATACTCCCACATGGAGAACAAATGGATCACCAATGAAACACTCCATACAAATGCTGAAGAATACTTAACTGAGTATAAAGAAGCCCATGGAATTCCACAGAAAGATCAGGAACCTACCAGAACCTACCAGAAATGACTTTGCTCCCACACCAAAACAACTTAAAAATGCCCATGAACCTTGACCTCACTCATCCCCAAACTACTCCCCCCTTTTCCACAACAACACCTTCCCCCACCTCCTCATCATCTTCAGTTATCATCATCAATGACCAGGATGTCAAACATACAACACTTCAAACAACTCCTGTTCTGGCCCCATCTCCCCACACTCCCTCTCACACCTTCACCACTGCCCACACCCTTGATAGAGACAAGACCCCTGACCCCAATGCCACCCCAGAACCCACAGTTGCCCCAGCCACCTCCCTTAGATTCCACTCAGCTGGAGTACAACCACAGAGATCAGATCACCCTTCTAATGGAGATCTGTGCGAGGCTGCCACCAGCTGAACCTTTACTAATAGATTGGAACAATCTCCAATTTCAGAATATGAACGACAACTCTGGGCCAACTATACCCATCACATATGACAAACTAAGGCTCTCGCTGCTGTGTACAATACACAACAAGCCTGGGCAGAATCACTCAAGGAACTTCTCAGAACATGATTGAGCCTCATGTCCGAGGTGTCAAAGAACATACCCAAACAAGACAAGGTACATTCCTCGAAGCCCCCCACCACAACTGTCTCCCCTACTGCCACAACTCCCCCTGCCCCTATCCCTGCCACCACTCCCAATAAGGGAAAGAAACCCACCAAGTCTAGAAACCCATTCGGACATCTCACCCCTACCAGAAACACCACCCACACCATCACCAATAATGACATCCTGATTCAGAACTCCCCCAATCCCATTCATGCACGAACCAACCCCAGAACCACTGACAGATCAGTCTGTATTCAATGCAGATACACCAGACATTGGGCTATGGACTGCCCACAATTTGCCTGTCTTGGATGCAAGCAGTATGCTCCAGGACATTACTCATATGACTGTATCAAATACAGATGCCTCCACTGCACTGTTTTCCAACTGTGCCATAAACAGACCGAATGTCCAGCTCAAAAGACTTGACACACCCCCTACTCCAGAAACCCAACAACCTGATCTTTGACAACCCCCACAACTCACAATTGATACATCAACCTCACCCACAATGACTACTACAAGGAATGTTACAACAAGGTCACCAAATCAAATATCACAGGAGAACCATGCAGTGCCTTCTGAAGAAAACCAAATTACACCACCAGAAGAAAGGATAGAAAGTCCTCATTTCAGATGACTCCTTTATGACATCTTTTACCCAGGACAACCCCCATCCCCAGAAACTGCCACTGCACTTGACCTTCACAGAACCCCTACACCCCTCTTTTCTCCCATCATTCCCCCTCGACCTGACTCTACCAAACACCCCAAATTAAATACTACGAACCATACTACCTTGCTGAATATCCAGAAGAAGGAAACTAATGAGTTGTGGTATATAAAGGCTTGTACAAGTAGAGATTAAAGCCTTAAGCTTTAATCTTGTTAACAGCAGTTGTTAACCTCTCTGCCTTAACTTGGTGTATTCCCTTGTTATCTCATTGAGCATGATCCAATAAGCTCTGCAAGGCCAACCATCTCAAACACCTTGTAGAGTGATTGAAGGCCTTCTCCAGTTATCTTCAGATACAGAAGGAGCAAGGATCATAACAGAAGGAGAAATCAAAGTGAATGCTGTCTGTGAGACACTCATCCTTGACAAAATGCATTGATGGCTTGGCCACATCACACCAGCAGCTGTGAAAAGACTCCTATGTGAAGGAATGGTGATCAGTTTATGACTAGACTCAAATGGAGACACAAACCCATCCTACAATTCATGTATATTTGTGAAATCAACACAGCAGCCAATTGTGAAGGCTTGGCAAAGCACAAGCACAACTAGCTTTGCCCAGGAAATACACTCTGACATGTGAGGACCTGCCAAAACAGAGTCATGAAGGGGGTGTAAATACTATATTACCTTTACTGATGATTATTCTTGATGGACACATGGATTTCCTGTTGAATAAATCTGACACCTTTGATGTGTACAAATGGTTTGAGGTATGGTGTGAGATGCAGTTCCAAGCTTGCATGAAGGCCCTACATTCAAACAGGGGTAGACAATACACTGGGAATGATTTTCAACAATGACTCAGATCACAAGGCACAGAAATCAAGCTTACTGTACATGATACTTACCAACACAATGGAATAGCTGAACATTGCAATTGCACCATCATGGAACAATTTCAAGCAATGAACTACACTACTCATCTCCCAGAATACCTGTGGTCTGAAGGAATTTGTCATGTCATATGGCTGATGAATAGAATAGGGATGAAAGCAAGAACAATACCCTGTAAGGTCCTGTACAGCAAGAAGTCAGATCTTTGAGTAGTATGTGAATGGAGAGAGGAATGCTGGGTGCATGAGCCAGTGTTATCAGAATTCCAATCAGAAGGATGGTTATATTTAGCTACAACACTCTCATGTCATATGTTATTCTGAGATGATCAGAATAGTACATCAGAAGGACTATATTTAGTAATGACTCATTCTGATCCATAGTTATTCTGGTCTGGATATATATAGTAAGGACATAGCCATTTCAAGTAGTATATAAGGATAAGTACATCTGCATGTATCCTTATCTTAGTGTTATAAAGTTTCTTGCCTCTTATACCTCTTTACCATAACTAACTAGACTATAGTGCATTTGTTGTCTCCAAGTCATGCCTAGTAGGACAAGACCAAGTCTGTATAGATATCTTACCTCAAACACTGTGCTAATCAAGAGCAAACCCCTAACCTGGGTAACACCAAGAGCAAACAAAATGGCTGATTGTGTCAAAAAGGGCCAGTAGCTGGGTTTCAACCCAGAAAATAATGGTATGCAAGTCTGAATACCTGCCACAGGTGCAATGAGGGTAGAATGAAACATCCATTTCAGAAAAGAGGCAAATTTCAAGGGGAAGAATGTGCCAAACAGCAAGATTTACAGTGAGCAACCACTCACTACACACCAGACCACCATACAACCCTCAAACCAGTTACAAACAAGTGCTGAAACCCCTAGCAAGCCACTAGAGGTCCCAAAAAACCCCCCAGAGCTAGTAGTACAACTGCCAACAAAGACAGACAGCCAGAACCTGCCCCAGAGCAACTGTCCACAATACACCCACATGCCAAGCCAAAAAGCTTATGAAATCCTTGAGGGAACAGCCATAATGATGGCTGAAGAGCTAGACTAGGAGGACATGCATACCCTAACAGCTGAAATGGAGTCTGTTGAGGTATTGAAACCAGGAAGCCTCAAAGAGGCTAGACAACAAGTAGACTGGCTACTGTGGGAGAGTGCAATAAAGGAGGAGTCAGCTACCCCCAAAGCTGCAGGCACATGGGAACTAGTTGATGCACCATCTAGTATGAACCAAGTTGGCTCAAAGTGAGTTTTTTGAGCCAAGAAAGACCCAGCTGGCAATGTTGTCAAGTACAAGGCCAGACTCATCATACAGGGATTTTTGCAGGTGCCCAGAGTAGACTATTTCAATACATTTACTCCAGTAGCATGTCTGGCATTGATTCAAGCAGTATTGGCCATCACAGCAGCAAGGGACATGGAGTTGCACCAAATAGATATAAAGGGTGCTTACCTAAATGGTTAGCTAAATAACAACAAAGTCATTTACATGTCACAGCCTCCTGGTTACCATGATCCCCTACATCCTCACAAGCTCTGCTGCCTCTGAAAAACTCTCTATGGACTCAAGCAATCTGGCCAATGATGGTACCAAAAGCTATGCAAGATCCTGGTAGATAATCTTGGCTTCACAAGATGTGAAGTTGATCAGAGTATGTTTTTCAAAGATATACCCCCCAATCTCACCATTATCCTAGTTCACATCAATGACTGCACACTGGCAGCCACCACCATTGCTCTAGTGGCCTGGACAAAGTCCAGAATATCCAGCTTTGTTGAGATTTTGGACTTAGGAGAGCTACACTGGCTCTTAGGCATTGAGATCAAATAAGACCACACAAACCGAAAATTTTCATGTCCCAGTGATTCTCCATTGATGCCTCACTTCATTACTTTGGTTTGGAGGATACCAAACCACTCAGTGTACCTATGGACCCATTCACCCACATTACAGTCAATGCAGCACCAAAATCAACAGCCAAAATTGCTTGGATGGCACAGGTTCCTTTTCAGGAAGCTGTAAGTACCTTCATGTATGCTGCCCTGGGTACTTGTCCCAACATTGCTTATGCCATTCAACACCTTTCCCACAATCTGAAAAACCCAGGTGAGGCTCACTGGAATGCTGTCAAATACATTTTTTGCTACCTCAAGGGTACTTGCAAATTTTGGCTCCCTTATGGAGGCCATGGCCAAGATCTCACAGGCTACAGCAATGCAGATGGCAACATGGCTGAGGACCATCACACTACATCTGGCTACTGTATGTACTCATTATCAATGGAGGGGCTATTTCCTGGAGTGTGAAATGGCAGGAGATAGTTACCCTATCAATGATGGAATCCAAGTACATAGTAGTAATACATGCAGCCAAAGAAATTCTTTGGCTGTGCTCTCTTATTTCACAGGTTTTCAGCATCTCCCTCTCCACCACCACTCTCTTTTCAGACAACCAGTCAATGATTGCAGTCACAAAGAACCATCAATATCAAGTGAGAATGAAAGGAAGGAAAATTGTGACTCATTTATTGTCTGGCTTGAGGGGGAGCATTGGATTTCCACAAGCCAGCAGACAGTCAACACAATGTTGGCTAGACTTTTACTTAGTATTTTGTTTGGATTTAGGCTCCATTACTCAGATTGCAATCTTGCATTTTATTTACTTGCTTGTTTATGTTACTAGTTAGTAGAATTTTGGTTAGCTAGAGCACAGACACATAGTTAGGCTTTTGTTATGATTCTTGCTCCTTCTGTATCTGAAGATAACTGGAGAAGGCCTTCAATCACTCTACAAGGTGTCCAAGATGGTTGGCCTTGCAGAGCTTAATGGATCATGCTCAATGAGATAACAAGGGAATACACCAAGTTAAGGCAGAGAGGTTAACAACTGCTGTTAACAAGATTAAAGCTTAAGGCTTTAATCTCTACTTGTACAAGCCTTTATATACTTATGAGATACCATATACTTGTTACAGGTTATTGGGCTATTCTACTTTGTCCTGCACAGCCTTGACCATGATGCACATCCTAGCTGATGGCATCCTACTGCTATTTCTATCTTACAATGAGTCACTGTCCTCATTCTCCATTCCACTGCTATGTGATGTTCCATTGCTTTCCTCTGACTCATAATTCTCTTCTCCCAATCCTATCTCCATGGATTCTTCTCCATTCTCACTCTCCACTCTCTCAGTGCTTCCATCCATGCCAGAGGTTAGATCAGTCGATCCATAGCTATCTCCTTCATCCTCAGGGTATTCCAGAATATCCTCCAAGGTTATCTCCATCCCTGCATCTCTCACCAGGTCCTGCATGGCATTATAGTACTCCCCTTCATCATCTTCATATTCCTGGGCTCATAGCTGGTCTGTGGTCTCTTGTACCCATCTTGTAAAGTCAAATACTTGTTTCAGCTCTTCTCTGTCTGGACTGTTCATAATATTATCCCCTTTGTAAGGTCTGATGTCCTCATTAGACATATCCTCAGTATAATCCAATAGGCTCTCCTGTGATGTTTGATTCAGCGATGGGGTCCCAGTCATAGTAGGGGTTGGGTTCTGGAGAATTGCTTTGGTAACTTGGTGGCCTGGGGACAGTGGGTCTTGGGTGAGGTTGATGACAAGGGGTTCTCTGGAGTGAGTGGCAACAGGTGCATTGAAAGACCAGTTCAGGAAGTCAGTGGCTTCTGCCAGCAGATGTGGTGGTGGTGTTGGTGGCTGGAATGATGATAGGGGGCACCTTGAATTCAGGTGTGGAGGGGCCTGGCTGAGGTGGGGCATTTTTCAGCATTTACAACAATATGTCGAATATTGTTGTTTGTGGTTTTGCATGTGAGGGATCAAGCTCTGCTTGGTATTCCTTGTAGGTGGCAATACAAGCCAGGTACCATACTTGTGGGTTGATCTTGGTAAGGGTTTCTTTCACAGTGCTTCTCATAATGGCCAGGGGCAATATTTTGACAATATCAACATTGGTAGCATGGGCATCCTGCTTTGATATGGCTAAATTGATGACAGCAATTGCAGCAAGTTCTGGTGGTGGGTATGTGAGTGGTGGTAGTCCCAGTGGGGGCATCATTAGAAGTAGATATAATTTGTATAGCACTGGGTGGCTGGTTACTTGTATCCACCATGGGAGGGTTGGAAGGTTGGGTGGCAGTCCCAATAGGTAGGACAGGGCAGTCCTAACTTCTACTTCCATTGCTCAGGTTTGAGATCAGACTCTCAAATGGGAATTTGGTGAGAGTGGTTGATAGTATGGCAGAAATGGTAGCATGGTCCTGTTCCTCTGTTGTGCTAGAAAGAATAGTGGTGCATAGTTCCTGGAATTCTGTTGTTCAGTCAGTAGACAAGGTGCTTGTGATATAGAAGAGCAGTAAATGTCTTCCAGCAGGTGTTGACCAGGGGTACCATTGCTGGACTGCATTTAAGATGGGTTCCAGTAATATGAAAGGGAACTTCATGTAGAAGGATGGATCGTATTTCAGATTGATTGAAGGGAAGGAAGGTATGCCAGATGATATAAGGACTGTTGGCCCTGTCTGGTTGGCTGTCAGTGGTATCAGTGGTAAGGCTAGGTTGGCTATTTCCTGTGATGTGGTTCACCAGGGATATGATTCTTTCCTGGGTGAGAAGGCATCCATTGTTGTCTGGCTCTGGGAAGTCTTGTAAGGGGAACTCCAGGTCAATGCCCACAACCACAAATTCGGAATTCCGATCCCCAGACTCCCTACCTTTGGAAATCTAATCCCCAACCTCCCTGCACTCAGAAATGTGATTCCCAGCCTCCCAATGCTTGGAAATCCAACATCCAGCCCTCCTGCACTTGGAAATATGATTTCCAGCCTTCCTGGGCCCAGAAATCTGTCCCCCCACACCCCAGCACTCAGAATTCCCTCCTACACCCCTCTGATGCAGATGCAAACCCTCACTGGCATGCACAACCCTAACCCAAGCCCATTCCCAACTATACTTACTTTAAGCATCCCTGACACCTCACAACCATTTATGTAGAGTAGATTACTCAACTTGGACCTTACAGCAGGTAGTATAAGTAGTGTAGGTGAGCTCAGAGAAACCTTACTTGATTCTCTAAGGTTTCTCCCTGCTCAGCTGATGCAACATGGCAACCAGGTTGCCCTTACAGAAGAATTGAGTCTATTCCCAGAGGACTGGCCATTGACAATGCCCAGACAAGTTACACCACTTCTCCCGTGCCAACTACACCCTTCCTCTACCCCCCAGTACCCTTGCCATCATGTCCCAAGAGCAGCAGCAGCAACCACTGACTCAAATGACCATTGAGGAGGCCATAGGCTCACTACTCACAGATATGACAGCGGTGCAGGCCCAACAAGCTGAAGCTGAATGGAACATGACGGACATGGTGAATGACATACATGACATGCTCCGAAACCTTATGGACTCAATAGGACAACAGCACCCCAACACCCCCCCCTCCATCTCAGCCATGTCCCCTCAACAGAGTGGAGTATGAGTCCTGAGCTGCTGCCCTATGAACCCCCCCCTCCTGCTCTTCACCCCTATCCACCATCACCTCCACCACACACTTCCACCAAGGCCAAGGTGGCAACCCCACCCAAATTTGATGGAGAACATGCCAAGGGTCATGCATTTCTGAATGCATGCCAGCTCTACATCAGGCTCTCAGCAGATCAATTCTGTTCTGATGAACAGAAAATCCTGTGGACCCTCTCTTACATGACGTTGGGACATGCAGCACAGTGGGCTGACAAGCTATTCTGTTTGGAGGCTAGCATTGGCAGGTTTCCCTTTATGGACTGGTGGGACTTCATGGAACAATTCAAGAGTCGGTTTTTCCCTGTCAATGCAGAAGCCAATGCACTAAATACATTGGAGTCCACCTTGTACCACCAAAGAGAGAGCACCATTGAAGATTACCTAGACACTTTCAAGGTCCTCATCTCTGAGTCTGGGTACCAAGACCCTCAGGTCATTGTGGTCAAATTCTGCTGAGGTCTGTGCCCTTCCATCCAGAATGCCATTGCTACCCTCCCAGCAGGCTGCCCCTTGGACTCAGACCCAGAGGCTTGGTACTCAGCAGCATGACAGGTAGATCAAGCCTGGATGGCAAATGAGGCATTCTGCTCCAATGTTTGCTCCCCACTCCCACCCCCCTCCAAGCCTCCCACCAGATATGTCAGACTTCCCCCCTCAGTGCTGACAATCAGACCTTCAGCCCCTCTGCACCCCCCTACCCACTTCAATCCTTCCCCAGGAAATCTGGTCCCTATGGATATCAATGCCTCCAAGCAGAGATCAGGACTTCCCCCACTCTGCTACCGCTGTAAAAGGCTAGGATATATGAAGGCTGAGTGTCTGCTCTGTCATGACATCCGGTACATGGATCTGGAGGAACAGGATGAGCTGATACAGAGGTGGAATTCAGAGATGGATGCCCTAGCTGCAACTGACCAGAAATCTGAGGGTGGAAGAAGCAGAGTTGGAAGCTGGAGAGGATTTTCAGCAGTGCAATGGGTGACTGGTGTGCACCCACCACATTCATGTAATAGGTTCTTGGTTTTGTCAATAGATGAAATAGAACCTGCTTCTGGCTCCAAACCAACTCCCAAAGACACACCACCATCCCCAAAAACCTTAGTATGACATCCCCACTGGGAATGCCACCTCCCAAAAAGACCAATCATTACTTACTCTGACTCAGAATCCAAGTCCCTCCAGCTGACAGTGGAACTTGAGACCACTGACTCAGCAGAATGCAAAACAGTCAAGGCATTGGTGGACTCCAGTGATACGCCGATTTCATGCCTATACATGAATTCTGTACTCCGGAACGATTCTCTACATAGAATCATTGGCTATATCATTAAAGAACTCTATAGAGGATTGGTACTATATCCCGTAGTAGCCAGTTCGACCTGAATTGGGGATACTCGAGCCTCAGACGTGTTCAAACCAGTTCATTATCACTAAGCTTAGTGAACCAAGCTATCAAAATGCTCTCTGGAGGGATTCAGGACTCTACATAGCCTATCGAGTATACCCCTGGTCGCATCAAGGGACCTTACGAGCAGTTTTCTGATGAACCCGAATGCGTTTGAACATAAAAGAATGTACCTAGTGGCTGTTGCAGGCATATTACATCTATAGCGAGTTCAATAATGATGACCGGACCATGGAACAGAACGTCCAACGTTCAGGAGGCAATACCCGATGCCCAAAACCCTAGAAATATCAAAGACTCCTAATTAACGAGTGCTTTGTGGGTCCCAGCACTTCGGCATACTGCTTAACTGAGATTAATTACAACAGATCAAGGGATTGTCCATCCGCTATACATTCCGATCATAATTGATCTGGAAACTTAATGTGCTCGTGTGGACACAGAATAATGCAGACGAGCACAGAACACGTCTGGCTGGATTGCCATTCGTTAATCAGAGAAAAACCCATAACCCAGGGTGAGGTAGAAATGCTGCCGAACCTTCCAAAATGTTCTACAGTGCCTGTAACAATTAAGCTTATTGTTTTCTATTTCATATTTACTATCTCTCGTATGTATCTAAACAATATAAATACGGTCGCACTTGTTCATGGAGAAGCAAGAGGTCTCACCCCCGCTTCCACATGCAAGTCTGCGAGCTGTGATCAAGAACAGTTTCAGAGGGCTATTTAGTGTGCATCGTTAAGTGTGATTTCTTTGGTTGTCGACCAACCCAGAGACAGAGACAGAGACCAGAGTTCAGAGACCAGAGACCAGAGACCAGAGACCCAGCGCTTTGAATTGACAGGGATTGTCCTTTCATTGTTGCACTGTATGGCTAAGATAACTTCAACGGCTGTTCGTTAACCTCTAAAAACACTACTCTCTTGAATTTTGCTGTCAGAACGCACCCCCAGAACACCCTAAAAGATGAAACTGTTCATTATCTATCTCATTCCACTTGTATTAGCTTAAGCTTATCGAATTGTGGCTAAGCTTAGTGAAAACAAGCCCACTATCTATATTAAAACCTACGAAAGTTTCTACCTTTTCACCGGTGCAACTGGTTCCTTCATTGACCAAGACTTTGTTCATGCTGCTTGCCTCAGCACTTGCCAATTATCCAACCCCACCCTGGTGTCCAATGTAGATGGGACTCCAAATGAGGCTGGACAAATTTCTGAAGTGTGGTCTTGCACTATCAGAACCATGCTGAATGCACACTGTTAGCAGTAACCAAGTTGGGAAGGCAAGAACTCCTTCTGGGATTTACATGGCTGAAGCTTCATAACCCGGAAATCAACTGGCAAACTGGAGAAGTCAAGTTATCCTGATACCCCTTATGCTGTGCAGAATGCCAAGACCAGTCACAGGCTGAACGCCATGCACAAAAGCTTCAAGCTCATTGCATCTGTGCCTGCCAACTCAGCCCCTTTCCCACCATAGATGAAGAAGAGGATGAAGATGAGCTAGCCCTCCCTGCCTCAGAGCCGGAGGAGCCTTTAGAAGATGGGGATTGCATCTTTGCAGTGGGACTCCTCCCTCCAAAGCCTACTCTGGAGGTGATTGCTGCAGGCTCTACCACATCTCAGCACCTAGCTGAAGCCTTCCTCTGGAATTCCCAGATCGATAACCCTCAGAATTCTGGCTTCCAAGCATATATTCCCCCATATCTTCAGGAGTATACTGCTGTCTTTGCCAAGGAGTCCTCTGACATGCTCCCAGATCACTGACCCTGGGACCATGCAATAGAGCTTGTCCTGGGAGCAGACCCCCAGGGGTGCAAGGTCTATCCACTGTCCCCTCTTGAGCAGAAGGAACTGGATGAATTCTTACAGGAAAACTTGTCTTCTGGTCACATACACCCATCTAAATCTCTGATGGCTTCCCCAGTCTTCTTCATTAAAAAAAAGGATGGCTTACTTCACCTAGTACAGGATTACCAAGTGCTCAATGCCCTCACAGTGAAGAACAAGTACCCCTTACTCCTCATCTCTGAGCTGGTTGCACAGCTCCAGGGGGCAAAGTACTTCACCAAATTAGATGTTCAATGGGGCTTTAATAATGTCCGGATTAAGCCAGGAGATGAGTGGAAGGCAGCATTTCACACCAATAGGGGCCTCTTTGAACCCCTGGTCATGTTCTTCAGCCTCACTAACAGCCCAGCCACCTTCCAGACGATGATGAATGACATCTTTCATGAACTTATCATGGAAGGGGTTGTAGTTGTCTACCTGGACAACATCCTCATCTTCACCTGGACCTTAGAGCAGCACAGGGATGTTGTTAGGCATGTCATGGAGATCCTTCAATGGCACAAACTCTACCTATGGCTGGAAAAGTGTGAGTTTGAGTACACTTGCATTGAGTACCTAGGACTCATCATCTTGGAAAACTCTATTGAGAGGGACCCAGGCAAAGTTGCAGGAGTCAAGGAGTGGCCAACTCCCAAGGATAAGTTAGGGCTTCAGTCTTTCCTGTTATGATCCATGCTCCTTCTGTATCTGAAGATAACTGGAGACAGCCTTCAATCACTCTACAAGGTGTCCGAGATGGTTGGCCTTGCAGAGCTTAGTGGATCGCGCTCAATGAGATAACGAGGGAACACACCAAGTTAAGGCAGAGAGGGTTAATGACCGCTGTTAACAAGATTAAAGCTTGAGGCTTTAATCTCTACTTGTACAGGCCTTATATACCTATGAGATACTATATACTCATTAGAGGTTATTGGGCTGTTCTACTTGTCCTGTGCAGTCTTGACCATGATGCGCATCCTAGCTGATGGCATCCTACTGTTATTTATATATTACAATGAGTCAGTGTCCTCATTCTCCATTCCACTGCTGTGCAATGTTCTATCACTTTCCTCTGACTCATGATTCTCTTCTCTCAATTCTATCTCCATGGGTTCTCTTTCATTCTCGCTCTCCATTCTTTTGGTACTTCCATCCATATCAGAGGTTGGGTCGGTTGATCCATGGCTATCTTCTTCATCCTCAGGGTATTCCAGAATATCTTCCAGAGTTATCTCCATTCCTGCTTCTCTTGCCAGGTCCTGCATGGCATTGTAGTATCCCCCTTCTTTGTCTTCATATTCCTGCACTCACAACTGGTCTGTGGTTTCCTGTACCCATCTTGTAAAGTTGAATAGTTGTTCTTGTTCCTCTCGGTCTGGACTGTTCATAACATTTCCTGGGTTTTACAAACTTCTACCATCGCTTCATCCAGGACTTCTCCCACATAGCCCAACCCCTCTTTGACCTCACCCGAAACAGCACTACATGGCAGTGGAACTCAGAACAGCAAGCAGCATTTGATGGCTTGAAAGCAGCTATCACTTCAGCTCCAGTTTTGGCTTCTCTGGACAATAAGGTACCCTTCCAAGTAGAAGCCAATAGTTCAGATTTTGCCATGGGGGCCATACTTTCTCAACTCTCAGGAGATGATAAAAAATGGCACCCAGTAGCATTTTACTCTAAAGCTTTGTCCCTGGTGGAGTGCAACTACGAGATCCATGATAAGGAGATGCTGGCTATTATCCAGGCACTGGAAGAGTGGAGACACTTCCTGGAAGGAGCATCAGAAAAGTTTGAAATCTGGATGGACCACAAGAACTTAGAGTATTTCATAACTGCTCAGAAGCTAAACCGCTGACAGGCACATTGGTCCCTCTATCTTTCCCAGTTTGACTTCTCCCTTCACCATTGCCCCGGTCACAGCATGGGAAAATCCAACACCTTGTCCCAGAGATCTAATCATGGCTCAGGAGTGCAGGATAATGCTGACATTACACTTCTCCCAGCATCTCTCTTTGCAGTACAAGCTGTTGATGGGATTTCTCTTCAAGGGGAAGAGCAGGCCCTCCTCCGAGACATCCGCTCCAGAAACTGAGGAGGCAGGCAAGAGGAAACAGTGGCCAGAGCAGCCCAGGAACTCCAGAAGTCTACGACATGCTCAGTACGCAGTGCCAAATGGTCAGAGCTAGACCGCTTGCTTCTCTTCCAAGGCAAAATATATGTTCCAGATAATGCAGCACTCCGCCAATGCATCGTTGCCCTTCACCATGACTCCTGAATTGGGGGACATGCAGGCTGATGGAAAACTCTGGAACTTGTCTCCCAAAACTACTGGTGGCCCAACATGTCTCACTACATTGGTCAGTATGTTTCTACATGTGACCTGTGCCTCCACACAAAACCAATCCAGAAACTCCCTGTTGGACAACTTCACCCTCTCCCCATTCTGGAAGCTCAGTGGGATACCATTAGCATAGACTTCAGTGGTGGAACTCCCTGAGTCCAATAGGTATGATGCTGTCATGACTGTGGTTGACTCCGTCTCCAAATGTGCTCACTTCATCCCAACACACACTACTCTTACAGCAGATGGAGCAGCATGGCTATTTCTCCATCATGTATAGAGACTACATGGACTTCCACATCAAGTGGTCTCAGATTGGGGTCCTCAGTTCATTGTGTCATTCACCAGGGAGCTCTACTGCTTACTTGGAATCAAAAGTGCTTGCTCTACAGCATGGTACCCCTAATTGGACAGGCAGACAGAACGGATCAACCAGGAATTAGACCAATACCTCCAGATCTTGTAGCAACAGAATGATTGGCATGACCTCCTCCCCCTAGTGGAATTCCAGCACAACAACCACATCCATACCTCCACCCAACACTCACCATTCGTCCTAGACACCAGCCAAAACCCTAGAATGGGGTTTGAACCCCACCAGCAACTGTCTTGGCTGGAAACAGTCAATGAGTTCAAATCCTGGATGGAGTCAGCATTGGAGGAGACAAGGTCAGCACTTGCAAAGTCTAAAGACAACATGGCAAGGTACTACAACCAACAGTGAACCCCAACTCTGGAGTTCAAGCCTGGAGACAAAGTTTTTCTGGATGCATCAGACATACAAACCACATGACCATCCAAGAAGCTCTCACATTGCCGGTTAGGACCCTATGCAATTGACAAACAGGTCAGCTCCAACATGTACAGACTGAAGCTACCAAAATCCATGAGACACTTCCATCCAGTCTTCAATGTGGTAAAACTCACACTTGCTCCCACAGACCTCATTCCTGGACACCAGCCCAAACCACCACCAGCACCCATCATCATTGAGGATGAAGAAGAGTGGGAAGTTGAGGAAATCCTGGATAGCTGCATCCACCAAAGGAGACTCCAGTTTCTAGTGAAATGGAAGGACTTTGGGATCAAAGAAAACTCCTGGGAATTGGCTGAGGACATCCATGCCCCCAACTGTGTAATGGAATTCTATCAACTAACACCCAGGAGCTCCAAGACAGATCAGGAGTCTTGCATTCAGCTCAATCCCCTTCCATGCCCTCAATATGACCATTGTGCCAAGTTGTCACAACCTTGAAAGGGGGGTAGGTGTAAGGGGAACTTCAGGTCAATGCCCACAACCACAAATTCGGAATTCTGATCCCCAGACTCCCTACCTTCGGAAATCTAATCCCCAACCTCCCTGCACTCGGAAATGTGATTCTCAGCCTCCCAATGCTTGGAAATCCGACATCCAGCCCTCCTGCACTTGGAAATCTGACTTCCAGCCCTCCTGCACTTGGAATTATGATTTCCAGCCTTCCTAGGCCTGGAAATCTGTCCCCCTGCACCCCAGCACTTGGAATTCCCTCCTACACCCCTCTGATGCAGATTCAAACCCTCACTGGCATGCACAACCCTAACCCAAGCCCATTCCTGACTATATTTACTTTAGGCATCCCTGACACCTCATGACCATTTATGTAGAGTAGATTACTCAACTCAGACCTTACGGCAGGTAGTATAAGTAGTGTAGGTGAGCTTGGAGAAACCTTACTTGATTCTCTAAGGTTTCTCCCTGCTCAGCCAATGCAACGTGGCAACCAGGTTGTCCTTACAGGTCTGGAGTGGTTGCTTGAGTGTTGGGTGGTTGGGTCATTGGTGGGGTTGTCTAGTTTGTGGGCCCTTTTATATTCTTCAATGACTTCCTTGGTGTTCTCCAGGTTTGCTTCTGGCTCCCAGGAGTCCTTGGTGGGAAGTTATCCTTTCCATCTGACTAGGAATTGATACTTGTTCTGGATCTTTCTGTAGCACAGTATTGACTCAACCTCATATTCTTCTTCTCCATTTACAAGGTTGGGTGGCAGGGCTGTATTGTATTCCCCATCTGTGTCATTCTCTTCTGCAGGCATTAGGAGGCTTGCATGAAACTTGTTGTGGATCTTCCATTTGATGGATAATTTTAGCTTGTAGGTAATAGGTCCAAGTTTTCTTGCTATGGTGAAGAGACCTTCTCAGCATTGGGCCAGTTTCTTTGAGGCATACTGAATTGGGAGGTTGCAGTTGTCTGGCCAAACCTTCTGTCCAACTTTTAGATTGATATCTGGCCAGTTATATCTTGCAGCCATGTTTAGTCTGGTCTGTTCATGTGCAGCTTGAGCTTCTTGGCATATCTTGGCAAGATATTTAAACTTCTTTCCTATTGCTGGAATGTTTGCTGGCTCCTTGGAGGTTGGAAATCCTTTGGGGCTTGATCCATAGAGGAGTTCAAATGGGGTATGCTGGTGTTCAGCATGCATCTTCAAGTTGTGGACATATTCCAGAAGTGGAAGTGCTTTTGTCCATTTGTTCAGGTTTGATGAGCAATAGATGCCAAGGTATAGTTCTATTTCTTGGTTGAATTGCTCTGTTTATCTGTCTGTCTGTGAGTGGTAGGTGGTAGAGAGTACTTGTTCAATTCCAAGTTGTTTGTAGAATTCTTTCATGGATTTGGTGGCAAATCTGGGGTCACAATTGCTGAGAACTTTTTCAGGAAGGCCAAATCTAGAGAACAGCTATTTGATAAGAATTTCAGTGATCTTGTCCATGTTGGCAGTTTTCACAGTAGGTTCTAGAATTATCCCCTGTTATCAGAAGTCTATTAAGAAGGACAGTTATGTTTAGCACAGTATTCCCACGTCATATGTCACTCTGAAACCATCAGTAGTGTACATCAGAAGGACTATATTTAACCTTTGCCTTGTTGTCTTATCTCTGACTCATAGTTACTCAGGTCCATTTACTTATAGTAGGAGCATAGCCACACTTAGTATTATATAAGGATACCATACATTACTATGTATCCTTATCTTAGTGTTATACAGTTCTTGCCTCCTATACCTCTTTGTCCTTAAACCGGCTGGACTTATAGTGCTCTGTCATCTCCAAGTCATGCTTAGTAGGACAGGACCAAGTCTGTATAGATATCCTGTGTCAAACTCCATGCTACTCACAAGCGAACCCCTAACCCAGGTAACAAAACACTAAGATACTCTGCTGCTTATCTCTTGCTCACCCTCCACTCTGCTCTGCTTTACCAATGTACTGAACGTGTCGAGGTACTCTGGTCATTCAAAACAACATGTGAAAGAAAACTGCCCCTCTGTGTAGCCATCGCTACATCCCTCAACCTCTCCCTGCCAGAAGACCTGGCTTACCTACTCATATTTGTCTTTACCTCCACTGCCACCCTCATCACCTACCAAATAATAACCTCAGAACTCAAATGCATCACGTGCTCTTGCCACTGCTGTGTTGTCAGATTGTGGAACCTGTACTCAGGAATCTCCATAATCACCACCCAATTTTTCATTCTTCAAGCAATAATTGATCACTAGACAACTGCCACCATGCCTCCAAAGAAGTTCTTAGCCTGAGAAACTCCATCACCCCCTCCTCCCAAATCAAGAACTAGAATCTCAGGACCAGGAATCCCAAACCCTGATCCAAGAAGAAATCCCACACCCACACAAACTCCATCACCATTCTACCCCCCATCTCCATTTGATTCACCTACTCCACATACATCAACCTCAACCCAAATCATCACAAGAACCCCAACATCATCAAGTGTCTCTGCTGTATTAGCTGAAAGACAAAGACGACTGCGAAGAACAAGAAAAACGCAATATCATCGCAAACCAACTCTCTGAACAAGAACTTAAACAACTCCAACAAGCCATACAACAACCAAGAGAACTCACAGGTTCTGAAGAGAATCTTCTCTCAAGACATGAAGCCTTCATTGAACTCAACCAAGGACAAACCCCAGTAGACGACGACTCAGACATCTACATCACAGATGATAACAAATCAGAACCCAATAAACAACCCTTAGCCCTACCCACACCACCTACACCACCTCCACCATCGCTGCCACCAGGACAATTACAAATGGCTGCCACACAAACCCCAAAGGAGTTAGGACTCCTCAAACCCATTGCCTTTGATGGAACCAGAAGACTATTCGAAGACTGGATCTTCTAATGTGAAGTTTATGTGCTCACAACCACTTACAACACTGACCTTGCCAGAACTTTGTTTGTCCTCTTGATGATGCAATCAGGAGATGCCCAAGCATGGGCCAGACAATACCTCCATGAGAGGAATGCCCAGACTCAAGCTGGACAACCCATAGCCATGGAAATGTGGGATAACTTCACTGCCCAACTCAGAACTGACTTCACCCCAGCAGACGAACATGCATATGCACATACCAAACTTCAAACCCTGCATCAAGCAGGCAAACCAATGACTGAGTTCAACACTCAGCTCAAAGAACTTGTCCACCAATCCAGACTTACTGAAGATTGTGCTCTCATCAATCTATATAGAAAAGCAATCAATTGCCAAATCACAATGAAGATCAATGAATCAGAAAATCCACTAATGACTATCACTGCTTGGTATACCTGAGCAAACAAACTAGATGACAACTTCTGTCATATCAACACCCTGTATGGCACCCCCAGGAACACATTTCCTCAAAGAAACCAATACTAACCAAATCAAGGACCAAGCCATCTAAACAACAATGTACCATATGCACAATTTTACCAAAGGAGTAATGCTCCACATTTCACACCACGAGACCCACACACCATGGAGATAGACCATGCCATAGTAGAAGAAGGACATGAAGATCCTTATCCCAAAATCCCACAACCAGAATACACTGAAGAAGACTCTGCACAAGAATCATTGGAGATAGATGTGGTTGTCACAGAACAATGAATGAAGGCTTATCAGAAACAAGAATGCTTCCAATGTGGAGCAAATGATCACTGGGTTAGTAAATGCCCACATCCACCACCCGCCAGACGCTTTCCAGGAATGCATACCAATCCACCACGCCTAACCAGAAACCCAAACCATCCTCCATTCCAAGGAAATAAGCCTAACCCCAGCTTTAAACCCCAATAACACAAGTATTCCCTTGCCATAGCAGAAGTTGCATCCCAAATGTGCCAAATGGTTGATGAACTCGAACCCTGAATTACAACAAGAACTCCACTCCATGTTAGCTGAGGATCCGGAGATGCATCCATTCCAGGATTTTTAAAAAGGAACGCTGTCAATTGATGTGCCCCTGCACATTCCAGAACTCAGAAGGACATTTTCTCAATAAACTCTGTACAATTACAACTTTCCCCAAATAAACAATCCCTTTTCCTACCCATTGAGATTTGGAGTGAACGGACATCAAAACCCATGGCCATCACCACCCTGATAGACTCAGGAGCTCAAGGGAATTTCATCTCCCACAAAGTTGTTGAATGACATGGTTATCAAACCAACAGCTGGACCAACCAATTCCTCTCAGCAACATTGATGGAACTGACAACCAACATGGCAAAATCCATGAATACATCAAAATCAGAACCATCATTGATGGAAGAGACTGCATGCTAGAAGTGGATGTCACAAACACTGGTGAGAAAGACCTCATCATCAGATTTTCCTGGTTGGAACAATACAATCCCAACATCAACTGGAAAACCAAGACATTCTCTTGGAAACCCCAAATCGATCACCAAGACTTTTCCAAACTCCTCAGAACTCTACGATGACCCGTTGAACTCAACTCCATTGCCATGGACATAATGGCTGGAAAAACCTCTCAACCCAAGGAGAACCCAGAAGAATACATCAACCTTTCAAATGTTGACCTTGACACCTTCTCTTTAGAAAGAGAAATGAATCTGATGCTTCTAACCCCATTAGAAGTAAACGCCAAAGCAACACATGCCACAATGCTCCACAATGAGCAACACAACCTGACAAAATCAGCAAATCAAAAAGGAAAACAATCAGAACCAAACAAGGAACCACCTGAGATCCCTTGGAGATTTGCCTGATGGGCTAAAATATTCAACAAGAAAGCCTCCAAACAATTCCCACCATCAAGAACATTTGATCACAAAATCAAACTAAAACTGACATTCAAAGTGAAATCAATGAAACCTTATCAAGTGGCACCTGCTGAAGAAAAAGTGCTAAAAGAATTTATAGAAGAAAACCTTCAAAAAGGGTACATCCACTCTTCAAAATCCCCTATGGCATCACCTTTCTTCTTTGTTGCCAAGAAAGGAGGAGACCTCCAACCCTGCCAAGACTATCATTATCTCAATGATCATACAGTCAAAAATGCCTACCCAATCCCCATGATTTCCACTATCATGGATAAACTCAAAGGAGCTAAGTACTTTACTAAGCTCAATGTTTGCCTAGGATACAATAATGTTAGAATCAAAGATAGCAATCAGTGGAAAGCAGCATTCAAGACTCCTATGGGTCTTTTCAAACCAACTGTGATGTTTTTCAGACTTTGCAACAGTCCTGCAACATTCCAACATATGATGGACACACTATTCTCCAAAATAATGGAGAAAGGAGGAATCATCATCTATATGGATGATATCCTAATCTACGGTAAAACCCAGGAAGAAACTGACTGACTTACAGAAAAAGTACTGCAAATCCTGCAGGAAAATGACCTATACCTCAAAACAGAGAAATGCAAGTTCAACAAACAACGACTCAAATATCTTGGCATGATCATCACACCTGATGAAATCAAAATGGATCCCAGAAAACTCAAAGGAATAGAAGACTGGCCAGTGCCAAAAATGGTCCAACACATTCAGAAATTAATCAGATTCTGTAACTTCTACCAGAAGTTCATCCACAGTTACTCCCACCACACCAAACCCCTTAACCAACTCCTATCCAAATCAAACAAATTTGAATGGAAAGCAGAACAACAGAAAGTGTTTCGAAACACTCAAGAACAAATTTTTAAAAGAACCAGTGCTCCTCATGCCTGATTCCACAAAACCCTTCAAAATAGAAGCCGATGCTTCCAAATTTGTGTCAGGAGCTGTCTTATATCAACACAATATCAATGGAATACGGAACCTGTATCATTCTATTCAAAAACATTCAGACCAGTGGAACACAATTACAATATCTATGACAAGGAACTTCTCACTATCATCTGAGCCCTCGAAGAATGGCACCATTACCTCCTTGGCAGTCCACATACTGTCCATATCAGAACAGACCACCAGAACCTCACATATTGGTGTAAACCCCAGAAAATCAACCACCAACAAGCATGATGGGTCCAGACCCTTGCCAACTACAACTTCAAATTAGAACACATCCCAGGATCAAAGATCCCTGCACCAGATGCTCTATGAAGATGTCCAGACCACATCCCCGATGAGGATAATGATAACAAAGATGTTACCATGCTTCCAGACAACCTCTTTGTCACTGCAGCTGACATAGAAAACCAAAACCTGATCACAGTACTCCCAGAACACCTCTTTATCACCACAGTCAATATGGAACTCCAAGAAAGAATTACAGAATCACCCAAGTACAACACTAGAACCACTGAAGCATTCAAACTCCTGAAGGAAACCCACCCTAATGCCACCGATAAAGACTTCAGAACAACCCTAACCATGAATGGTCCACTCCTCACGTTCCAGGAATGTGTTATCATTCCAGAAGACCTCCAACTCAGACATGATATCATCGCAAGATACCATGACCACCCTACATGTGGCTACCCTGGAGAACAGGAAACATATCACCTTGCCAAGAAAGAAGTATATTGGCCAGGAATGTCAATATTCATAAAGAATTACATCAAAGGCTGTCCAGAATGTCAGCAACACAAAATCATCCAACAACCAGATCATGCCACAATCCAACCCATACAGCCAGTGTCTTCACTACACCCATTTAGTCAGATCTCCTGGGATCTAATCACTGGTCTCCCACCATCCATGGGAAACAATGCCATATTGTCTGTGGTGGACCACAGCCTTACAAAGGGGGTAATTTTCATCCCTACATCAGAAAACACCATAGCCGATGACATCGGAAGACTCCTCATTGAGAAAGTATTCACAAGATATGGTCTCCCTGACAAAATCATATCGGACAGAGGCCCCAGATTTGCCTGCCCAATCCCTCAGACAACTAGCAAAACGATTGAACATCAAACAAGCCTTCTCCACTGCCTACCATTCACAAACAGATGGAATGACTGAATGGTATAACCAAGAAATAGAAACCTATCTATCCATATACTGCACCAGAAACTCTCACAAATGGTCAGAAACACTCCCAATCCTCAAATTCTCCCACAACTCCAAGATACACACCAAGAACCAAAAATCCCCTTTTGAACTCATTATGGGATACAACCCTCTGGCAATCCCCACCATCATGGAAACATCAAACTTTCCATCAGTAGATGATCGCATTAGACTTCTAGATGATGCTTAAAAAGAAGCACATGCCACTCACCAAATAGCTGCCAAAATTATGAAACAAAGAAGCAGAAGAACTGCCAAACCCCTTGAAACACATCAAAAAGTATGGCTAGAAGCCAAGAACCTCAAACTTCCATTCCAATCATGAAAAATATCCCTGAAACAACTAGGACCATTCATAATCAAAGAAGTCCTGTCACCAATGACATACAAACTCCAACTTCTGATCAAATGGAAGATACACCCAGTATTCCATTGAAACCTCCTTACCCCATTCAATGAAACAGAAGCATACGGATCTTATCCAATGCCACCACCACCTGACATCATCAACAATGAAGAAGAATATGAAATTGAAACCATTCTCAATCACCGCCAATACCGCAGAAAACTCCAATACTATGTCAAATGGAAAGAATACTCCCACATGGAGAACAAATGGATTACCAATGAAACACTCTGCACAATATGCCAAAGAATACTTAACTGAGTATAAAGAAACCCATGGAATTCCTCAGAAAGATCAGGAACCCACCAGAACCTACCAGAAATGACTTTGCTCCCACACCAAAACAATTTAAAAATGCCTATGAATCTCGACCTTGTCCATCCCCAAACCACTCCCCCCTTTTCCACAACACCCTCTCCCAGCTCTTCATCCTCCTCCATCATCATCATCAATGACAAGAATGTCAAATGTACAGCACTTCAGACAACTCCTGTTCCAGCCCCATCTCCCTACACCCCCTCTCACACCTTTGCCGAGGCATACACCTGCCTTAGAGACAAGACCCCCAATCCCAACGCCACCCCAGAACCAACAGTTGCCCCAGCCACCTCCCTTAGATTCCATACAGCTGGAGTACAACCACATGGATCAGATCAGCCTTCTGACAGAGATCTGTGTGAGGCTGCCACCAGCTGAACCTTTACAAATAAATTGGAACAATCTCCAATTTCAGAATACAACTGACAACTCTGGTCCAACTACACCCACCATGTATGACAGACTAAGGCTCTCACTACTGCATACAATACGCAACAGGCCTGGGCAGAATCACTCAAGCAACTTCTCTGCTCAAGATCAAGCCTCATGTCCAAGGTGTCAAAGAACTTACCCAAACAAAATGAGATACATACCTCACAGCCCCCCACCACAACCATCACCTCCACTACCATGACACCCCCTACTGCCATCACTACCACCACTCCCAATAAGGGAAAGAAGTCCACCAATCTCAGAAACCCTTTCAGACATATCACCCCTGCTAGGAACACCACCCACACTGTCACCAATAACAATGTCCCGATTTGGAACTCCCCCAATCCCATTCACACATGAACCGACCCCAGAACCACCAACAGATCAGTCTGCATCCAATGTAGACACACAGGACACTGGGCCATGGACTGCCTACAATTCACCTGCCTTGTGAAGAGAACTAGACTCTTCAGCATGTGAAAGGTGCCGAAACAAAACCAAAACACAATTGAAACACAATCAAAACAGCGCTAACATGAACAAACAAAGGAGCGAGTGTGGTTGGTGAAACAACCACTAGGCTGCAAAAACTGGGAAAGACAAGATAATTGAGAGAGAGAGAAAAAAAGAGATCAAGAGGGAGTTTCTGGGTTGTAAATTGACTGCCAAGCTCATAAGCAAGCTCAGAACTTTATATACAAGCAAAATATTGTACTGACTATGTTTTCTGTACTGAAACAGACCGAAAAATTTAGATATGATTATGCTAGGACAAATCTGGGGATAGTGAAGGTGAAACAGGGGAAGAATGAGAAGTTTTCATGGCTATGAGAACAGATATAAGGGAAGCTGAAGGGAACTAGTGAACAGGTTGGTGTGCAAAGCTCAGAAAGATCTAAATAAGGGAGAAAAACTTATGCTATGGTTCAAGTTCAGGAAAAGGAATAGAAAAGTAGTGAAAATTTATTTGTTAGGGAATGTAAGAGGTTTCAAGTGAAAGGAATATGTCACAAAATGATAACAGCTTCATTCAGCTGGGTGCTCTGAGTTTGTTGATCCAAGTTTGGGTTCCGAGTCCTATGAGAGGTGGCATAGGGCAGCCTTTGCAGGTGTAGCCACTTGCCCACCTCTACATCTCCTGGGTACTTAAGAAACTGACCTCCTGGTTAGAGCTGATGGTGGGTTTGCAAGTGTTTGAGGGGAGCCAAAATTGTGGGAAAGAGAGGTGGGAAGAGCATCAAAGAGTTATTGTGGGTGGGTACTGTGATATTGGCAGCGATGAGAGGAAGTGGTGAACAAGGTGGTTGAACACCTAATTCGGCTCAATGGGAGTTACATCCCAAAATAGGATTGAGCCTTTGATATGCAGGGATTGGTCCTGTTTGGCTGTCACTTGCTGTAACTCATCTCGATGGGAAGGTTCTGTGTCATATGTGAGCTCCTTGAGGGCCTCGGGTGGCATATCCATGATTTTCATGACTGGTATCATGCAAAGATTGTGTGGGTGATAAGGAACAAGCCAGAAGGCTGCAAAGTGAAGCTTGGAGATTGAGCAATCAAGCTCAGCAAGAATGTATGATCCTCTGGTTGTCTTCCTGAGTACCATGAGTGGCCCATAATACCTAGGCTTGGTCTTGCTACCCACATTGTGGTCATATCGTGAATTTCTGACCAAAACGAGAGAGCCAGGTGAGAAATCAAAGTCCTGAATTGAATTAGAATACTTCTTGTTGAACTGCCGTATAGACTCAAAATGAGCCTTGAGTACCATATCCTTAACCTTTGCCAGGTCCTGTGGCCACTTTTGAAGCTGAATTGCCTGGGCTGCAAGGAGATCGGCTGTTGAGAGAGGCTTGGTGAGATTTGGCACAAGGTATGTAGCTTCAGTGAGATTGAAGGGAAGGAGAGGTTTGATGCCATGTGCTATGTAATAAGGTGAGTACCCTGTAGATTTTTGAATGGATACTCGTTCAGCCTAGAAAACGAAGGGTACCACTGTAGTCCATCTTTTCTCGTCTCCCTCAGCTGCTTTTACCAAGGCCTCTCAGACATCAAAATGTTGATGCTCCACAGGACCATTCACTTGAGAGTTGTAGGGTGAGATCTGGATGTGATTGATCTTGTAATGCTGGGAAAGGAATTCTGCTGCCTGGATGAAGGCAGGGCCATTATCTGTCACGATTTCTTCTACTGCACCCCACCTACAAAGGATATCCTCAAAAATAAAGGTCCCTAGCATTTGCACATTCTCCACGCAAAGCATGTGCCATTCTGGGAAGGATGAGAGTGAACAGCAAGCATGCACAATGTAGCGGAAACCATTTGACTTTGGCATGAACATGGTATCAATGTAGACCTTCTGGAATAGTGTAAATGGGGTGGGGACAGTCAGAGGTATGTGAAAACTGTGGAGAAGTTGTGTTTGGCATTCATGACATGTTTTTATGAACCAGCGGATGTCCTGTTCAAGTTGTGGCCACCAGAACCATTCCAGAAGTTGTATGTGAACAGTGAAGATCCCCTTGTGTCCCATTTCATTATGGGCCTGACGGATGAGCTTGTAGCAATTTTTCTCAGGTACCACCAGCTTGTGCTTCATCTTTAAGTCCTTCTTCCAAAGCCTGCCATCTTGCATGAAAAAACCCGATGCAAATCGAATAAATCATTTGAAGGCATTGTCAGCCTTGTCCAGAGGTCATATGGGATCACTGAGGAACACTTGAACTTGTTTGAGCTCAAGATCGTGAAGTTTTGCCTTATCCGAGTGAGGGATGGTGGGAGGAGATGATGTAGAGGGAGGAGAGGTTTCGCTTGAAAGGATTTTGAGGTTTGCTGATCTGGGAATGATGTTGGAGGGTGTAGGATACCCAAGGGAGTACACAGATGCTCGAAGCGTTCCGATTTCATTCAAAACTTCAATAGCGAATGTGCTTGAGGCCCAAGGCCACCAGGAATCATTGGAGGGTGCAGAGGGGTGATGAGGGCATGAATTGCTGAATGAGTTTGCAGAGTTGATCCATTCTTTGTAGTCATCATTGATTTTGGGGTCTTCTGGGGCTCAGGGGGCATTGTGATAGACCATCTGGGCCATGTTCCTTGTCAGGAATATGCCTAAGTTGAAAACCAAATAGCAGAATCGCCGAAATCCAGCAATTGACAGCTGCAGAAGGTTGGATATCTGGATTGTTAATCATACCCTTGATATACTTCGTGTCAACCTCTACAACCAAGTTCCCCACCCCAATAATCCATATCCTGACATCCTTCAATGCTCGAAATAGCCCAAATAGCTCTAGCTTAGCTTGAGAGTACTGGGATTCACGTTTGTTGAGGGTGATTGACCCAAATCTTGATGGGTATTGCTTTGTATCGTCCCCTAGTTGTGAAAGAATGTATCCAACTGCGATTTTCGATGTATCAACACCTAAGATGACCTTGTTAGCACTTATATAATCAATGGCTTGTATGCGTGGCAAGTTTCTTGCTAATTCTTTCAACACATCCATTGCAGCTCGTTCTGCATTCCCAAATTCGAAATCTACTCCTTTCTTTGTCAATTTGACCAGGGGTCGCGAGATTGCTGCAAAATCTTGTAGACAAATGCGAAAAGTACCAAGGGTGCTGAGAAACCCTGGGACCTCAGTGACAGTGGAGCATGGGGGCCAATCAAGGACCTTTTGGATCCATGAGGTGTCAGGAAGTCGTCCCTCATATGTACATAGATGTCCCACCACAACAGCAAATGGAGTACAAATGCGTGATTTCAGTCCTGAGAAGGTTCCTCCAGCACGTTTAATTTGCTGGATGACTCGGTTGACATTCTGGAGGTGTTCCATACAAACTGGCAAATTCCTTGGTTTTCAGCTATTGTATCATACCCATCATCATTCTTGTAGTGAGTTTTTGGCCCCTTGATTGGCACGTCATTGACAAAAGGAAGAGCAATGTGAGGGATTTTGTCTTTTAACAGGAAGTTGAGATCTCCTTGCTGGATTTGCATGGAGTTAGTGTAGCCCATGGGAATGGAGGTGAGGCGTAAGGTGCCAAGAGGGGATTGGAATGTGGTGAGATTGCGAGACTGTGGTGCTAGGGCACACTGGTCAAAGCCAACAAATAGGTCAAAAATTCCATAACAACCATGACCACCAAATGACTCAGCATAATTTTCCACTATGGGTGGAACACCAGCATCTTTTATTGTGACAGCATTAAGAGGCTGTAGATCATGGACAAGCCTGAGCAATTTTCCATCCTTTTTGAGTATGCAGAACCAGCAAGATCAGTAGGAGGAGTTGGAGGGCTCATAAACACCACCAGCAACCTTGGCTTTGATTATTTCCATGACCCGTTGAAAAGGTGGAAACATTTGTGGGTTTTAATATAGATAAATGGCTTGTTCTCGCTAAGCTTAGTCAAAATTCAATAAGCTTAAGTTAATACAAGTAGTATGAGATAGATAATGAACAGTTTCATCTTTTAGGGTGTTCTGGGGGTGTGTTCTGACAGCGGAATTCAAGAGAATAGTGCTTTTAGAGGTTAACAAACAGCCGTTGAAGTTATCTTAGCCGTACGGTGCAACAGTGAAAGGACAATCCCTGTCAATTCAAAGCGCGGGGTCTCTAGTCTCTGGTCTCTGGTCTCTGAACTCTGTTCTCTGTCTCTGTCTCTGTCTCTAGCAGTCTGGAACTCTAAACTCTGGACTGTGTTCTCTGTCTCTGTCTCTGGGTTGGTCGATGACCGAAGAAATCACACTTAATGACGCACACTAAATAGTCCTCTGAAACCATTCTTGATCACGGTGATATGCCAATTTCACGCCTATACATGAATTCCGTACTCCGGAACGATTCTCTACATAGAATCATTGGCTATATCATTAAAGAACTCTATAGAGGATTGGTACTATATCCTGTAGTAGCCAGTTCGACTGAATTGAGGATACTCGAGCCTCAGACATGTTCAAACCAGTTCATTATCACTAAGCTTAGTGAGCCAAGCTATCAGAATGCTCTCCTGGAGGGATTCAGGACTCTACATAGCCTATCGAGTATACCCCTGGTCGCATCAAGGGACCTTACAAGCAGTTTTCTGATGAACCCGAATGCGTTTGAACATAAAAGAATGTACCTAGCGGCTGTCGCAGGCGTATTACATCTATAGCGAGTTCAATAATGATGACCGGACCACGGAACAGAACGTCCAACGTTCAGGAGGCAATACCCAATGCCCAAAACCCTAGAAATATCAAAGACTCCTAATTAATGAGTGCTTTGTGGGTCCCTGGCACTTCGGCATACTGCTTAACTGAGATTAATTACAACAGATCAAGGGATTGTCCATCTGCTATACATTCCAATCATAATTGATCTGGAAACTTAACGCACTCGCATGGACGCAGAATAATGCAGACGAGCACGGAACACGTCTGGCTGGATTGCCACTCATTAATCAGAGAAAACCCATAACCCAGGGTGAGGTAGAAATGCTGCCAAACCTTCCAAAATGTTCTACAGTGCCTGTAACAATTAAGCTTATTGTTTTCTATTTCATATCTACTATCTCTCGTATGTATCTAAACAATATAAATATGGTCGCACTTGTTCGTGGAGAAGCAAGAGGTCTCACCCCTGCTTCCACATGCAAGTCTGCAAGCCGTGATCAAGAACAGTTTCAGAGGGCTATTTAGTGTGTGTCGTTAAGTGTGATTTCTTCAGTCGTTGACCAACCCAGAGACAGAGACAGAGACCAGAGTTCAGAGTTTAGAGTTCCAGAGTGCTAGAGACAGAGACAGAGACAGAGACCAGAGTTCAGAGACCAGAGACCAGAGACCAGAGACCCCGCGCTTTGAATTGACAGGGATTGTCCTTTCATTGTTGCACCGTACAGCTAAGATAACTTCAACAGGCTGTTTGTTAACCTCTAAAAACACTACTCTCTTGAATTTTGCTGTCAGAACGCACCCCCAGAACACCCTAAAAGACGAAACTGTTCATTATCTATCTCATTCCACTTGTATTAGCTTAAGCTTATCGAATTGCGGCTAAGCTTAGTGAAAACAAGCCCACTATCTATATTAAAACCTACGAAAGTTTCTACCTTTTCAATGGCTTGCAGACTTGCATGTGGAAGCAGGGGTGAGACCTCTTGCTTCTCCATGAACAAGTACAACCGTATTTATATTGTTTAGATACATGCGAGAGATAGTAAATATGAAATAGAAAACAATAAGCTTAATTGTTACAGGTACTGCAGAATATTTTGGAAGGTTTGGCAGCATTTCTACCTTGCCCTGGGTTATGGGTTTTTCTCTGATTGACAAATGGCAATCCAGCCAGACGTGTTCCGTGCTTGTCTGCATTATTCTGCGTCCACGTGAGCGCGTTAAGCCTCCTGGATCAATTATGATCGGAATGTATGGTGTATGTACAATCCCTTGATCCATTGTAATTAATCTCAGTCAGGCAGTATGCCAAGGTGCCAGGACCCACAAAGCACTTGTTAATTATGAGTCTTTGATATGTCTAGGGTTTTGGGCATCGGGTGTCGCCTCCCAAACGTTGGACATTCCGTTCTGTGGTTCGGTCATCATTATTGGGCTCGCTATGGGTCGTAATACTCCTGCGACAGCCAGCTATGTACATTCTATAGGTTCCAACAAATCCGAGTTCATCAGAAAACTGCTTGTAAGGTCCCTTGATGCGACCGGAGTATACTTGATAGGCTATGTAAAGTCCGGAATCCCTCCGGAGAGCGTTCTGATAGCTTGGTTCACTAAGCTTAGTGATAATGAGCTGGTTTGAACACTTCCAAGGCTTGAATATCCTCAGTTTGGTCAAACTGGCTACTACGGGACATAGTACCAATCCTCTATAGGGTTCTTTAATGATATAGCCAATGATTCTATGTAGAGAATCGTTCCAGAGTACAGAATTCATGTATAGGCGTGAAATCGGCATATCACCATTGGAAATTACCAGGGGGAATGGGGATATTACAGAGGGACCATGGGATATGTTCAATTGTGGGAATAACTATTGGATCAAAATACTTGCCCAAGAACTTTCCTTTCTTGTCCTCAGTCCAAGAAAACCCAAGTTCTTGAGTCTTGACTAGATAATGTACTAGCTTCTCTTCTTCAGGCCATAGGAACCTATCTGGGTTAACATCCATTGCTGTCTTGCACTCAAGTGTGTAGCAAGAACCAGGGGAGAAGTTGGGTGGAAAAATAGGAAGGGTAGGAATATTTTTGAGAGGGTCTGTGGGAATCCAGCAGATGATTTGGTAATCTTCAGGAAGTGTAGTAGCTACTGGCTTGACTCGGTTGGCAACTTTCTTATAGGCATGGTTTGAGACTGTGTGGTTATAATGTGAGATTTCTGATAAGTTGATTTCATATATTTCTTGAGGCTGATGTAAAGGGGGGAATGGAGTACTTGTGAATGTGATTGGTGAGATCATGGACAGGGACAGGTTGATGGTAGAATTAGGAACATTCTGATAGGAAGGTGTGTTGTGTGTGTGGGAATTGGGTAAGGCTATGCTATCTCCTCGACTATGGTGAGCCAAATCATCGATATCTAAAAACCCAAGTTAGACTGGGCAGGAGCCTGAGTTCTCACTATGGTGGGGATTGTGATAGTTTCTTGGGTATTAGGATCGAGGAGGGTGATATGCGAGTTGCTGTTGGAGTAATGAATTGTCTGGGCCTGGGTCAGGGTAAGGAATGGTCATCCTAGCAGCATTTCATAAGGTGCATTCTCAAAGACCTGGTGTTACACTGGTTAGGTGTCTGCAAAGACCAATGTGATCTACAACAAGTTAAACATTGGCCAGTGCGAGCAAGTCTAAGGCAATGCCAAAGAGCAGGAACAAATATGGTGTATAATAAGACAAAGCTAGGGATTACAAGTAATACCTAAGTCTATATATACTGCTGGGATGACTGGCATGTGATAAAAGAAAGAAACACATGCGAACTGGGCAGGAATCACAAGCCAAAAGAACACCAACCTATAGACAAGCAGTGGCATGTGATAACTAAATATAAACAGGCATTGACAATGGGCGGTGACATGTGATATGTAAAAATAGGATGGGCAGGCACATAAACAGGAAAATGGTAACACCTGGACTTGGATATAAAAGATGCTGCTCCCTATACAAACAGGAAGGTCTTGCAGTAGGCCTAGAGTCAGTTCCTTGGTGGCGTTAGTGGACTCCATCATGATACTTTGATCCCTAAGGAGAGGTAAGCCTAGTTTCTCCAAAATATCACGTCAGATTCCAATAACTTGTGATCCCTCATCCAGAATAGCCTCCACCATGACCTTTTCATCATAGATCTGGCTTGTCCTCAAAGTCAAGGTTGTAGACTGCTTTGGTGAGTTGATCAATATCCATTGCATTAGGGTCTGTTGCTTGATAGGGGAGTGGGACACAGTACATAAAAGCATTTCTTTTCCCTTTAAATGAGTGAGGGTGCAAAGTCATTGATAACAAGGGAGTTCCTCAAGTTTGCATATAGTTGCATTGAGTTTGTAATATTTGATATGCTGTTTGAGCTTGCTTAAACCAGTCACTGAGTTTGTTTCCTGGATTGAGGTCAATTGTCTTGATTGCGATGGGGCAATCCAGCCCATTCTTGAAATAGTTGACCACTGTCACTCCATCTCCAAGGTCAGCCTGATAGGCAAGTATCTGGAACTGGGATATGTAATCATTGATATATTGTCCATTCTGTTTGAGGTGGTGGATTCTGTCCATTGCATCTGCAAGGACATTGTTTGGGGTGAAGAATGTATCAAGTCCTTTGAAGAATTTCTTCCATGTCAGAAGGGTCTGACTTCCATCAAGTTCCTTGTTGGATTCCAGGAATGCTCCTCTCCATGTTGTAGCAGGGCCAGTGGACATGTATGAAAGGGTGAATTGTATCTTGGTCTTGTTATCAGAAAAGGCTCTGGGCTTTGCATCAATGTATAGTTGTACTGTATCCTTCCAGAGGTGATAGTAGTCAGTTTCTCCATTAAAGGTTGGGAGTGTATTGATCTTTGCAGAGGAGGCCATATTGTCAGTGTCAGAGGTTGCAGGTTCCTTGTTGGAAGTGTAAATAGACCCAGTAATGGGGCTAACTTCAGGTAATTCAGGTTGTACAGTGAAACTGGATTGAGGCAGTGAGTATACCAGTGATCCAAGTGATGATGTGAAGGGTGAAAATGTCCTTGAGGGTTCCTGTTGTGAAGTGCTGTCACGAGTTCTTGTACTTGGTGAGGGTTGAAGACTGAAGGATGGGACAGATGTTCTATAAATCAGCTCCCCAAGTTTTGAGTGGTAGAGGTGGCAGTTCTTTTAGGTGGTGGTTGTTTAGGTAGGAATTGAAGAACTGATGCTGGGGGTGCTGGGTATCCTGGGTCTTCTGTTCAATGTTGAATTCTCTCAGTTGGTTGTATAGGGTACAGTGTGGAACCAGAGGGTGAATGAGTGAGGGGTTTAGGTTTTGTTTTCTTTTTAGGGTCCATGGTGGAGGGGGTATGAAGTCAGGTTCAAAGTCAGTTGTCAACCAGTCAGAACTGTTAGATTCTTTGTAGTCAGTGGCAAGGGGGTCATTTCAGTTTGTAGACAAGATGTAGAGGGAAGAAGTTGAAGGTGAAGGTGGGGGTGAAGGTGAATAAACAATGCTTGCAGGTGCATTATCTCAATCAATGCTTGAAGGTGCAGATGACCTATATACAACACTTATGGGTGCATTATCCCAATCAACACTTAAAAGTGTGGATGACCTATCAATGCATTCAGTGCATCTAACCAAGGGTGCAGAGGGTATGGTGGCCTGCCCTACAGGGGTGTATCACTGGACAGTGACAAGGCATATCATCAGATACAGTTGGCACTTGGATAGTGATGAAGCATATCGTCTACTGGTGTGGAAGAGTAGTGACAAGGCATACCAATGCCACAGGGTGTACAATGGAGGTTGTCCAAAGGAAGCTTTAATCTAATGTTATGATCCTTGCTCTTTCTGTATCCAAAGATAACTGGAGAAGGCCTTCAATCACTCTACAAGGTATCTGAGATGGTTGGCCTTGCAGAGCTTAGTGGATCACACTCAATGAGATAACAAGGGAACACACCAAGTTAAGGCAGAGAGGTTAACAACTGCTGTTAACAAGATTAAAGCTTAAGGCTTTAATCTCTACTTGTACAAGCCTTTATATACCTATGAGATACCATATACTCATTATAGGTTATTGGGCTATTCTACTTTGTCCTGCACAGCCTTGACCATGATGCACATCCTAGCTGATGGCATCCTACTGCTATTTCTATCTTACAATGAGTCACTGTCCTCATTCTCCATTCTACTACTGTGTGATGTTCCATCACTTTCCTCTGACTCATAATTCTCTTCTCCCAATTCTCACTCTCCACTCTCTCGGTGCTTCCATTCATGCCAGAGGTTGGATCAGTCAATCCATAGCTGTCTTCTTCATCCTCGGGGTATTCCAGAATATCCTCCAAGGTTATCTCCATCTCTGCATCTCTCACCAGATCCTGCATGGCATTGTAGTATTCCCCTTCTTTGTCTTCATATTCCTGGGCTCATAGCTGGTCTGTGGTCTCTTGTACCCATCTTGTAAAGTCAAATACTTGTTTCAGCTCTTCTCTGTCTGGACTGTTCATAACACCTTCCCTAACATGTTTGTATAGGGCTACTTGGTTTTGTAGGATTTTAGCTATTTTGTTACCACCTAGTTTGCAAATAATACATCTGCCATTTGCAAATATGACCATGTATCCAGCTTCATCAAGTTGTCCAATGGATATGAGGGTATACCCAGCCTCAGGTAAGTACAGGACATTGGATAAGTGCAGTTTTGAGGTAGTACTGCTATTTAGTAAGTTAAGGATTATGTTGCCAATCCCAATCACACTGAAACTCTGTTTGTTAGCAGTCTTATGGGGTTGAGGGGGGATGCTCTGCAGTTTTATGAAGGCATCTTGATATGGTGAGATATGTCTAGATGTTCCTGAATCAAACAATTCAATGTGCATATGGAGGTTCTGATCTTGAACCTGCCCTATGAAGACTTTGCTGTCATTGGAGGTGGCATAGACCTCTTCTAGTAGGTCTGTCTCTTTGAAATTGGGGAGATCTTGATCTAATTTGCTTACTTCTATAGTAGCAACAATTAGGATGCCCCAGTCAGCATTGTCATCCATTTCCACCATCAGGGCTTCATCCTTGAAGTCATCCATGACTGCATTCATGCTTGCTGGCTTAGGTTTGGATGCTTCCTTTTTCAAAGCTTTGGGTGCTGACTTGTCTGCTCCCCCTTCTTTCTTTGGTTTGCAACACTCATATGTGTAATGGCCTGGGATTCCACAGTTGTGGCACTTGCCCCTTTTGAAGTTCCTCTTTCCTAAACTCTTTTGGCTACTCCCTTCAACATTCATGGCTTCATCATTGTTGTTTTTGGTAGGACCTTTGGTTTATTGCTTCAACATTGGTCCCACTCATCACAAATTAGGATGGTCAAGATTTCAGGGTTTATTGTGAAGGAAGGGGCAGCATGGACATGAGCAAAGGATAATTGTGCTGAAGCATATGATGCCAACCAGCAAGATAGGGAACCTATGACCATGCTTCTGTAGTCATCATTGCTGATGGTAACTCCAACTGTTGACAGCTCAATGTGTTTTGTACATAAATCATATAGGAATGCTTGGACATCTCCATGTTCTGGACACTGTGTTCCCATGAACTTGCATCATAGTTGTGCCTGTAAGAAGGTGCCTATGTAAGTGTATTCTTGTTTCACCTGGTTCCACATAGCTATAGCAGTGGTGATGTGGGCAATGATCATAAGGGTGGAGTCAGGTAACTGCTGGGTGAGTAGGGCATATACAATGCATTCATCATGGTCCCACTTCTCAACCATTTCAGCTGTGATAGGAGATGGGGTTGTAGTGGGTGTCTGTCCCTGTGTGATTATAACAGCAGCTATCATGTCTGGCAGCTGGAGGTGTATCTTAGTACCATCAAAATGGCCCCAGAGCCCTTTGCCCTGGATGGCTGCTTCAAACCTGAGCATGAAGATAGCCCAGTTTGATCCTGCCAGGTTGAGGTTTGGAACAGAGGAAGGGAGGATGTCTGATGTTGTGGAGCTCATTGTGTAGATTTAGCAACAGTCAGGACTCATAACCTGTAAGAATAAAAAACTCAGTCACTTGCTATATGTGCAAGTACTGAGGAAAGCCTAACTACATGTCCATGCTCTAGCTAACCAAAATTCTACTGAATAATAATATAAACAAGCAAGTAAGTAAATTGTGAGATCACAATTTGAGTAATGAAGCCTAAATCCAAACAAAATACCAAGTAAAAGTCCAGCCAATATCATCTCAATTGTCCACTGGCTTGTGGAAATCCAACATATGTTGCCCCATCTTGCATGTTGCCTTTTCAAGTTCTTGCGCCTACACACTGTTCTCAATGGTGGCTGCAATGGGCTTACTATTTGTTATCAGAAATCTAATCAGAGGGACAGTTATTTTTAGTCTACATTCCCATGTCACTATGAAACAATCAGTAGTGTACATCAGAAGGACTATTCTTAGTTTATGCCTCATGTTCCTTATCTCTGACTTGTAGTTACTCTGGTCCAGACTATTAGAGTAGGAGCATAGCCACACTCAGGAGTATATAAGGATACAGTACATCACCTTGTATCCTTATCTTAGTGTTATAAAGTTCTTGCCTCCTATGACTCTTTGCCTCTAAACCAGCTGGACTATAGTGCTCCATTGTCTCCAAGTCACACTTAGTAGGACAGGACCAAGTTTGTATAGACATCCTGTGTCGAAACCCATGCTACTCAAGAGCGAAACCCCTAACTCAGGTAACACTATTGGCATCAAGTGTGGGAAGCTTGGAAGCAACATGTCTGAGGATGGATGCAACAGGAGCATAATGAATTTGCTACCACTGCTACTGTACCCTACTGTTAGGGGAATAAAGGGCCTAGAACCAAGTTGATAATCAAGTGAGGGGCTTTACCCCTCATCCTGTGCCTATATACTACAGACAGTGTTATAAATACTACAGAATGTCATGGAACATCAGAGAACAACTAGTTACAGCACAAGATCAAGTTCTGTCTAAGAATATCCATTAGGTAACCTACATCAGAAGAGAAGTAAGAATAGATGAGTGGCAACCTATTACACCAGTTAGATACACTGGGTGATCAGTATGCTAAGCCCACTAGGATTGGGATCTGGCTACCCAGCTGTCCCCTTACACCTACTGCACTACTGCACATGTATGTTACAGTAGTGTCATAGTAATGTGGTGGTAATATGTAGTAATGTAGCAGTAGTATACAATAATATAAGTACAATATACAGTAGTATAGTGGTTATTTATTGACTAAACTAACCACTCCTACATGACATACCTCAGAGAAATGTCAAATGAACCTCAAGTTGTCAATTTCCATAAATGGAAATATCAGAAACTCAGATCAAAAGCCCTTGGATTGACAATATCCCCTCCTCCTGACTTGAATTCATCCCCACTCTATTCCTTGGCAATTGATCTGGGCATGCTCTGAGAATATTGAAGGACTGTAGGATATTCTAGATGAACAGTAGCTAGCAATTTCCATTATGCTTGTATTCCTTCATCCTCATATTTCTCCCCTCTCCGCTGCTTTCTTTAATATTTCTAGAGGATACATGAGCTCCACTATCACCAGAGTGTAAATACCCTATGTATTTTGTAGGGACCTTATTTAATTCACAAAGCTTAACCCATATTTGAAGTTGTCTCTTCCTCTTTCTCTCTTTTGCTCTATTTCTCTTTCCCTGCCTTGTTTTGCCTCACCTTGACATCCCTTTATCATCTCAAGTTGTCTCAAGTCCATATGTTGAGCAGTTTCTATTAAATTGCTCAATTTTGTTGTATTTTCACCACTACACCTACAGTGACCTACAAAACTGTTCCAATGTTTTGTACTGTTGACTTAAAGTAGTAATAGCTCAATAAATAAAATAGCTAAATTTGTGAATATATTAAAAAACATAGCCAAATATGTCATATCTGACCCTGCAAAGTCGCGTTATGTAATATTATCAAATGAGGCAATTATGAATTTTGTAAGCATTTTAAGTCATTGGAACAGTTTTGTCAATAGTAATTTTTGATACTAATCCAAGCAATCACATGACTCTGTTGATTGTGAATCAACAAGGTCATGTGACCACGTGTCTTTGACATATAAATAGATGTGCTGACAGCCATGTCCCATCATTCTCAACCCCCCTACCTACTATGAAGCCATTATCTTCTACTCTAAAGCAAACCATTTTCTCTATGCTAAATTCTCATCATTCCTATACTAAAATTGAGGCAATTACTGGTGTTGGGCACAGTACCATATCCAGGCTAGCCTCTAAAAATTGTTCCAGCCTTACCAAATCACTTGGAGGATGTCCTTTAAAACTCTCTACCACTAATATCTGGCATACTATCTATCTTATCTCTGCTGGCAAGGCTAAAACTGCTGTAGATATAGCCAAATCTCTTGCTTCCATCATTGGGACATCAGTCTCTTCGCAGACTGTGGCAAGGCATCTCAAACAGACAGGAATGAAGGCTGTAGTCAAGCAAAAAAAGCCTTTACTCTTTGACAAGCATAGGAGGGCTAGGCTGGATTTTGCTCTGACACACCAGCATTAGACTGTGGAGGACTGGAAGCTGGTTGTATGGTCTGACGAGATCAAAATTAATTATTTGGGGTCAGATGGGAGGAAGTGGGGATGGAAAAAGAAGGGAGAGGGGCTTAGTGAAAGATTGGTCAAGGGAACTCTGAAATATGGAGGAGGATCAGTGATGGTTTAGGGTTGTATGCTGTGGGATGGCCCAGGCTATGCAGTGAGGATTGATGGAAGGATGGATGCAGAGTTGTTTGTGCAAATTTTGGAGGAAGATTTTAAGAAGAGTCTCTGGTGGTACAAGCTTAAACCCTGAGATATTATCCTCCAGCAAGATAATGACTCCAAACACAAGAGTACATTGGCCAAAGAATGGTTTCAAAAAAATCATTTTAGGCTCCTAACCTGGCCAGCATAGTCACCTGACCTCAATCTCATTGACTACTTATGGGATTATGTGAAGAGAAAGCTGGGAGAGTATGAATCTTGCCCCAAGGGTATGGAGGAGTTGTGGCAGAGGGTAGAGAAGGAGTGGGATGCTATTCCAGCTTCTGAGTGTCAGAAGTTAATTGAAAGTATGTCTAGAAGAGTAGCAGCTGTACTCAAAGCCAGGGGAGGCTACTCTAAGTACTAGAAATAATAGGATAGCCTAGTATAATATGTCATTGACAAAACTATTCCAATGAATTAAAATGCTTACAAAATTCATAATTGCCTAAGTTGGAAGTATTACATAACACAACTTTGCAGGGTCAGATATGACATATTTGGCTATGTTTTTAAATATATTCACAAATTTAGCTATTTTATTTGTTGAGCTATTACTACTTTAAGTCAAAAGTACAAAACATTGGAACAGTTTTGTGGGTCACTGTACATAAACTGGGTAGAAGCCTCAATAACAGACAGACATTGTGATGCTTGCATATCTAAACTCCCAAATACCTCACCTATTATCCTCTCAGTTCAGAAACCCTGGTAGTAGTGTTACAGTAGTGTACTGTACCCTGGCAGCAGTGTGGCAGCAGTATACAGTAATGTCACAGTAGCATGCTGTAACCCTGGCTGTAGTGTGGTGATAGTGTGCAGTAGTGCACAGTAATGTTACAGTAGTGTGGGGGTAGGATACAGTATTCCTGGCAGTTATGTATAATAATATGTGGCAGGCTATTAAACTATGGCATTGGAGTAACAATAAGTGTTTATTAGCAGGTATTAACATTGATCATAAGTATATAAAGTCTATAGTGTTAACATAGGGTGGCAGTAGTGGGTGATAGGTGGTGGTACCACATATGGTACATTCTTAAGGCCCCATTCCATCCACCACCATTTTTTCTGATAATCAATCTGCTATCACACTTTCCAAAGACCATCAGTACCATGTATGAATGAAATACATTGACATTCACTACCACTTCATCCATTGGATCATTGAGGAAGGCAAGATCCAGCCCATTTATTGTCCTACCAAGGATATGGTAGCTAACATCTTTACCAAGGTCCTCCTCCTGCCAAAAGTCAAACATTTCACATGAGAACTCAGACTTGCTACAATTTGAAGGGGAGTGTCAGGCTCACAAATGCATGCCAAGTTCCAGTCTCCATTCCAGTGGCATTCCTCTTCCACCTTCCACTTTTGTTGCATATCCCACTCTTAATTACCAATGCACAATCTCTGCTTTTTCTATGACTTTTCCACTATGCCTTAAACATGCTCCTCAGCTTGTTAACCTCTTGCTATTATGCTTATTGTTCCCAGATAAGTGTGTATACTGTAGTGTTTGATAAATAGTGTACTATCTGTAGTTCCACTTCAGCTCTCATGACAAGACTGAAGTGAGTATCCTATTCATATTCCTAATTATTGTACTAACTCTTTCATGTAGTCTATCTCAGTATTCTACAATACCTCCCAGCCTGCTGTTAGACACCTCAGCACCCACATTATGAGCTACTGAGGTGAGTAGAGTTTTCACATGTTTTTCCTACTATGATACTTATGCCTATGTTAGACTTGGATATTCTACACAGTGATTGTTGATCAACTCAAGCTAGTGACTAGTGATCAGTGTGTCACTGATACTATTGACTCTACTCAGTTCAACAGTTAATATGCATGGCCTCTGCAATCAAAAAAAGAGTGAGAGTACAAGGTAAGAGTGTTCATTACAATCAGTCATGACAGGTCATGCTATCTACTGTGTACCGAGGAGCACTGGCCACAGAGCTGGGTTGATAATGTTTAAATGCATGCTGGATGGGGAATGATGAAGGTGGCTCCTTCTCCCTGAACCTGAGTGGTATGACTGTCCCATGGGAGGAATAACTCCATTTCAGCATGAATTATGAGGGCTGCGGACCACTAGACCTCTCACGGTCTCTTACCTGCATCCGTTTGGTCCAGGGTTGGCCCATAGTTATGTAGCACAAACGTAAGCCCTGATCCTGGTAAAGGCAGCATCTGTCCCTCTGCAGGTATCACCCTATGTGTTGGATGTTGCGGATTGGGCTTCTCCCGCTTCGGACTCCCAACCCCTCCTGAGCTTTTGTGGCTTGTCCTTCATTCCTGCTTTTTTACCTCTCTTCTTAACCACCGCGCCCCCAGCCTTCTCTCCCGGCCCCTTGTGATGTTGTTTCATGCAGGTATTTGCTCTACTGAGTACTATTAACTTCCAAATCAATAAATCAATGGACACAAGGACCACTGATGGCAAGTGCAGGCAAGTAGTGAGTGTAGAGGTCCCGTGTTTAGATTGTAGAAGATTAGAGTACAGTAGGTCGCTTTTCTGACCTAGTGCGATGCCAACAGCAGAACTGAAGGGTTGTTATACCATCCATCAGTGGGGCCAAGATGATTTTGAAGTTGTTTGCAGCTCATTTGGAATGCGGTGGGGCACCCTGATGACCGAGTGATGCATGGTTGGGGACGGTCACGCGGTGATGCAACTGTTCCCAACCCCTTTTTTGTATTTTAACGTCCCAGAGGTCATTCCCCATACCTCTACTACAGGTCGTGTTATGATCCGTGCTCCTTCTGTATCCGAGGATAACTGGAGACGGCCTTCAATCACTCTACAAGGTGTCCGAGACGGTTGGCCTTATAGAGCTTAGTGGATCGCGCTCAATGAGATAACGAGGGAAGACGCCAAGTTAAGGCAGAGAGGTAAACGACCGCTGTTAACAAGATTAAAGCTTAAGGCTTTAATCTCTACTTGTACAGGCCTTATATACCTATGAGGTGCTATATACTCGTTATAGGTTACTTGGCTGTTCTACTGGTCGTGCGCAGTCCTGACCATGATGCACATCCTGGCTGATGGCATCCTAGCGTTATTTATATTACAATGAGTCAGTACTCTCGCTACTGCTGTGCGATGTTCCATCGCTTTCCTCTGACTCATAATCTTCTTCTCCCGATTGTATCAGGTCGAGCAATGTTACTAGGGCGGCGGCCCCAATGCCCTGCATGAGGTGCACCACCAGTGCTCACTCCCCATACAGTCCAGCAAGGAAACGCTATTTGAGTAGTCACCGTCCTCCCCTGCCCTCTACTTTGTCCTCTGGCTGACTGGATGTCACATTCTACTCGTCCTGGCTCATCACCGTTGGTATGGGTGGTGGCGTTCCTGTTCTTGCTGCTTTGGGCGGCCGTCATTTGACCCCTTTGATGGGGTTCCCAACCCCCAGTGAGGTGTTGTGCGGACGGGGATAATAAAACATATTTATGTGCCTCTCTCGATGGGTTTGCCGGCCCAATGGCCATGTGGGGTCCCATAGCCAGCAAACTGAGTTACTGCCAAAAAAACCGTTGCTTGTTTAGCTGGAGGAGATGAAACAAATGATGATCCTGCTTTTTTTTTCTATTTTTTTGTATTCTGCATTTATATACTGCAACAAGCAAACTAGTGCTAAGTCGCGGTGAGCCCACTATATCAACAGACAGGGCCCCATCACGTGGTGGAATATCTATAGGGATAAAAGTTCAGGAAATGCCTGTAAAGGTTTCTAGCAGTGTGGTATGTCCTACATGTCAAAGGTGTGACGTCTGTATTGTAAAGTGGCAGTAAGTGGAAAAGGCAAGAACATACTAATAAAAGGAATATAAGAATTGTTGTAAGAGCCAGATGGAGCGGGTGGGCCATCAGTCTTGTATGGGCCCTTCTGGCTCCTCTTCCCCTGGAGCATGGTCAACGTGTGGGATCTCATTGATAGCTGGGTGGTGTCGTTGTGGTGGGCCTTTGCCACAGGCACCAGATATCTCAAGGGAGGATGCTAGTGCCAATATACCATCCTTAGTACCCAAGATGTCTTGGAGGTAGAGGGGGTTGGAGATATCTCTCAGGATGTGGCAGGTGCCGTTCGTATAGAGGGCAGGTGCAGAGTACGTGTTCGTGTCTCTGTCGTTCACATGGTCCTGCTGTGGGCAAGTCAATAAAAATCTTAAACCAGCTGATCTACAGAAAACTAGCTTGATCAGCGCTGAGAATGCCACATTCCGAGACGACTTTATTAAGTTCACATCATGGCAAGAGGGAGTTAACTGTGGAGTTTCAGATGAGGAGTGGGAAGACTTGGGGTCAGGTGAGGAGGCTTTGGAGGTTGTGGAAGCCACCCACCCGGTGACTGAGGTTCTTGCACGGATGGATGTTGAACCTACTTCAGGTCCATCAGTGGATGTATTCAGTGCTTCGATGAGACCGGGGACATTGAGCATAGGGCGAAAATTGGCTTTACAACCCAAAATTTATCTCAATCATTTTTGTGAGTCTGAAGAATCGGTCTGACAGTTTTGATATATGACCAATCCATTCATTTGCGTCAGACGGGTAGGTGATCTGCTTGCTGTGGCTGCTATTATACAAAGTTGGCTGTGACTAAGCACTTAGCACCACAGTCTGAGCGTATTTTACCGTTCAATTTGCTTGCATCGTAGACATTATAGACATATTTTACCCAGAGTCCTTGAGCACCCTCTTCCCAAACACCACTGGCATAGTTACCGTTCTTTCTTCTCGGAGCATCCACAACTTTTATTTTTACTCACGTTACCTCGGTTGACCGTTTCCCTCCGCTTCCACCTGCGGTAGTGGAACATAGCCGGAGCAACCATACAGCAAAGACTCTGCTACCATAAAATGTAACCAAGCACCCGCAAGACAAAACGAGAATATCATGCCCCATATTTCCACACTATAACTACCAAACATAATAACCGATGGTTTTATACTACCACATTCATGCTGCTCGGCGTGGTATCAACTATTAACCGCTCCCAAATGCCTCAACATGCAACGAAATCGTCGGTCCACCTCTTAAGATATCAACAACCCGCGGCTGTCGGATCGTCTTGCGAACGGCACCCGCAAGCGCATGCGTTCCGCAAACTTACAACCCACCAAAACAGTGAGAGATCAACATCACAAAAAACAAATAAGCAGACATACCCGTAACAGCCATCGCATCCTTGGCCAATGCAATTTCACCTCTGATCAGGTCCTCCAAATCGGCACGGCCTTGATGTGTTTTGACAATCGGCAAGGTAAGGACATGACCTGCATCCTTGGTACCACTCGACGGGCCCGCCTCGGCTTCCTTGTGCTCATCAACGGAGCCCGAGTGTTTCTCGGTTCCAGAAGCGGTGTCGTCGTCGAGGGATTCAATATCGGGGGTTGATCCAGGGGTGGTTGCACCTGTGGTGAAGATATGGATGTTGAGAATGAGGCCCGGAGGAAGATCTTGGAGTGTGTTGAGAAGCTCAGCTTGGATCCAGTCGATGTGGTCTGTGTATCATATTTAATGAGCAGCCGCAAAGGGAAGCGCTGTGGGTTTAGCAAGGTGCTCACCTAGATTCCGGACTGTCCACGCAAAGGTGAGTCGGCGACATGCCAGCCCTTGGGTCTTTGAACGTCTAAACATAATTCAGTACCCGTATATATATATAAATATAAAACCTCTACTCACTCGATCAAATCCATAAACAACGGCAGTGTAAACGCAATCCCAGATCCACCAGCGAAGAGCAATACCGTGTCGTATCCCACAAACAGGGGCGGTGAGCTGTACGGCCCATCGACAAGCACTCTCACCGGACCACCAGCCTCGACGGCATTAAGCAACCTTTTAGTCAATCCATCACGCACCCGGATAAAGAAGGTGAGATGTTTCCGACCACCATCTTGGGCCCGCTTGGTGTTTATAGTCGCAATGGTAAATGGGTGCGCCTCGAGTGGGGAGGCCGATATTCCAGGAAATGTGAGATAAACGCTTTGTCCTGCTCGCCAGTTGAACAGAGGAGGACTTGGGATTGTCAATCGAAGGAAGTGCGTTGTGAGGAGGTCGAATTTGACACCTTGAGCGTTAGCGATCGTGGTGCTGGTCGTTTTATTGCCGTCAGTTTGTGCGGTTTTGGTACAGGCAGAGATGACCAGACGGAGCACGCGGATGAAGCGGTCGAGACCCCAGAGGAGGAACGACGGCCAGATGTAACTCCCGAACCTGTGATTGGCTTGCGTAATTGATTCTTACGACTGATGGTGTGAAGAGGAAGGCTTACTCTAGACTGGCAGCATGGAAGTATGCAGATAGGAGACATATGCTATCCGTAACTCCATCAGCCCCATTTCCATTAGCGGCCTTTTCCGAGGAATCCTACTTACAACACCAGGACGAAATGGACAATTAGGAAAAATTCGTATGCCCTGTCCCTGACGGGCCGGATGGAAACGATAGCGAGCAGAGTCAAGGCTACACCTGCGACGATACCCGCTTGCATCTCTGGGACGGTGACAGCGACCTTTCCCACGAGTCTGTATATACAATACAGTGTCGGTAAGAACGCTTGAGTGTGTGAGTTCGTGTAATTTACCCTAGGTCCGCCTGATAGAATTGGTGTTATTAGAGATATGTGTATTGAGAGGATAAAGGCCAGCCTACCCTTCCCCCGGCATGAAGCCAAATCAGTACGACGAGAACCCGCGCGGTCATACCATGTAAGTAAATGAGCTGTTATCCTTTGATGTGAGCGAGAGATTTGGTAGGACTGGCTGGCCTGACCTTGTCAAAACTGATGCCGGTAAAGTCTAGGTGACTGATCAGCGATTCCGGAACAGCAGAGGCACCCAAAAATAAAGAACACCCACAAGAGATGATATTATTCTTCATTCCCAATGCAGTCACCAAAGGCAACTTGGATTGAAACAATATTCCCAGCGATATTGGCATAATAGTGTGGATCAAACTTGACTCCCTTTGTCGAGGTTGCTGGACAAACGCCCCATCAGTTCTAGGCCTGTAAAAGCGCCCCAGGCTCAGGCTCGATCTTACTATTAATCAATGACCAAGCGAGACAGATAACGATGTACGTTGCTGTCAACAAGACTTCCATCATGTTGAGTGTGTACGACGTGCCAATGGTAATTGTCCAACGGAACGAGAGTGCGCGGAACGTATCATTGAGAGCCCAGGGGAGACGCGAAAGGGAAATGGTGCCTCGGGTGTCCGTGGTAGTAAGTGCCGCCGCCGCAGATGACGATGACAACGACAATGACGACCTGCCCCTCTGAGTCGCTGCCCGTAGGCGTCTGGAGCGACCGTACCCAAATGCAATGTTGACAAAATGGCATATGGAGACAAGAAAGATGAGAGACAGGAGGAAGTACCAGACTTGTATTGGGTAGGTCTTGGCATGGACGATGCGGATAGCGCGATCTGGATCGGGTGTTTGGGACCCAGGGGTTATGACGAGAACTTTGGTTGGGGAGAAGTTGACCGTTGGAGATGGGTTTTCCATTGTTGTTCTAGTGCTGGATAGCCGCCGCTGCTGCCCCTGAATTCAGGCCGGAGAGGCTTAGATGTAGGGAAGCAGTAAAAGCGAAGGACAATGAGACGCCAAAGCTTGGGATGGCTAGTTTGGAAGCTTTTTATACAAGTAGACGCGCAATAGAAGCAGGGACCGGATTGCACAAGGCAGGACACACGATTACCCCTCTTCTCCTTCCTGCCGGACCTCGGCTCTCGCCCTCCCACCTGCAATTTTTTGTCTTCGAAGATACGTAAAGATACGTTGGCACTCATAAGCGTTGTGGTGAGCCTGCCTATGGTCGGACTATCGTCTCATTTCTCCATTCATCCGGTTATTTTTGGCTTTATCAGATAAGTGCGTTGTTCTCGGCTGTTATCTGATAAATGGAAGACATCTTATCAGACAGGGGATGTTATCGCCATCTGAGGAGTGAGAGAGATATGCCCCAAATAGGGTTAACGCACTTCATTGTTTGAGATGAAGGAACGTAGGCATCAAAAACGTGGAGGGATGGAAGGCCCTTGGAGCGGTCATAAGGGTGCAGCGGTATAAGGCTGACCCCGTAATCCAACCACGTGGCGAGGTGTTGATATATATATGCAGAGGTCCTTGTTGCGAGCCGAGGGGGCGTTTATGCCGCCGTGAAGTGGGCGCGTACATGAGTAAAGGCACGAGTTATACACTTAGGTGGCCCGACCATAGTTCCGTGATTCGCCGTCTAGCATCAGCGCTTGACAAGCCTGCTGCGTGGTGATCATGGAGATTGAACGCCGTTGGAATAACCTGCCGGTAGATTCAGGCTCTCACTCAGTCGACTCAACAAGTGAGGTCGCGGTAGTGGTTAAAGAGTCGACGGGTTGCTTTCTGATTTGGTGTGATGCCAAACTCAAGATCTGTTATACCATCCATTAAGTGATTTTGGGAAACGTGGTGGAGCACCCTGATGATCGTATTGGAATGAGTGTTATCGGCAAACTGACGGAATGCCGATGTCCGGATCGCCTGATTACCTTGTGGTGGCGGCCATGTTGTACGCAGGATATACGCGTAGTCTGCACTCTGAGTCCTTGTCCGTTTACCTCCTACCCCCGTCATCGTCGTCTCTTCAACCACTCCTGGTAGTAGTCGTGGTATCTTGCGGTTAGTCATTCCCTCATTCCTTCGTTTGCAGCATCATTGAATCTTGGTAATCGTACCATAGTTCTCTTACCACTGTTCTTGATGGGTGCTTATGATAGGCTCGCTTGACGGGAGCTTGGAAGCGATATGTCTGAGGATGGATAGGACTGGTTCGGAATCCGTGAACATTCTTTGCATTTGACGATGTCACCAGGTGAGAGGCAGAAGTGCTTGGAGAGGTCAATGTAGCCTTCTTCCTTCGACGCGGAGACGATGTCCTCATTGCGACTTACAAAATGCGTTGCTGGATGGAGTGGATATGATGACTCCGAGATGCAGACCGTGCCTCCTGTGTCGTCATATTCGAGCTGTGGGAGATTATGAAGACTAATTGTTGATTGAAGAGGCAGACGAACGGCTACATGTGTACTAGATGTCACACGTCACCTCCTGTACAATAGATTTCGGAGGACGAAATTGTAACGAGCCTCGGATCAAGGACCTCGGAGCGCTCGTGCCCAAGGGTCCATCAAACCCTCCGCAGCCATCATTTGACCCCCACTTTCGACAACCTCCTCGATCCGCTTGTGACCTGACCTGTCCTTGGATCGAGATATTTTTCTTCATTACTAGTCCCTTCCCTGAGCGTGATCACGGATTCGCATTCTCTTATTTTCTATGTCTCGCATACAACCTCTTTTGCCTATCCACTTTCTGCTCCCTAATCCTTCACTAGCGTAGTGGAGAATTTTTTCTTACATCACTCGCTTCACCCACTCCGTCCCTCAGAAGTAGTCTGATAGTTTCCTTGGATCTCATTTTCCTCCTTTTCGAACATAGCAAAGAAGTAATTCACAGGTATTCTCACTCGTATATAAATCATGGCTCTCGGCGACTCATTCGCTAGTTAATACAGGAACAGACCTTTCGTCTACCCCTATCCCTCAATCCCTCTCTCTTTTTGACAACGAGTTCCCCGGTTTTTGAAGCCAAGTGGTCGTTTCGCCGATCACGCTTACACCCACCCTCTTTTCGTTTCGTTTGCGTTTCGACTGCAGGCGAGTCTCTCGCTCTTCGAAACCCCTTGTAATTGTGCAAAAGCTGTTGAGGCCCTGGATAATTGAAGTATATATTATACTCATTCAGGGGGATTGTGACGGATTATTTGCAAACACCACAAGCCGTTATGGCACTTGATCAGGGATTCTAATGGGTTGCAACAGAAATGAGGATTCGGTGATAATAGCGAAACCATAATCAGATCAAGGCTGGAATAGATCCTACATACTTATCCGCGCACCTCACTTATTGGGTGGGCTAGTTCCAAGTTATAAGGCCGTTTAGTTTGCTTGTGTCGTGGACAAAATAGAAGCATTTTACCCAGTCGCGAGTCCTTGGGCTTCCCCCTCCCAAATACCCCCTAGCACAATTGCGTAGTACAGTACATATTTGCGCTTCTTTCTTCTAGGAACATTCACTTCTTGGTTCAGTCCCGGGGACCTCGCACTTTCGCAGCCTGCTGCCCCGCATCTTCGGAGACGGCCGGCATGATGCTTAGGTAAGAGGTTTGGATAGACGAAAAAAGTCGTGGTATAAAAGGCTATACGCAGTGGGCCGGCCCCTCATCAGCTACCGTGCTGGGAGGAATCCGGGTGGGAGGGATGTCGGAGAACATTATTAGCCGGTCCGGCAGACTAATTAATAGGGGGAGTCAGAGTAGCCGGTTTTGGGCCGGTTTTGATGTCAGACATCAATCAAGAGGGATCCGGTTTCAATGGTCGCCGTGTGAAGACCGTAGATCGATTTTCATCGTCGATCTATGACTCTCGTTCAGAACTCATGCATTAATTACCATGGATTTCGAGTAAGTAATAGAAGAATATAAAACTTTATGTTCAGCCATGACTCCACTGACTCCTCTCACCTTCCGATATGCCCCGCCACACAAAACGTCAAAAGCAGGCCACAGAACTCATGTACTATCACAAGGTTCAAGCCAAATGGAAAAGTCCGACATGGGGAGCAAATCCCGAGGACTATAAAAATCACAAAAAAAAAAAAAACCGAATGGAAGGCAGTACACGAAAAGCGAAACAACCGCTGTCACATCTCACCTTGCCCCCCTTTGATTCCGATCATTTTAATCTTCAAGTAATTGATGATCTTTTTGGTCCAGCTCAAGTTCTCGTGCCTTAACCTCTCGACCACTGAATCTGATGCATCATCAAGGATCAGACATATCACAGCTCTCTACTTCCTCGAGTTCTTGCTCAACTGCCAACGCCACCAGCACATGGAGGATAAAGGCCATTCTTGATCTCGGTTTCACCCGGTAAATTCTTCCAGCTATATTTGTGGTTATCTTCAGTCCCAACTTTTAGATCGAGCTGGTCAGGTGTCAAGGTAATTGTAGCTCAACACACCTGTGTCAGGACGCTTCACTTCGGAACTGTCCCTCTTATCAGAAATTTCCCTGTTTTTGGATGACAGGTGTATTCTTCTTTGGACCCTTTCGCTAAGACTCGTTGACATGTTGCGAATGGAAGGTTTCCCAGGATAAATTGACGAATGTACATTGGATGAGAGAAAGCGGACAAGGCAGAGGGGGAGTGTGCACACAAACCAAGTATGCAATCAAACCCAAGTAAACATAAACCGTAAAAAAAATACATAATTCGGATTTGTTGATGGTGGATCGGATTATTCCAAGAGTGGTCGGAGTGAAGTCCGATCATGATTCGATCTTGGGAAGGGTCAAACCACGCTTGATCGGATCATTTTGACCGACAGCATAACCGACCCAAACGGGCCACTCAAACTCCCCCTAACATATCCAATATATGTTTAGTTCATACTCCACAGCCATAAGTTAGGTGGTCGAATTCTGTTGCTACACGAGCCAAGACGTGTCAGGGCAGCGCTTAAGCCCCCTGATCTTCGCAAGGGCAAAACCCGCATGAGCTCCCCCCCAGCTTCGATTTCATTAACATAGAATGCTATCCAGCACCTGCAAGCAAGACAAAACGAGAATATCACGGCTTGTATTTCCACACCGTAACTACCAAACATGATAACCAATGACCCTATACTATCACATACATATGACTCTGCCCGGTATTGACTATTAAGTATTAACCACTCCCAAATGACTCAATATGTAACGAAATCGTTGGTCCACCCCTTAAGATATCAACCACCCGCGGCTGTCGGATCGTCTTGCGAACAGCAGCCGCAAGCGCATGTGTTCCACAAACTGACAACCCCCACCAATCAATCAGTAAGAGATCAACATCACCAAAAAAAAAAAAATAGCAAACATACTCGTAACAGCCATCGCATCCTTGGCCAACGCAATTTCACTTTTGATCATGTCCTCCAAATCCGCACGGCCTTGATGCGTCTTGACAATCGGCAAGGCAAGAATATCATTTGCGTCCTTGGCACTATTCGACATGCCTGCCTCTGCTTCCTTGTCCTCATCAACGGAGCTCGAGGGATTCTCTGTTCCTGAAGCAGTGTCTTCGTCGAGGGATTCACTGTCGGCGATGGATCCAGGGGTGGTTGCACCCGTGATGAATATATGGATGTTGAGAATGAGGCCCGGAGGGAGATCCCGGAGTGTGTTGAGAAGATCAGCTCGGATCCCACCGATGTGGTCTATGGATCATGTTCAATGAGCAGCTGCAAGGGGGAAACGTTGTGACGTTGAGAAAGGTGCTTACCTGAATTCCGGACTGTCCACGCAAAGGTGAGTCGGCGGCAGGCCAATCCTTGGGTTTTTGAACGTCTAAACATAATTAAGTACCCATGTAAAAAGGTAAAAATTTCCAAGGCTCACTCGATCAAATCCATAAACAACGGCAGCGTCAAGGAAATTCCAGATCCACCAGCAAAGAGCAATACCGTGTCGTATCCCACAAACAGGGGCGGTGAGTTGTACGGCCCATCGACGAGCACTGTCACCGGCCCACCAGCCTCGACGGCACCAAGCAACCTTTTAGTCAATCCATTGTGCACCCCTATAAAGAAGGTGAGGTGTTTCCGACCACCATCTTGGGCCCGTTTGGTGTTTATAGTCGCGATGGTAAATGGGTGCGCCTCGAGTGGGGAGGCCGATATTCCGGGAAAATTGAGATAAACGCTTTGTCCCGCTCGCCAGTTGAACAGAGGAGGACTTGGGATTGTCAATCGAAGGAGGCGCGTTGAGATGAGGTCGAGTTTGGCACCTTGGGTGCTAGCGATTGTGGTACTGGTCATTTTATTGTCGGTAGGTGCAGGTCTGGTAAAGAGGGAGATGACCAGACGGAGCACGCGGATGAAGCGGTCGAGACCCCAGAGGATGAGCGACGGCCAGATATAACGCCCGAACCTGTGATTGGCTTGAGTTGGTGATTCTTGTGATTGATGCTGTGAAGAGGAAGGCTTACTGTAGATAGGTGGTGTGGAAGTATGCAGATAGGAGACATATGCTGTTCGTGATTCAATCAGCACCATTTCCATTGCCCGCCTTGTTTGAGGAATCCTACTTACAATACCAGGACGAAATGGGCAATTAGGAAAAATTCGTATGCCCTGTCCCTGATGGGCCGGATGGAAACAATAGCAAGCAGAGTCAAGGCGGTGGCTGCGATGATGCCCGCTTGTATCTGTGGGACAGTGATAGCGACATCGTCTACGAGTCTGTACGATGCAGAGTCAGTAAGCATGCTTGAGTGTGAGTTCGTGTAATTTACCCTAGGCGTATCTGATAGAATTGATGCCATTAGAGATATGTATATTGAGACGATCAAAGCCAGCTTACCCTTCCCCCGGCGTGAAGCCCAATTAAGACGACGAGAACTCGTGCAGTCATACCATGCAAGTACCTGAGCTGTTATCCTTGGATGTGAGCGAGGGATTTGATAGGACCGCCTTGACTGACCTTGTCAAAACTGATGCCGGTTAAGTCTAGGTGACTGATCAGCGATCCGGAACAGCAGAGGCACCCCAAAACAAAAAAACACCTACAAGAGATGATATTATTCTTCATTCCCAATGCAGTCACCAAAGGCAACTGAGTTGCAACAATACTCCCAGCGATATTGGCATAATAGTGTGGATCAAACTTGACTCCCTTTGTCGAGGTTGCTGGAAAAATACCCCGTCAGTCCTGGTCCCGTAAAAAGTACCCCAGGCTCAAGCTTGATCTTACTATTAATCAACGACCAAGCGAAACAGATGGCAAGATACGTTGCTGTCAACAAGACTTCCACCAAGTTGATCGTGAACGACTTTCCGATGGAAATTGTCCAACGAAACAAGAGTGCGCGGAACGTATCATTGAGAGCCAAGGGGAGGCGCGAAAGGGAAATGGGGCCTCGGGTCTCTGTAGCAGTAGGTGCCACCGCCATAGAGGGCGATGATGACGACGACTGGCCGGTCTGAGTCGCTGCTCGCAGGCGTCTGGAGCGAGCATACCCATATGCAATGTTGATAAAGTGGCATATGGAGACGAGAAAGATGAGAGACAGGACGAAGTACCAGACTTGGATTGGGTAGGTCTTGGCGTGGAAGACGCGGATGGCGCGATCTGGGTCAGGCTTTTGAGCCCTAGGGGCTATGTCGAGAACTTGGGTTGGGGTGAAGTTGACCGTTGGAGGTGGGGTTGCCATCTTGGTTTTAGTGCCGGATGAGGCTTAGATGTGGGGATGCAGGGAAGGCGAAGGACAATGAGAAGCCGAAGTTTAGGCTGGCCAGCTTGGGGGCTTTTTATACAAGTAGACACGCAATAGAAGCGGGGACCAAGTTGCACAAGGCAGACCACACGATTACGGCTCTTCTCCTTCCTACCGGGGCTTCGCCTTTGCCCTCGCATCTGAATTTTTGTCTTCGAAGATATGTCAAGATATGTTGCCACCCATGGACTTGTAATAAGTCCGTCTATAGTCTGACTGTCGTCGCATTTTTCCGTTCATCCCCTGGGCTGTGGGTTATTTTTAGACTTGTCAGATAAATGCGTTGTTGTCGGCTGTTATCCCAGGAACTGGTAACACCAAAACAACGGAGGGATGGAAAGCCCTCGGAGTGCCCCAGAATGCGGCTGTATGAGGCTGACCTCGTTATCTAACCATGTGGCGAGATGTTGGTATACGCGCAGAAGTAGAGGTCCCCATTACGAGACAGGGGCGCTCATGCCACTGTGGCGTGGGCGGCCCACAAGGTTTGTATCTACATCAGCCCTTGCCATATTTTCATCCGCCATTACCTGCAGTTGGGGGAGGAATTCTCCACTCCATCAAATCAGACTCGTTCTCTTGGAGCATCTCCACAATCAAAATCACCGGGATAGAAACGAGGATGGACCGCGTGTCCTCCCGAGCCCCATGGCGGAGACGGCGAAAGGCACGGATTAAGTGGCCCGGCCAGAGTTCTGTAATTCGCCGTCTGGAACCAGTGCTTAGCAAGCCTACTTTGGGCGTAATTTATCACTTACTGACACGAGGGACTCGAGTGTCCTCTGCGTGGGAATTGTGGAGATTGAGCACCATTGGAATGACCTGCCGGTGGATTTCAGGCTCAACACCATGAGTAGGCTCTCACTCGGTTGATTTAACAAGTGAAGTCACGGATGGATTTCGGGCATGGTAGTGGATTGGTCCATTCGGAGTCGGTCAGATGATGGTAGTGGTCAAGTAGCTTCCGAGGCCTCATTGTGGGGTATTGAGGGGTTGTGCCAGTGCCCCAGAGCGAGCTCCAGTTCCTCGATGGGTAATCCATGCTATTTGGTTTTCGGAACAGTTCATTCATGTGCATAGCTACAGAGTCGACTACTTGCGTGGTGCTGTATACTAGGGGGGTGTTTCACAGGAAGCGCCGCGGCTGCTAGACTGGGATGCCGCGGACGGTCTCGCTGTTCATCAAGCAGTTAGAGCGAATTGCTTGAGGGTACCAGCTGGCTCAGGCTTACAGTGTACTTCCCCTATAATCCAGGCTGGGGTGACACCCGTATGGTGAGAACGTCAACTTGAAGAGAATTCAAGGTGATTGGGGTACACTCGACATCCATCTACAGTATGGGGTTGTTATATACCAATATCGCAGAGGATGCTGCTGTTACCTTTTGCACGCGCCACTCGAGTTCCCTAGCCAAATAGGGTTCTACAATGCGAGGCTCGAGACTCTCGAGGCCCGAGCGCTCGAGTATGACATCATTGGGTATGTCGACAAAGCCCTCTGACTTGGTGGGGCCCCTGTGCCGACCAGGAAGGATGGGTGTGTATGCAGAGAAAGAACCGACGCTGGATGGGCTGAGCAGCCAATCCTTGGGGTCTTCTGGGATATCACCGAGGAAGATGATGACAATGAAGCGTTCGGCAACTTCTCCAGGATCGAACCTTATACGGGCTGTGTACTCATAGGTGTTCCTCATGGTGAATGGCAGATGTTATGTGAAGGAGGCGGAGCAGGATGGTCGTGACCTACATCTCCCATAAGAGGTCTAGCCGCCCAACTCGGAGAGGTGCCGTGCGCGCTCTTGGGCGTCTATGTGCGCTCATTGACCGCCCGGCAACGAGGAAGTAGCGACCCCACACTGAGATTTATTCATCTGAGCTATCCTTTCCGCAGTTTGCTGTTAAGCCTGCAACCCGCAGAACCCAAACCCGCGTCGTTGGGGGGTCCGACTGCTGCTTACATAATTGCACGTGGAGTATCGTTTCATCTCTTCTTGTCTCTCTCTCATCTTCTTCCATTTTTCAGATCACCTTTTCCTCTCTCGACAACGAAAATTTCACCTGCTTTTGTCCACAGATCCTTTTCTCTGCGCTTTCAATATGCCCGCAGTTGACCAGATGGCACAGGTCGACACAGATCCTGACAGAGAGAAGGACAAGGAGTACGACGAGAAACACGAACGAGTAGATAAGTCTGCTCCCAAGCAGAAATCGCCCTCGTCCTCTTCGACGAAAGGTGTGTGCTCCTTTTCGACTGGCCGCTGTCTCTTGATTTAAACCATCTCTTGTTCTTCTTCCGTCAGCCAAGGACCTCTCGCATGTCCCGTGTAAATTCTTCAAGGTCGGCGCATGCACTGCTGGTCCATCATGTCCGTTCTCCCATGCAGCGGCAGAGCCCGGTGCACAGAAGGAGCCATGTGCATGGTTCATAAAGGGCAATTGCAAGTTCGGTCACAAGTGTGCCCTTGCACACATTCTTCCGGGTCAAAGCATGTCGATGGACCGCAAGAATAAGAAGGCCGCACAGCAGGCTAGTGCAGCCGCCGCTGCAGCAGGGGGTTCTGGGGGAAACGAAAAAGCTGGGAGAGAGGGGAAAAAGGGCAAGCGCCCAGCTTGGGGCGGCCATTCCAACAACGTCAGTGGACAAAACAATCCGCTACTCGCAGGAGGTTCGACAGCTCCTACCCGACTCTTATCATCCGGTACCACACCTCCTGCTGCTAACCGTCCACCTATGCACCTCAAAGCTTCCATATCTCCCTCCGCTCCCGCACCGCCCCTCAAGGACACCGAATTTGCTTCATTTGCGGCTTTGGATGAAATGGAAGGCGTGCAGCTTCCTGCTCCTCCCGCGCAGGGCAGATCTCAAGGCCAAGAAGCTGATGCCCCCACCGCCTCCACCAGAGATAGTCAGGGTCACACCAAATCCACCCCTTCCCCTGTCCCTTTGCCGACGTCTGCCCCTCGCCATACCAGTGCAATGCCACCATCCGATTTTGGTCCTATAGGCTCGCCCCCTAGTGTTAGTCGAAATCAGCATCAGGGTTCCCTCAATGGCGGCTCTCTCACCCCTGGTACATCACCGCGCGGACCTTCTCATCTAAATGGGGTCAATTTGAGCACATCGCCGAACACTGGTCCTGGTTTCCTATCATCCTCGCCCTTCTCAGCACCGGGAACGCAGAGCGTGTTCATGAACAATTCGTATGCGGGTGGAGGCATGGCTGCCAGTCTTGGAAGTGGGCTTGCTATGATGGGAGGCCGGAGGGGTTGGGGTGATATTGATGCCTCGGCCAGTCCGGCGAAAGGGGGACTCCCTATCCTTGCGTCTTCTGTTCAACGTTCATCATTGCTCAACGGAAATATTCGTGGAGAGTATGGGATTGAACTTGAGTACGAGGATTATCCAGGAAGAGGAAGGAGCTTGAGTAACCGGAATGACAGTGCTGTAGATGATGGTGACATGGAGGACTTCATCCCAGGTTCACTTACGGACCTTTTAACACCGGAGGAACGAAGCAGGAGGATGTCGAGGAGCGGTAGTGTGAAACCAGCAGCATCCGCTTTGACGGCTGGTGCTCCCGCCAACCTTGCTGCCGGTGGTGGTAATGAGGCTGGTGCTGGAGGTCGCTTGGGTCATCGCTATTCGAGTTCCGTTCCCGCTCCCTCACTACTCGGCGACAGCAAGTCTATCTGGTCCGGCACGTCTGTAGGCCCATTGCCAGGCTCGCCGTCGGCTCACACTACTCACCGCGGAACTCCATCGGCTTCGTTTGTTTCCCGGCTCGAAGGACTTGGGGTTGGTGGCCAAGTGAACGATGACATGAGCTTGAGCGTGAGCATGGGTAGTACTGGCGCCGCTCCATCATCTCTAGGAATGATGAGTCCTAGCAATGCCAGTGCCGCGTTCTTGCCTAGCCTTCATCATAATTACCTCAAATCGAAATCCAGCCAGCAGGTGCAGTCCGGCCTCGGAGGAAATGGTCCCCCGCGAGGGATGAGGGGGGCCAGCAACCCCATATTCCCCACCAGTGGTAACAATAACAAGACTCTGTCTAGCAACTATCTTACCGGGTTAGGCAACCAAGGGGCACCTTCGTCAGTTGCCAATACCTCGACACTGTCACAACTCCCGAGCTACCGTGGTGCTCCTTCTCCCTTCGACCTCACTCAGCCCATGCACCAGTCGCACTCACATTCCTCACGACCGATCCCGGCGGAGACCAAGCGAGGTTCGAATGAAGAGTTGGCAGGCCATCTGCTATCGCCGAACACCAGGGCTTTACAAGCGCACGCTCCGGGACAGAGCTTACCTCAGGGCTTGGCCGCTGGCTATTCGAGGATACATGCCTTACCACCACTTGCAAACCTTGCGTCTCCCGGAGCGTCTGGGGCGTTCCCCCCGAGTTCTTCGCCTAGTATTGCAAGAGATCGGGGGACAGCAACGTCTCCTCCGCCTTTGACGGGATTCACGGACGCAGCAGCCGGAGCTAACATTGGCACGGTAAGTGGTTCTGGAGCAACGTTGATGCCTGCTGGGTTTGGAGGTGGGATGGAGTCTATGCTGCCCAAGCTGACTTATTCTGCGGCTGCGACGAGGAGTGGTGTTGGTTCGAGTAGCCCGACACCGCCTGGGTTGTCGAGGAATGCGAGTGGGAGGTACCAGGCCGGGTTGAATGCTGTTGGTAGTGGCACTGGTGGTGTGCCTGGTGGTGTGCCCCCTGGATCTGGGCCTTCGTCGAGACTTCGAGATGACGACGACGAGTTGTTTGCTATGGACAAGTGATGTGGGTGTATCGTCATGATCATTTCCCCTTTGCTTGGGTTATCAAATGTTGTCCCTCCTTCATCTCGTTTTTCTCCTTCAAGCAAGCAATTATTTCGACAGACTAACCTTAACCTTAGTATCAAACCAAAGTGGCGTAAAGTAATGAGCAGATAAAGTACCGTTAAGAAGAGTATATAGCACCCTATTACTCATCCCTTCTTTTCATATTATATCTTTTCTATCCTTGTTTTTTTTGTCCTTCCTTCGTTGTGTGTATATTTCTTCAAGTTTTTGGCCACGAAGGAACGACTGAAAATTTCATCTTGTACTCTCAGCTCCCCCTTTCCTTTTTCTGCTACTCCCTTGACGACAGCATTTTTGGGCCTTGGAGTATCATTATAGAGTTTGTTTGCGCTCTTTTTTTTCTTATTGCAGTTTGCTGACTCTCACTCCGTCGGCTGTCTCTTGTATTTTTTTTTTTTGTTGTTCCCTTTCCTCCTCCGCTTATTGAAGGTGCAAAACATATGCATATGTGTATTGTATCAATATGTATATACTTTGGACATGTCCGCTTAGGTGTCCAGGAAATGATTGTTGATGTGTGATACCAAGTCCTTCAATTGAGTGGTTGGAGGTCGTTTGGATCTTGTCGAGTATAGAATAGCCGAAAAAATAGATCACCCATATCTGGAAGACCATGATCATAGGATGTCTGATGACGTAGGGGTGAGTGTGCCTAGGTTCGGCCGATAGGTTATTGTTCCTCGTGTACTTACTCGCTACTACCCGTAGGAAAAAAAATGGTCATTCTCGCCGGTAACACTCGTGTCTGTAGGTCTGTTGAGTGTTTGCTCCCGTCTTGGTCATCTTTTATCTTTTTTTTTTTCACTTTTCTTTATTGTCCCGAACTTACGGACGAGGCAGAGCTCACTACTGACTATTGTTCTGTTATGTATGGTTTTCGAGACTTCGTCAACTTGGGGTTACCCTGTGAACCTTTGGACTTTGAATGCCTCAAAGCTGCGGAGTTCAAATACTATTAATACCTATAGGGCTCTGTAAGCGCGGAGAGAACTAGAAAGCATCTTCAAAATTTTCTGATTCTACTACGCACACGCCTACTGGGATGAGGAAAGTATGCTCCAAAGTCAATTGCCAAGTCGCGGGACGGGAAGGGGTGCAACGGGCCGGAGTAGTTGCATCAAGCGGAGATTCGGAGGTAGCCGAAGGGTGATAATTGTTGTAATTAGGGATAGCATTGACCTTTGGAACTATCGACGATGGAGGAGCACATGAGGCAGTCTCTCCTCGCCTCTGGCTACGAGCCCTTGGAGCTCATCGGCGAGGGCGCGTACGGTGTTGTATGGCACGTTCTGCATCGTCTTTCACACCCACAATCCCCCCCTGCTCATCGTCTCCTGCGTCCCACAGCTCGGCTCTTCACATCCCCACACAGCGCAAGGTGGCTATCAAGCGCATTACACCCTTCGATCATACCATGTTCTGTCTGAGAACTCTACGGGAAATAAAGCTGCTCCGGCACTTTCACCATGAAAACATCATCGCTATCCTTGATATTCTCCGACCTCCCAACATCCACCAGTTCACTGAGGTGTACCTCGTGCAGGAGCTTATGGAGACGGATCTCCATCGTGTCATCCGCACACAGGATTTGAGCGACGACCATTGCCAGTACTTTATATATCAGGTTTGCCTATGATCCGTGACTTCTTTCCGTGGAGCCCCTACCTGACCTTTTGAAGACTCTACGCGCACTCAAGGCCCTTCACTCTGCCGATGTTCTCCACAGAGATCTCAAGCCCTCAAACCTCCTCCTGAACGCGAACTGCGATCTGAAGGTTTTTCCTTGATCTTTTCTCACCGTCGACATCAACTAATAATCTCTATCAGATTTGTGATTTCGGCCTCGCTCGCTCTGCACGCCCTCCTCCAAATCTTGCTAATGATAGTAATACCTTCATGACAGAATATGTTGCTACCCGGTGCGATCGCCCCCTGCTTTCACACCTTATATTGTGCTCAATGTTGGGACAGATGGTATCGCGCACCTGAAGTCATGCTCACGTTCAAGGAATATACTCGTGCGATCGACATGTGGTCCGTTGGTTGTGTTCTTGCCGAGATGCTCAGCGGCAAACCCCTATTCCCGGGTCGCGACTGTCAGTTCCCCCTTTCCTCCCCCCCCCCCCCACTTATTCCCCCAATTCATCATCTTATCTTATCATACCCCCCGTAAACAGATCACCATCAGCTATCCCTTATACTGGATACGCTGGGCACACCTTCCATCGATGATTTCTACGCGATTTCGTCTACTCGATCCCGCGAGTACCTGCGTGCACTCCCGTTCCGCAAACGTGTGAACTTCAACCATGTTTTTTCCGGGGCGAACCCACTTGCTATCGATCTCATGGAGAAATGCCTCACGTTTAGCCCAAAGCGTCGCATTACTGTTGAGGAGGCCCTCCAGCATCCATATTTAGCTGTACGCCACACACCTGCTTATCTAGAAGCACCACTCACCCGCAGAATCCACAGCCATACCATGACCCGCAGGACGAGCCAACCGCCGCTCCGCTGGACCCATCATTCTTCGATTTTGATAATGGAGAACCCTTGGGCAAGGAAGAGCTCAAAGGTGGGAAGTCAAGTTACTTGTTTTATTCTAGCACTTGGCTCATGGGAACAATTCCCCAGTTCTAATATATGAGGAAGTCACAAAACCGGCGACCCAACCCTCACCCTACCTCGTCCCTGGCTACTCATAGCAAGAAGTTATTTTCCCTTCTGCTCTTTCCTTGGCCGAAACTAATTGACCCTTGTCCCGTGACCGATGGTCATCACTAATAATACCCCTCCGGAATACCATCTTGTCTCCATCGAACGTATATAGCCAAGCTGAGTATTTTACTTGTACGCATTGTGATGTTGAGTGTAATGTCAAGCTTTACTTGAGGACCTGCGGTATGATTAGCCCCTTTGGTATTTTCGTCGTGTCGAAGATGATAGTGATCCCGGGGGTAGATGTATTGGATGCTTCTGAGACCCAAACCAGTGGTAAATGATGATGGGCAAGGTCTTCTGCCTCGGTGGATGATATAGAACTGAACTCGTGACTCCGTGTATCGTCTTCGCTCGCACGAGGTGGGGTGCTAGTGGCGCAGTCCCGCAACTTGCTTCATTGCTAGATGACTCGAGTACGAGTGGCCACACCGTTATACATGCACCAGCAAAAAATGCGTTTTGTTTCGACATTTAGCGCCCTAAATTACAAACGTTCCGTAGTGGAGGCCACACATTGTTACTTGATTATGATCGGCGCTGATCATTCGTGATCAAGCAGCGAACGGGGATGCGAATTACAAAAGCAACAAAGGAAACACACATTCCCCTACACTCCGACCCGCGCGACTTTTACAGGGAACGCAAAAAGATTCCCGAACGAAACAAGCCCTTATGTACTGTACGACAAACAGTAGGGGGAGGCAAAAGCTCAGCCGTCGGCCGCAAGGGTGTTGTTACGACCCTAGTTTAATGCAGGAATGGAGAGGCGTGTGGTTCGGTGGTGGGGGTACCGTACTTACGGAGATATGACATATGTTCAGTTTGCTATTTGTAATTCAATCCTCGGGGTCAAATGGTCACATTCGGGTCCATTCGTTCTTGACATGTGTGGATGTATACATAGAATCGTGTCGGCGGGGAAGTGGGAGGGGTGGGGGTGTTTGAGTGGAGGGAGATTGGGGAGGGGGGGGTTAAGCCCTTGGGTTTGAATTTTTTTACTAAAAGGAAATTGGGATTTCATACATTATGCCAATCTATCCGTGATGCTGGTTTCAAGAGAATGTGCAAATGGGACATTAGTGGGAACAATACAATACGATGACGGAAGTCTCCATATCTTCCTGGAAAAATGCTTCAGACTTTTTCCTCCGGATGGGACTCCACAGGGTCAAGATTTGTGCGTGGGATAGCTGTGTCGTGACCTGCACTATGTAGGGTATCATGGGCGCCGATGCTCTCAGTGGGACGTGTTGTAGAAGAATAATACGCTGTGGGTTAAAGGATGTGAATGAGGGGGGAATGACAAAACTTGACTTGAAAGCCACCCAACTGGAACTGATCGCATTGCTACTCGTGACGCCCCTACTATGTTGAGAGTAATCAAGACCAGCAACCCCAAACTTAATTGAGGCGTTTGTTGTGTGAACTTCAGTCGAAGTCATGCCGTCTACCCTTAGATTACGGAAGACACGGCAGGCGGCGGTGCTTATGATGATGATGGCGACAGGAGTGGGAGCGACTGCCAGCTCCAGAGAAGTCAGGGGAAATGACATGAACACCACAAGGAAGATGTTTGCTATCACAGCGATCCTTTATTATAATTAACGAATGAACCAGAGTCGAGATACATCCAGCTAAGGACTCACAGATAGAATTGTTGCCCTCCTTTCAACACAGACCGTGCAAGCCTCGGGAGCGCCTTTCCAGACAATATTGTACTCCAAGAGATTCCAACCTCCTCTCCACCAGAACCGGGTTGGTATGTAGTCGCGATCCTGTAGGAAATGCACAGGAAGACTAGAGTGTCGAACACTAGGCTCACGATAGGTGCTCCTGCGCCCCAGGGTCCCTTGAGCCCTGCTACAACACAATAGTCGGTATCCGCCAATTGTCCGCCACGGGTTACGTCGAAGAGGAGGGCGTCAAAGGCGACGCCAGTCAACCAGATTGTTGAGAAGATGACGGTGATGATCTTGTTCCCCACCCAAACTGCCTGGACTCGCCGCAGAAAGAGAAACGAGGAAGTCGTCATAGCTACGAAGCAACAGACAAATTCGCTAATCATCAACGTTTGGCAGTTTGCGGAATTGGGCGCTGTTGAGAGGGTGTTGTTAGATCACCTCAACTCAGTTTTCTGCCAGAAAGGCGTACACTTGAAGATAATGGCTAGCAGGCCAAAGAGGATCGCAGCGGGCCTGGTGTAGGGGAGTTGAGCTAGGGGATTGAAAGACCATGATGTTTATGCTGACCTTGACAGAGCATAGGCGACCACAGTGGAGTTGATGCCCATCTTGTAGAGTTTTATGTCTGTTGGGAGGTACTCAAGCCATTCCATCAGCGCTGCCTGTTTTTGTGCAAGTTCAATGCCGGGCGTCCCCAGAAACAAAACTACAAAGGTTAAGATGCTTACCCCCACCACGGCCAGGAAAATATTCCGCGAAACTTCGTACACCCGGACATCTTGAGGCGTCAGATAGTTGAGATATGTGATGGGGGTGAGGATAGGGAAGCTGGAATTGCTGGCTGCGGCATTGGCCATGAGAGAGGCGTAAAAACTGAAGGGGTTGCCGGCAAACCCTTAGGGCATGCGGCGACTCTATATAGTGGAACAAATATAGAATGGCCGGTTGCCGTGAACCTGTCAAGGGCAATTGTCCGAACCTGGTCGAACTCTCTTTCCCCACACAATAGGCCAAGTCTGTTTCTATGTCGAGAGAGCGGTTTACACGGCCTTGCTGTTTGCAGGCGCGGGTAAAGAAGTCAGTCGGGCGCTTAAATCGGAGGCTATGTATCAAATGATAGTTTAAGATGGACCCATTCACCTGGAGATCAGCTCCATGTTCTGATCAACTCAGCGAAACGCGTCAACATCGTGGACCCTTCAACGGCTTGATCCGATTAACTTCTTCTAACCCTTTGTATCCGATTTGGGTGAAGGACACAAGGGGGTCACTGGTAAATCCTGTGCGCCATGTAAGCACAGGTGGATCATACGCTAGGTCTTGCTGATCGGAGTAAATGCACATCATAGGCAACCACCACAAGTAACAGAATCACTTGTAACAGAACACATACTAGGACTCAAAACATCGCATGGATCATCAAGTTCCCCGTCGAAGTCCTTCTCAACTGCCATTTTAAGCCGATTCTAGGACCCATCTCATCCTAGCCTCCTCTTCCGGGCGAATAGTACTCTTAGCCTCGACTCCAACAGTTTGCCAAGAAGGCTCGTACGTATCCCCAGCCCTGGTAGTCCATTGCGATAAGTTCTCTGGACTTTGCGCCCATTTTTGGATCTCGTCGCGGGTGGGGATACGCAGCGTCATCGGACCATGCGCAGAGACAATGAACTCTTTGTTTTTCCACTCGCTATCGGGCCGTGGCCAGGTGGGGGACAATGACGGGTCTGCTTGGAACGTGACGGAAATTATCTGGGTTTCTATGGAATAGGAGAACGTCGGCAAAGGGTGGGACCAGGGGTTTGGCCAAGGATATGTCACAGGGCGATTGTGAGCAACGATCAGTGTTTCACCTTCAACAGATGATGCAACTTGAACGGCGAGCGTTTGTTGACTAAGTAGATGGGGCCTACCTAGCACATCGATAGCAACACCCCCGTTTCCCGAACAGCATAGTGTTCCCGCCGAGTTTACGAAAAACCACTTAGAACAAAACTCACGGAGTCGTTCTCTAACCTTACATACAAGGGGTTTCTCACCGGCGTTGTTTGCTCCAGCTTCCAAAGTGAAATCATATTCCCATCTTGATGAGTTTCCCGGAAGTGTGGTGTCCAATAATGGGCTCCAGCAGTACGGATACGGAAGCGTCCAGGTGGGAATCCGCGCATGATTGGTCCATTAAACATCTTCGCGGGGTCAATCGACTTGGCAGTGGGGCTACTGAGGTTTGAGAACTCGGCCTATTACCAGTTAGGTCCGGGTCATCCTACTGGTTTCGAAGACCCACTGGATGGTGCCCAAGCCATAGGACCAGATTCTTCAGCACTATCTGATGCACTGAATCAAGTTACCACAACGAACTTGAAGTAGCGTGCAGAAATTGAGCAACCTACAGTAAGTTCTGAATTTGTTCGACTATGTGCTTAGTGCTTCCCGAACTAGATCCAGAAAGGTCATTGATAGTAACATTAAGGTTGACGTCTGTTGGAGCGTCACACAAGAAGTCGCCTGACTACCACGAGGCATCGCTTACTAGCAGAGGCAAGTGGCTTCTGTGCTGGGCCCAGGTCTTGGCTCGACATTGCAGCGAGCTTGGGTTGTCCTTTCTTGATTGCTTCTCGGATCTGTGGTGTATCCTCTAGAATATACAGTTCTGTGCTCTTGTCCATCGACTGCAGGAGGCCCACGGATTCGCTGAGGCCCAGTGCTAGTCCAGTATCTGGTGCCAACCAACCTTTGACAAAAAAGGGGGGTGGATTAATTCCGAAATAAACCTGGCGACACTAATAATACTGACCTGTAGACTCCCCTACCACCCGATATCGTCCAATAAAAAGGATCTTTCGTGGCAGTGGGCCTGATCCCATCGACAAGCCCTACAAAAGATCCATTGTACTGAGATTTCAGTGCAACTTTTCTAGTCCCATCACTTTCTAGTAGCCACTTTTTCAAATTCATAAGATTGTGGATTATGTTGATGATTATATGATACCCCTACTTGTTGATTAGAGTCGCCATGGAAGCGAAAAGAGGCTGCGGTAAGTCAGTACCATGTCAGCAGATAAAATAATGTCGAACCGGGTTGTTTATTGGACATGGAGAGATCGAGCGACCTTCCGTCCTCATTAACGATAAACTGTGGGCCATCTATACACAAGGCACCATGAAATCAGAACGATACTTTACAGAGAAATAGGAGCATTGTCATACGAAAGTGTATTATCGGTTTGTTGACAGAATCATTGTAATCCGATTTGGTGGAATTTAGCAATCCGATATCCTTGCTTCTGTCATCATCGCCTCCAGCGGAACCTGGGAGGGTGCGATCGATAGCCTGGATTGTAACCACTGAAAGCCCCCACCCACCGATGTTAGAAGCATGAGAATCTTGTGAAAGGTGGGCCGAGTGAACTCATCTTGGACGTTCTGGGAATCAAACCTCCGACTTTCGAGCCAGCATCTCGGATCTTTAAGCCTTTGATGCATTGAACTCCCCCCCGATATATCCAATGCACTCGCTACTTCCTTTTCGAGAAGGCAGCGGCGGCTATGAGGCGATCTGTGAATGAGAAGTTATCGATTTGTTCCACGTAAGACTCGGAGCATGACGTTGTTGCATCCCGTTTCGCGTTGAATATCTCACGATGATTCTGTACGTATGTATATATGTGGACGGTGCGATATTTATGATTGAACATTGAACAGTCAATTTTCAACGAAGAGATCAACACTCTTTTGGACCATTTACTCGAGAAGAACCAGCGTTAGTCTACCTATTGTTCTATGTTCGTGTGCCTGGATTCGCGTCGTTATTTCGTTTCTATTAGAAAACAGAGGGAGATTGACCTTACAGTGGGACGATTTTTTTTCTTTCGAGGTAGCAACAGCAATCACGGTGTATGATCGCGTACGATGACGACTGCCAGAGTGTATCCTTTGTTTCCTGTCAAGTCTTCACGTTTTCCTTTGGCCTGTCGCTCGCTTTCGTTTCTGTTTTGGATGGGATAAAGAGCTGAAGGTCGCGCGCAATTCGACGGACTGTGAGTTTTCTGCTCCTCTGGTGCTCAAGCAAGGCCAACCACCTGCCGGGACGACACCTACCGAAGTCGCAAATAATTATTAAAGTTTCAAAATAACCAAGCGATCTACATAAGAACCATCCCCGTGTCTTTCTCCCGGAAGATGTCAAGCAAAGCAAGGCTACATCTCTACCTTCAGGGGGATAGGACCGCACGCATAACTTTCATCGCTCTTTCGCGGATGCACCAATGTCCCAAGCATCCCACACAGTGGTAGTATATTCCCTGTCGAGGGTGAAAAGATGAACATAAAGGAGATGCAGGAAGGAATCGCGTAAACGTACAAATTCTCACCCGCCCATCAAAGCATGCTGTCGCCAAAAGATTTCCCGAGCGGCTTAGGCCAACCGATAAGACTGAGAATGCTATCAGATTATCGGCTTACTAGATCAGAGGTATAGACAAACCCGTGCTTGAGTGGTTGACAAGCCTGAATTGCGTAGCCGTGTTTCTTGCATCCCACAAGTGCACCCTACCGCTCGTCAATCCAGCAACGACCCACCTTCCATCATGGGGAACGGCGGCGGGGTAAAAAATCATTCTAAATGAGAAAAATATCAGCAATTGGTCCATCAGAGGAGCAGCTAGTAATCACACATCTCTTGGCCAGTAAAGTTCATGGTGCAGGGGCAATTATTTCCTGACCTCCTCCTATGCCTCCCTCTCCTCATCACTGCATCTGGTCCACCACCGAGCGCACTAATGTCCCAGTACTTCAGCGTGGAATCATCGCTCCCGCTTAGAAGTCCCTTTCCATCAGGTGTAAAGGCAATATCCCAAACAATCCCCTCATGTCCCCATAACCTCTCCAACAGTTGCCCAGTGTAGATATCCCAGATCCTCACAACAGAATTGTAGCTACCTGAAGCAACATACTAACCATTGGGACTAATTGCGACACAACGAACGTCTCTTTTGTTATCAAGTGAGTCATAGTCATTGGTGAGGAGCACTTTTGAGGTGTCGTCAACAGTATCACAAATCCTAACTAATCTCTCTGCTGAACATGAAACAATGAAACGTACGTTGGGGGGAGAAGTCGAGGGAAAGGACCTCCTGTTGGTGTTCATCAAAGACTTTGTAAATGCATTTCCCTAAAATACCCCAAATATGAATATGTACCGATGAGCTGTGGCAGAAAAGAGATACTAGAGGTGGTGACATACTCGAACTCGCTTGTCCTCAGCTCTTGTGGCGAGGTACTTCCCATCGGGACTGAAGCAAACACAGCTGACACACGCGCTGCCCGCCCTGCCGATGCCTATATGTGCAAGCACGCTGGAGCCCATTGCGCAGTGTCAACAACTACTTAGGACAGCAAGCAAGAGTGGGCATTGACACACCAAATCTTTTGGCCAGTGTCCGTGTTATATATCTGTGCAGTGCTATCACCTGCTGTTGCCAGATACTTTCCATCCCTCGAGAATGCTACACATTCGGCCGTACTGTCGCAATAATTTATTGCTATAGATACAACATCTAGGAACAGAATATGGGAGTTGACCTTTCGTGTATCAAAGTGTGAATTAAGCTGATGTCCAGCTGCTGCTTGACCTCAGGATTAAACGTCACGTTCCAGCCATCACCATTCTTATCGAGCTGCGAGGAGACCTATCAATACCAAAATCTCCAGGACAATCCGTAGAGTCCAATGAAGTGCTAGGTAATCCCCAAAGCTAGAACATGTCGAGATCTTCAAACTCCGTTGATGACAACTGATGCCCATCGGTCGTGATCATTTCTGCGGATGATCCTAACTCACCGCAACCTCAAATATATAGCTAGGTATGAGAGCAGACGTACAAGAGTTTTCGCCTCTCCCCCAACCGAGTGGTTGTTGCGCCTGCTCCTCCGAGGCATATGTTCGTGAGAACTTTCCCTTTTCTGTGACTTCAGTATTGCAAGTGAGGTCATATTTCCCCTAATGTAGGATATCACACGATGGTATTAACCCCGTCTGCCAGATGGATCAGCAAGGGGAGGGGGAAGCCACCAGGCACGGGCCATCTGGGATCGGCAGTGGGGATCTCTCCTAGGTTTACATCTATCGCTTCATTGGATGTGACTGCGATGAAGCCCGAATCGACACTCTGAAGGGCGCCAGCCTTCGTCGCGAGTATTGTAAGCGGTCTTGAAGGGCCCATGTTCCCAACGTAGTCCAATCAGTTGCGTGGACACAATCGCTACCCTCTGAGGGAGCTCACCCCTTAACCATGAAGATGGTGCAAGGATGAGCGCTGAGCCATGGCTGGGATAGGTGAAATGAGAGCAAGGCTAGTTTGCATGGATTTACGATGGATAGATGCTGTGGGGGTTTAGATTCAGGACATAAAGGGATAGATACCTCCGTGGAGTGTGGCAGAGTGGAAAAGGAACTAGCTGGAGCCACCTGGGCTGCAAGTCCTGTAATATAGTTGCATGTCATTTTCTTTGAACTCCTCTCACCTGGCCACTTATCGGCTCGTCTATGATATCACTATGCTCGCTCGAAATTTGGCATCAACATAGCCAGCGAAATCACCGCGGGCATTATCCGCGTCACCGACCACTTCCCATGCAACGGCCCACTACGCCCGGCCCTTGGAGGGAGCTGCTTGTTCATGTGACATGATCTTCACACAGCAATACCTTCTATAATCATCTGCAGGCCACCCACGATCACAAATTCAATTTTGTACAATTCACCCGGATTCATAATCTAGTCAGTATAAATAGTTTGAGATTCTTGGACTCACACCATCTGCTGCTTGTGCTTCCCCACATGTCTGAACAAATCACACTTTACACCGCTAAGGTACGGAATGGGCCGTTTTCTCCTCTGACTGAATAAATTAACATAGACAGATCTGCCCTTACGCTCACCGGGTATGAGGGATATCGCGGCTCCACAGATGCACAAGCTACTAACAGATGACTGTCGCAGACCGAGCTTGCTCTGGAGGAAGCTGGGTTGTCTTATCAACGCTGCGAGATTGACTTGAAGAACAAGCCGGAGTGGTATGCCCCCAAAGTCAACCCAGTGAGCAAGGTGAGATACAGACTTCATATATTCGCAAGGTAAATGCACCCACCACCAATACTTAGGTCCCTGCTCTCGCATATGGCGGTCCAAAGGTCTCCCCAGATCATCCATCGCCAGAATCTCAGAAGCTCGCCGAGTCTCTTGTTCTCCTTGAATTTATTGCAGATATCTCCGACTCCCTCCTTCCAAGGACCCCGTCCTCCGAGCTAGAGCTCGCTTCTTCATCGATACTGTCTCCAATAAACTCGTTCCTGTGTGGTATGCTGTTGCTGGCAGAGGAGAGAGCACAGAGAATGTCTTGACAGGCATCGAGGCCTTCCAAGCACTTCTGCCTGCCGAAGGCTACGCAGTCGGGGAATATTCCATCGCAGATGCCGCTGTCACTCCTTTCCTCGCGAGAGCCTGAAATTGCTCTTCGGAACGATCTAGGGCGCATATGATGAAGGGACTGGCAAGAAAGCGTGGGACACTTTGCAGACCGAGCCCAAGTTTGAAAGATTCCGCAAATATTTCGCTGATATCAAGAGTCGTCGGAGCTTCCAAAAGACTTTTGACGCGGTAAAGAGGGTGTTTTACTGTGAGGGACGCACTAACTTATCCTCCGCAGGACTATATTTTGAACCGGTACAAGGATCGCTATCCAGATCTCCGCGCTAAACGACTAGCAGCCAAGATATGAACAATGATATCGTTTTTATTACCGAAACCTTGTATTCTCCGATATGTTTCTGGAATGTTCCGGGGAAATTTGAATGAGCGCTGAAATGCAGGGACATGGCATAAGAGCAAGGGGGGAAGCTTGACCAAGCTGATAGTTCTTCGAGCTCCAGGAGGGGAAGGAAGTGAATTGAGAGTGCAATAACTCGTTGGCAGATGTTGTGAGCGAGGGAATAAGGTCAGCACTTGGAGGAGAAAAACAGGTTTTACGCCAGACTGGTCACTGGAATCTGGATGGATTGGGGGCGGAAGGACCTGAGGTCACGTTACCGAGATATCACGTCACCTCAGATCCTCACCATCGCGTTACTGTCACGGGCGCAAGTCACGGAGATTCATTGCTTCGACAAGCCTCAGAACCCCACTGTTGCTGGGCAAAACCCAGCTCTTTTTTATCTCAATCCTAGTGTAAGCGCCGTACCTACTCCGGTTCAGCGCCACTTCGTTAATCCCTTGCATTTTTAGGACCTTCACATGGCTACCACCGTGCCTTGCTCTAGTTGCGGCGAATCATTGGATCTCGGTCCACACACCAGGACTAACGCCACACATCTATCTTACAACGCAGAGCGTCCACCTGGCTATACTGAAACGGATTTTATGCTGAAGGAGGTTGATCGGTTGGACAGGCTGATCTCACCCCTCAATGAAGCGAAGGCTAGATATCTCCGGAAAGTTAACAATACGCGAGCTCTGACGAGAAAACTTCCTACTGAAGTCCTTTCTATGATCTTTCAGCATGCTCGACCTCCCATAGACTTTTCCACTCGACAAATTGAAAGCTCTTGGCCGAAGGAGAACGATACTCGCGAATACTATTTTACGGATGACTTTCAGTTAACTCTGAGTGCCGTATCATACCATTGGCGCCAAGTGGCTCTGTCGACACCACAACTCTGGACCTCTTTGTTCATCGAAGCTATGGATCAATGCAGCGAGAACGGTGCATCATTGCTGGAGTTTTATTTTCAGAATGCCCAATATCTGCCCGTGACTGTGCAGCTGGATTGCCGAGCACAGTTAGTCAGCCTCATCTACTCTGATCCGGAAGAACGCAGCAAGGTCTTATCTGATCTGGAACCGCTCAAACTATCGCTTTTTATCAGTAATGCCCATAAAGTCGACGAGCTCATCCTGACTGGTATACCAGCGGAGTGGCTTCCCCCCATCGGAAAGAGGCTATCGAGATGCCGCCGAGTGACCGCTTACTGGCCCAGGGGCGCGATTTCGAAGTGGCTCGGTTGCGCGCTGTCCCTCGCTGAGATGCCATCCCTCCGTCGTGTTCGAATGGAGACTTTCGTTCCCTTCACTTTGCCCCAAGGCCTAACTGAGCTAGAGCTCACCTGCATGCCTACAAGGATATTTGTGGAAGCGTTGATCGTATGCCCGGCTCTGGTACGGTTTAAGGCATACGACAACCCATTTGGCCTGGGACATGTTGATCGATCAATCCCCACCCTCACTCAAACTATCGTCCACGAGCATTTACAAGAACTTGAGTGGTGTGATAATTCCACTGGAAGCGAATGGGCGCGCGCCTTCCTCTCTTACTTCCGGTTTTCTTGCCTTCGAGAGCTAGCGTGGATCGGGGATTCTGAGACATTGAACGTCGGTCGGGGGAAGTCGAATGAGCCTGAGCTAGAGAATCTCCGAGTCTTTTTCTCGGAATTCCCTTCCTCGCTCAAAGCTCTTGAACTCTCTGCTGAGGATGTACTTGTCTATTCCCTCCTCTATTTGAAATCCATGCTGGGTGGGCTTCCACACCTTGAAGAACTGCGCCCAGAGCGCCTCAGTTCCCTTAGCACGGGGGAAGTTTTAGGCATGATTGGGCATCCTCTGGCTGCCGTAGCCTCTGGAGATTGGCCTAATCCACCCATAGTTGATGCATCCATCACTGAAGGACCAAGAATGTTGGCGGACTTGGAGATCCTCGTGGTCGAACGCACTAATCTGTATCTCCTCACGGACAAATTTGTGGAAATGCTAGCAACTCTCCACGCTTCGAGAAACTCGGACTCACGGTTCATCTTGGAGTTATCGAACCGGGTAAGATGGAGCAAAATAGTAGTGGAGCGGCTAAGAGGGTTTCTTAAACACGACTTCGACATTCTGATCAAGGAAGGCTCGGAAACATTCGCCTTGGCAGATTTTGACCCCAGGAATGATTAAAGGGCTTCTTCCTGTTCCATGGAACTCCTTTGAGCCCGACGGTGGCACCTCAACTCCCTTGACAGGCTTATGGTAATAAGTCAACTGTTGGCCTGTATGCGATACTTGTGTCACTTCTATAGTATTTGGTTGGTAAACTGTGGAACCGGGTAGTTATTGAGACTTTGAAGTGAAGTGGCGGCTGGCTCTATATGTATGGAATGTTTTTTGCCAATGTGTTCTCTACCATGCATTACATAAGGCCGAACAGCAAAGACAATGCAAAGAACAGCGCTACAACCACTAGGACAGCGAACACGAATCACTTTCGCTTCCATCCGTGCCTCCACGTCACCCCTCCTCAGCATCGAAACAAAAGAAGGACGCTAGGGATGCGCATGCTGGATATAGAAGCGGACACGAGCACGGTACAGGGCTACGAGGGGGCAATAAGCGACTGAGCCGGTTCTTAGTCATATGGTGGCGATGGACAGGCACATGCGTATTCAGACATGATATAGATAGCTCGATCCTCAACTGCTGGCCTCTTGTGAATCGTACCCTTTGTAGGCCGGAGTATACCAAATGACTAGTTCCCGTGAATATGAGCATGTCCTCAACAGTCGCCTCTCGAAGACGAGGGAACACGGCTCTGCACTCGAGTATTCTTGATGCTGGGGTCAAGGGTCGTACTACTGTCAATTCCCAATTCCACGGGTCGCTAATAAGTACTGAGTCGAGAGTAGGGAAACAAAGAGCATGTCCACCACACACATCAGGATCAGCGGTATATCCTTGTTATGTTTGAGGACACAGCATGCGCGTGCACAGCGGTCAAGGTATCGAGCTTAGTTGTTTGGATGTTGAGAACCTAGGCTGTATATCTGTGCGTGTGCGGGTCAACACACCAGCAGAAGCCCACAAATGATTGGGGAGACGGCAATATCTTGGCTGCTGGAATAGATATCGCCCAATTTCAGGATGTCTGGTTGAGAGAGGACGTCAATGGTGGCGCCGTTGCATAGTATGTAGCACGGTCAACACCCTGAGTCCCTGAGTACAATATGTGGGATGCCAGTATAAACTCAGTGCTCTTTTGCGAGGTGCTGTTGGAGGAATGAAGAGGCCGTACGAAACAGTTGCCTCCGTAGAAGTGTAAACCGCGTATTACGTTCGCAACAAAGACAGTAAAAACGAGCTCAAGTCCGCCAAATAAGAGAAAGAGTGTGTGTGGGATTAGGAGATGGCGAGTAAAGACAGCGAGTCCGAGGAGCGAGAGAGGGAGAGATTGTAAGGAGGGGGGGACTACTCTAGCGAGGTGCTCGAGCATCAAGATTTATACCACGAGTCTGAGAAATTAACTACCAAAACATAGAAGAAACAAGGAGGATCACTGCGCTAAGGAGGAGGAGGCATTGTGCCACCGGGAGCGACAATGCCTCGGGAGTCAAGTCGCGTCGGGATTGATGGGACAATGGTGAGGAAGGAGCGCGCGTCGAGCTATGCGCGTAGGCGTGTTTCCTCCCTCACACAAGTACGGGAGAGGGCCATGAAGATGCCATGTACTGCGTCACCTTCCGACCAAGTTGTGGCAATGATAACATCCATGCGCTGTGGGACAGCTGTGAGCTTGAACGGGTTAGGCCAGTCCGGTTGCGGCACATACCGTCGGTGTTGAGAGAGCGTGCTTCGACCCACAAGTTGGCTTGACCATATGCTTGATACGGGTCCGCTCTTGCTGAAGCGAGGAGCTCGAGTTCAGAGGACAGCCCAAACGTTGGGTTTCTTGCAAGGGTTCGCGGCGGCGGGGGGAGGGGCGGTGGTCGTACATGTTCCCATCGATCGGATGTTGCAACGTTGAATCTTCACTTGTGTGCCATTCCAAAGGATATTGTTGTGCTACAACTCCTGATTTGACATCTAGCGTGTGCCCGGTATTTTTTTTTTCGGGGATAGCTGAGAACCTCTTCTCCGTGTCACTGCTTCTTCCGTCTTTAAAGATCTTGACAAAAATACCCGACGCACCAGACTGAAATGTGTAACTGCGGATGTCGGACGCTCATGGAATGTCAGGTACTCCGCAGTCAGCCGGAGTTTCGAGGATCTGACTCCGACCCGTCAAAGTCCTATAGCACAGTGGCAGATGTCATGGGTTCACGTCTTTGTGTGTGGTGGAATTCTGTGAAGCTGATCGTGAGTGCTACATTTATCTTTTACCAGCACAACTAAATACCAAACCCTTCGCATTCGAGCCCAGCTCCCCGCGCCTGGCCCGCTAAGCCCTCAATGACGCCGAAAGTACTGGTGGTGATCATCACGCTTTTGGCAGGGGGCCCAGCGCTATAAGTGGCTCCGCGACCAGAACATGTAAACCAACCCGTCTCCAGTGGGTTTGGCTGGTGGTTTTGACGAACACACCATGCAAGATTGTTGATCCAATGAGCAAGAGGCTGGTTCCGATCTCGCGTCAAACAAACTCTCGGGAGCAGATGTCGGAATAGACTTTGTTTGAGGAAGAGGCTAGCAATGTGTCGGGACCGGTTCGCCTCGTTTCTGCGCAGAACTCGACAGTTGAGAGTCGTGTTGGCTCCTCACACCTAACATTTCAAGTCGCCGAGGTATCACAAGACAACTATGATCAAACTCTCGCCGCCACTCCCACACGGTTCTATTCGCGGCCCCCGAACTCGCAAAGGTCACCGAACCCCGAGCCAGACCTTACAGGCTCTCGCGCTTTGATGTCCCTTTTTTTTTCCCGACTTGCTGTGGACGCAAACTTGTTCCTCACCACACCCAATCGCGACTACCTCAGATGTCTCATCCATCGTGTTGCGATGCCACTCAAACTGAGGCTCATATGAGAGGCTGACAAAGTATGGCGAATTGCCACAGGATTCCGCAGAGGATCTGATCCTCGCACCGTAGTGGGACCCTCTCGTCGAATCCATCTTGTTGTACATAATGCCACGCGCGTTTCTAGCATCTGCTGAGGTGACGCTTGTCTCTCGGCGTCTCCCACTTCTACACTTGTGCAAGGAGCCGACTGAGCCCCTTTCTTATATTTTCTTCCCCTGACACATTCAGGTACGATCCGCCGCCCGGCCGAAACTTTCTCCCGCACCGCCGACCCTTTTTACGCGGACGATTTCCCAGCACCACATTCAACTCGCTGGCCAACACGCCAGGAAACGATGCTTGTCCAAAGGCAGGCAGCTATACCCACCCACGCGAATCCTCTTGTGACCTGGATGGCGCTCGAGATGCTGCCATCTTTCAATCAAGCACTGGCCGTGAGTTCAACGCCCCTCATATTCGGAGCGCACGCAGACTACTCAAAGCCCACATAGACTGAGCTTCTGTTTTATGGTGCACCAACTCTGCTACTGATGAATTCGCATCTGAGCGTTCTCTAGGTGTACACGTGGTTCTCTTCTTCATTTGTGTTTACCTTCTCCTCGAGAAACGGGCGACGCTACAATATGTCATCCTGATCTCTGCTATTATTATGTTTGTTCTTTCGACAGTGGACGTTGCAATCACTCTGCGCCTGATGTTAAATGACTATCCTGCCTTGCTTCGTGGAACGATCACCCTGGATGCAGCGGCCCAACGAGTGTACCCTAAAAACCCTATTTTTGTGACAAACAAGTACGTCCTGCCTTCTTGTCCATATCCGGTGCTTAACGAGGACCCTTAGCTTGATTGCAGATCTACTTTTGGTGACGCGCCTCGCCAGAATTCCTTGCTTCGACTCCATGCTCATAATCCTGTCAAGATATATCGATGCTACATGGTGTGGGGGAAACGGCGGATCATTATCGCTATTTCTGTAGTACTTCTCATAACTGATACGGGTAAGCAACTTGTGCATTTCTGACTGATAACATACTAACGAGTTGCAAAGTCTGGGGTTGGATAGGGGCCGGAATACCATTCCTCATAATCAAAGCACAGAACACCTCAATTTTCTTCTGGTCTGTGTTCGCCATGAACACCGTCATGACAACCTTGACAGGTAATCTCTTCCCCCTCACCTCCGATGAACGTGCCTAATTACGCAAAAAAGCTGGGCGGATCTGGTGGCTCAGTCAAAGGACAAAGGCATTCATCGGAAGGCAACACTTGCGCCCGTACAATACTGCCATTGCTATCTTGTGCGTTTTGTCAGGGCCCACTCCGATTTGTTTAGTACTCACGTCGTGCAGAATTGAATCTGGGCTCCTTTACTCGATCGCAATTCTAATAACACTTCTTGCGCCACCAGTCACCTTCAAGGTAGATAATAGCAAACACTCGTTTGAGACGAGAAACTTACCCTATGTTGTGGAGTAAGATGACGATGTTCGTCATTCTGTACCGATTTGTGGTAGGCTCCTTTATGCATCTCTTATTTGTACGAGTAGTAGGCTAACATTGACCAAGGCAATTGTGCCCACTTTGATAATAGTCCAAGTAGGACTCGGACGGCACTTTGGTTCAAACGACGTGGAGACCAGCTTCCAGAGCCAGGCAAATACCGAGCCAATGGTTCTCGATACTATCCGTACAACGGCCGAACAGGTCGGAACTGGGGATCAATCCCAGAACAGGACGGGAACACAGCATAGCCCAAGGGAAGGTCAAACTCGATCGGATGGAGTTCAAGAAGTGAATCGTGGGCCACCCCTGAGAGTATAACTGGCGGCCTCTCGCACAGCCGGCCCACTGACTTTCATTTTTATGGTTTTTATTTTCCTACCATCATTATGTATGATTAATGGAACAAGACTTTTGCCCATATCTCGCACGACATTTTATTAACTACTGTTTCCGAATTTTACACCATTCTAGAGGATTTGTCAACCGTTGACCGCCTTCAGCTTTCTCGCTCGTCATCAACGGCTGCAGGGGGCATAGCGCAGGATTTCGTCGTTAACCCATTCTTTGACAAGATTAAGAAAGAGAAATGGGTCATTCTTGAAGCTTGAAGACTGGAGTCATCCTCCTATCAAGGAGTGTGATCGATATATGGAACTTATAGCGAGTTTCTTCCGTTGTAATTAGCCACTCCAACTCATTGAACTCGATTACCCATTTTGAAGGCAGAGGCCTGAAACACCTCACTGTCCATTTCCCCACTTTTGCGCGTGCGCTTTCGGCTCGATCTAAAGATGGACTCTAGGAACGAAACGTGTTGAAAGGAGAATGCCTCTCCTAGCTTCAACGAAAATGCGAGCGTGGTCGAATACACCGACCGCTGGGCTTCTAAACCGATGGTGAGTGACCGAGGAGTCGAAACGGTCAGGTAACGAGTGGAGGAGTAAGAGTTTTTAGAGGATAGATTTGGTACAGATAAAAATTGTTGATAAAATGTGAATAAATCGGAGTGTGTTTTCAGACAGTTCAAGACGAATGAGATGAGCTGTTAATTTGCTGGAGTACTACTACCAGATGTACATGCTTTATATACGATGAAAGAAATAGATTTTTGACGGTTATTTTGAGAGAGACAGATGAGAAGAAAAAAATAATTAGTCCAGACTAAGTCCTAGAATGAGGGATTACTACAAACCGAGACAAAAAGAACATGAAACAGGAGCTGAATAAATGAGAAACACAATTACAAGACTTGGTAGCAGAGAGGAAAAAGAGAGAAAGGCGAGAGTGGTATAGACTGGGGTATGACAAGCTGACAAGATAAAATATAAATATTTAACCCACGGTTCAGCATGCTATACATTAGAACTACATTATAATAACCAAGGAGGCGAAACAGGAATGGAAAAGAGTCGTAAATTTCGAAATAGGAAGGGTAAAAGATAATTCGATGGGCGCTCCGAGCGTCGTTACTGATCCGGGTTGATGGTAACTGCGAGATTCTGAGAGGTTGCCGTTTTCACAAGCAGCCGATCGGCAATCTCTACAGTATACTACCTCGATCTGCCAGCTGCAGTCCTTTTACTTGGTGAATTACCTTCAATATGTGCCGTATGCTGAGGCTCGAGGCCCCCACGGTCAACACTGTTGCCTTTCACCTTAAGGCTCTCCTATTCAGTATCTTGCTTCACGCTTGAAGTATCAACATACGTAGCAACACAAGTTGCTTTCTGCGAGTTTGATCGAGGCTTTAAGACCCCCACGGTTGGTCGACATCGGCTCGAGCCACAGTTTCCCGTCTACTAAGTAATTGACAGTGAAGTTGCAATATGGCACTTGAAAAAAATTGATGATGGACATCAAAGTCCCACGGATCTCTTGAGATCGATCATTCTGTATCCAGGATTGTAGTTAAAGGGACTGATATTAGACGCGCGGACCCACCCTAGGAGCGGTCGTCCGGCTTTTGGGCTTCATAGTTGGCCCAAATCCTGTCATGGGACCAGCCAGCGTCAAAGTGCTGTATTCTCATATCAGAGGGGGCCCTCTTCAAGCCCCGTAAACAGAGACATCACCCCGCAGCACGGACTTGACTCCTAATTAATCGCTAAATTCTATTGGCTTATTCCGAGAGAGACGTACCCTACTGTTCCCAACATGCAATCACCACACTTGGGCTGAAACAGGATGCTAGGACGATCATAGTGGGATCAAATGGATCCTAGCCGTTGGGAGACTGACATATGCTGATCTTATCAAAGCTGGCAGCGCGGCGGCGTTTATGGGCGGTGCTTGACGAGGTTCACTGGGCCCTCGCCCTGCCAACTTTATATGGGACACTTGACTTTGGATTGTGAGTTGTTTGGAAAGAAAAACTGTCGCGGCGTCTGGCTAGGTGTTCCTTTTGCCTGTATGACTGGACAAGCTCACAGGACTCCACCTCATCCATGGCAGCAAAGCAGTGTGCTGTGGCCTGTCAACTATTTGTTCGCCTGATTGAACAAGTCAAAGATGAGGGTGAACCAATCCCGGAAGTAATAGTCTTTTAGGGCGATAAGCTGAACACGTAATCAGAATATTTGGCATCCGCGCCGAGTGTAGGGCCGCCCTAACCTCATATCAAATGTTATTTTGTTTAGGTGAAAGTCCATTTTTGACATGATTTCCAAGTTGTGGTTTTGTGGCAAATGCCACAAGTGATAAGAATATAATTATCATTGCTCGCTTCCCTTCTTTTCGGCAGCTCGGACTCAGGCAGCCCCGCTTATTAAAATATGCTCAGGCACCCCCAGCGCGCCATTAGGCTTCATTAGGCTCCTTGCCGATATATCCCGCAAGCATTTTGATTTCCGACTCGCTTTAGCCGTTCATTTGACATGTTCATTTACGAGATGCCGGGTTGAAACCTACACAGCGCTCCTAACACCTCGTAACACTTGTCAATGCTATATATTACAATAATTCCCAGAACCCACCTCTGGCCAGTCTGTCAGTAAGCTAGCAAAGCCAGATGATTCTCCAAAGGCAGGCAAGGTCCAATTCCTCAAATCTTCAAGTGTCTCCGGAAGTTGCATATGAATTCCTGTCGTCCCTGAGCGCAGGACTAGCGGTGAGCACCTACCCAGATACCACACGCGTACGGCGCAGACTGAGTCGGGATTCGTATAGACTGAAATGCTTCTTTTTGGTACGTCAGTCGCTTACCGTAGGAATCCTCACTGAGTGTTCACCCAGGTGTACATTTGGTTCTCTTCCCCATTTGTGCTTACATTATCCTCCAGCAACGAGCTGCGCGACTATACTTGATCCTGGCCGCCGTCACTGTTATGTTCGCTCTTTCGACTGCGGATATCGCAATTAGCTTGCGTTTGGTGTTGACGGATGTCCCCGCCCTGCTTTCTGGGAAGATTACTGCTACTAAGGTGGCCAGACGACTGTACCCTAAAAACCCAATTTTTGTGACAAACAAGTATGTCCTGTCCCGCTAACCGAATACAATTCTCAAGAAGGAGTTCAATAGTTTGATCGCAGATTTACTTTTGGTGACATGATTCGTCAGTATTCTTAACTTCATTCTCGTGCTCATCGCCCCTCCAAGATATATCGCTGTTACACGGTTTGGGGGAAACGGCTGATCATCATTGTGATTTCAGTAACACTTCTGGTGGCTGACACTGGTGAGCCTTATGCGTAGTTCTGGAGATAATGCGTGTACTTATGAGTCGCCCAAAGTCTGGGGATGGATAGGGACCGGACTCCCCTTCCCCGATGTCAAACCACAGTTCACTTCCGTATATCTGTGGTCCGTATTCGCCATGAACATTATCATGACAAGTTTGACAGGTGAGGTTGTCATTCGTGCCCCGTTATTATCAACACCAACCAGGCGGAAAGCTGGGAGAATCTATTGGATTAGCCGAAAGACAAAAGAATTCATCACCAAGGGACATTTACGCACTTATAATATTTCGATCGCTATTCTGTGCGTTCGTAACTGGTTCCTACCCTAATTATTGATGCTCATTCTCTTCACTCTATGCAGGGTTGAATCTGGGCTACTTTATTCAATTGTTATTTTTATAACGCTTCTCGCTTCGGCGCCTACTTTCACGGTAAGCATTAAAGATGCTCGGCTGTTGCAAGACATTCAATAGCTCTTCTGGACAAGTTGACTATGACTGTCATGATGTTCCGAATTGTGGTATGTACCCGGTTGCTTCGTCTGTCTGTACATACAACCGGAAAGCTGACACTGACTAGGCCATCGTACCCACATTGATGGTAGTCCAAGTAGGCCTCAGACGAAGCTTTCATCCGAACGACATGGAGACTGGTTTACCAAGCCACCTCGATGGATCGATCATCCAGGATATCGGTGGTGCAACAGCGGGACAGGTTGAAGTTGGTGATCGTGATAGACCAAGGGATCCAGACTCAACACATACATAAGTGGGTGATCATTCGGCACCATTTTAGCTGTGGCGCACTGGAAGAGCAGCGAGGCGCTGAATTGTGCATGAGGGCATGTATACGGTTCAGCTTTCCCGTTATGCGCTCCGGCTCTGGCTGCAATATAGACAACAGCAGAAGTTCGATTTTCTGTAGTTCACTTGATCGAGGCTTTGGAGAATCCCACGACATTTGACGCGGTCACTTTGAACCTCAGTCCTTCGTCCACTGTAAGGAATCAATAGTGCGATTGCGAATCACCTCAGGCTCCGAGTTGGGGATTTGACGTTCACAGCATTGTTAAATGACGCCAGATTGGTCTGACCGTAATCCGTCCAGCGCTTTGGCTATACAACTGAAGAGTAGCCGTCTTGACATTACGGGAGTGGTCCTGGATTTTCTAGGAGCTTGGCTCTTAACCTGACAATCTTTCCTCACTATCCGAACCGGAGGTTTTATACAACATCAAGACGGAGTAATACCCACATTGCGTATCGCATCCTTGGGTTCCTGCTGCATAGGCCTGGATAAGTCTGCCACCGCTCGGAACCCAGTCTGTGATAGAGCGGGCTGCTGCATACTATCAACCAACGAAGAACTAAACCCCGCACGCGCGACGCTACTGGGCTGGGGGCTGTCTGACTCCCGAGGTGCTCCACAATGAGCAGCGGTCTGGACGACGTTTCTTTCGAAGAAATAACGAGTTCTATTTTCAAGATGAAGACCATAGAAGAAACCGACACGAATATCCTTAAACAGGATCCTCAGATAATGGGCCAGGGCTCAGGCGTGGTTCCAGATGATTGCCGCGGGCTCTGACTAATAGCTGTACCTTATATGGCAGTTGACAAATCTAGACAATCCATAGGGGGTGGTTGTGGCCTGGGCTGATAACGAACTGAACCAGAAAACTCACAAGGAGAGTGAAATGCCCATTCTAAGGTGGAGGGGGGGTGAGCAGATACACAACATGGTCGGATGGGGGGGACAAAGAAAGGAAGTAGATGCTGAGTCAGTGGTCCGTCGGGTAGCTTCTGATAACATTCACGGAGGACCTCAGTTTTATCATATTTATATACTGTTTCTCCTTGCCGGGCATGGCATATCACCCGTGGCGCTGCTTGGACGGAGGGTGGTATCACTCCCATTACAAATAGCTCCCCGGCCACGGCATGCTGCCTGGTAGATGGACTTGGAATGTTTAGCATATCCTCTTGACACACAGTGAGCCGGAAGAACCGAAAGAGAATGGGCTTGCAACTTAGCTTTAATCTGCAATGATTTTGAAACACTACTTCCAGTGTGCATGCTGCGGGAGCGTGTCGCCTGAGAATGAGTCTGAGAATGAGACAGAGGGAGTGCTGTTGACCTGGGGACGTCCAATCGTCACGGTGGCAATGAATTCAGTTGGATTGTCTGCGTGACTGTGGGATTTGTGCGCCGAGTGTTATTGTCCATGCGAACAATCGGCTAACTTGACTACAGAGTTATCACTGTCCCGGCATTCCATAATTGGCTATTGACCAACGATCCGCTGAACAGAGGGCAGGTGGTAGGTGTGTGGCATATGGTTGGATCCTCAGCTTATGCATCCAATGACCACAGTAAATTGAGGAAGAGATATGGATATGGACAAAGGGGGAAGGTGGTTAAAGTGCCGGCGGGGGGTATAATTCGGCAGAGCGCGGGGGGCTTTCCCTATATACGTCTGTCCGAAGCATCGCCCCTCTGCAGATGAAAAAAATGCGGATTGCTGTCGGATGATTTTGACTTGCCTGGGCGGTTCCATGTGTGCTTTCCCCAGCGAAACATGCGGATTGCGGTCGGGTGGTGTTTTATTTGCCTGCGCGGTTCAATGTGTGCTTTCCCCGGCCATGTGGTTAAACGTCTTCACCTCAACTGGGCTTGAAACACCGAAGTTGCTTCCGAAACGCAGCGTTCCCACGGTAATTAAATCACGTGATCCAAGGTAAAAGAGCTTTGGGGCTCACCTCGATCACTATTAAAGTCCTGGGATGCACTCTCACCTATTATCCTGTTCCTTTGAGAATCCTTACTACATCCTTGGGCCCGTCTATTGTCGCTTGCCTTAGAGCTTTCATTATAACCCAGGAAACCCTGATCTCACTGCTATCTTTTGTTTCTACGCAACGCAATGGGGTGTCCGGTTTCTGTTGTGAGTCAAGGATAGTTGATTCACCTACAATGACACCATCCTAAAATTTCCCAACCGTAGCCCATTGCCGATGCTAGGAGCCCGGGGAACGAGGAACGCTGTACCCGGTTGCCAGAGCACCCAAATGACAAGACGAGTGGAGAAGCTGGGGTTCAAACGCACCGGTCGAAACTGCCTTTCATTAGGCAGTTGTTCCACTTATTCCAAGCTAAGAAGCATATGACGTTGGCTCGCCAGCGTCGACTTCAGTTATTGATCTCGAGTGCTGCAGCAGATCCTACGCAGCGAGCTCTGATATGCAGCCTCACGGGCGACGATGCTCAACATATGGTTGATTACCTGGACCTGGTAAGTTGGACCTTCTGCGACGCTGCCAGACTACTGACATGCTGAGGATATCAAGATTCTTAATGGAGTAGGACCCTTCACAACCGAGTGGAGGTGCGCATTGTCCTTGCTTGGAAAGCTCGCAAAGTCGTCTCGACTCTACCCACGGTGCTATATATTCGACGGCGTTAAACTTGATACCCAAATTGTTGATGGAGGGGGATTTTCTGACATATGCAGAGGCACCTATAACCGCCAATCGATATGCCTCAAGATCCTACGTGTGTTAAGACGACAGGATATCGATCTGATCCTAACCGTGAGTGCTATCATAAGATTTTGCTGACATGGTACCACGTTTACTGACTGACAAACATACGAATATTCAGACACATTTGAAGGAACTCGTATTATGGGCCCACCTCTCCCATCCGAACATGCTTCCTTTCTACGGAGTCTATCTTCTTGATAAACGGATTTGCCTGGTCTCGCCATGGATACAGAACGGAAACCTTTGTGAGTACTTGGAGGACCAGCCAAGATCCCCCCGCATACCCCTGGTGAGTAATCTGTTCGCTGTTGCCAGCCGACGGGAGATTCATTTACCCCTAGCTGCTCGATGTCATCAGCGGCTTGGAATATCTCCACCAGTCCGGCGTCGTCCACGGAGACATTAAAGCGGTTTGTTCGCTCTTGTCTTTAAACGGTTGGACTCTAAGCCACAACAGGAAAACGTCCTCGTCTCGGACGACGGGCGAGCATTAATCGCCGATTTCGGTTTATCGTTTATAACTAGCACTTCCATTGGTTCTATGACTCTACCGTCTAATGGAACACCGTACTGGAAGGCACCCGAACTGCTTACGGGTACAGCCCTTATGCCCCCAACCCAGCAAAGCGATATCTGGTCGTTCGGTTGCCTATGCTACGAAGTACGTTCCATAATTCCCGCTGACTGTTTCCCTTACCTGATACAAACAAGGTCCTGGCCAGGAAACCCCCGTTTTACCAACACGATGAAACTGGGTGGCTCTGGGCCCTCCTGAATCGCAACGAGGTTCCACTTGGTCCGTTGCCAGGATATGGTGGAGAGGTGGTTGACGCGAGGATGTGGGCCATAATGAAGAGATGCTGGGATTATGCACCTCAAAATCGACCGACTTGCGAAACGATCCGAGAGTTGATCACAGATCTACGGGTTGACGACGACCGTTCCCCAGCTTCGACACGACCTTGGGACGCCGGAGCCTTTCAGAAAACAATGAAAGCCAGGCCAAGAGTCAAGATTGAATATGAACACATAGAGGCGCTTCTGCATCGGGTGAGTCATGACTGGGACAGGGGTTGTAGCTGTCACACATGAAGCTTATTTTCGCAATAGATTCGAAGGGAGACTGATGTATAGAGATTTCAACATTGATGGTCATCGTGTTTATCCAACCAGTCGGGTCCTAGAACTCGTAGCTTTGCCGCATAAACGCGATCTTACCTGTCATTGATACTACAAACTACCTATGTCATCATCAGTCCATCTATTAGGAGATCCAGACAACAGAATCGGCTTGTGAATAGAAATATTACTCCGCGATCCCCTTGTGTGAGGCACTGGGGAATGAGCTTAATAGGCTACAATGTTCAGATCTGACTCTGGTTGTGTGAGGACACTCTGATACATAAACAAGTGTGCGTCATTCCCACCCGTTTTCTCTACCACTTCCGAGGATTTCTGTCCCCGGCCCCCCCCGGTACGGGTTGGTCCGTTGAAAAGTTTCAAGTAGACATGATCGAGAAGGCTGCGTCGACGCGCGGTCTCTGCGCTTGTAAGTGGTCGCACTGGCTACGTTGTTCCTCTGACAAAACAAGGCCATAGGATGCCGCTTCGTCGGCAAGTACGCACATGGGCGCCATCAGCTATGGCCAACACATTGATCCAGTGTCATTGGCGTATCAAAGCGCCATAGGATGTATGAGGGCAAGGGTAAGCCATTTCGGAGGTAACTCGGCATCTAACTTAAAGGACGATTGAACACATAGCCAGGATTATACATGGCACCAGTCCCACATCAAGCGTTATTTCGTTCACGGATGAAAAGAACGACCACTCTTTACTGCGATTCCAAGGCGTGGCTTTGTGGCAATGTCACAAGTAATGAGCAAATTGTCGTTGTTCGCTTCCCTTCTGTTCGGATCTCTGAAAGGGCAGCTCTCCTTATTAAGTCCCGGCAACTCCCAGCACGTTTTTCTTTTGCCTCGCAAAATGATGCTCACTGACATATCTCGCATGCCTTTGATCCCCCTTGACAAGCCCAGGTACGACATGCCAGCCAGCTTGAAGCTTACGCCACACGCCGGAACGCTGGTGTCAATGCTATATATCACCAAAACCACATTCGGCCAAATCACTGATGTTGCAGGAAAGTCGAATGCTTCTTGGAAGGGAGGCGGGGGCCAATTCTGCAGACCCGCAAGCGATTTTGGAGATCTTTGAGTTCTTGTCGTCCCTGAGCGCAGGCTTAGTGGTAAGCACCTTACTCAAATCCTTCACAGACGAGGCCCTGACTGAGCCGGGATTTTTGTATAGACCGAAATGCTTCTTTTTGGTGCGCCAATCCCACTACTGGAGGTGTCTCAACTGAGCGTTCTCCAGGCATACACCTAGTTCTATTTCCGATTTGCGTTTACATTATCCTGCAGAAAAGAGCGACACGACAATATGTGATCCTGGCCGCCGTGACTATCATGTTTGCTCTTTCGACTGCGGACGTGGCGATCACTTTGCGTTGGGCGACGAAGGACGTCCCTGCCGTGCTTCTTGGAAGAATTACTGGTGATAGCACTGGGCAGACGAGTGTACCCTAAGAACCCAATTTTTGTGACAAACAAGTAAGCCTTGCCCTACTTGATTGCGTCCGATTCTTACTACAGAGGCGCTCGATAGCTTGATTGCGGATTTTCTTTTGGTGACTTGCTTCGCCAGTCCTCTGAACTTTAATTCCGTGCTCACCACTCCCTCAAGATATATCGGTGTTACATGGTGTGGGGGAAAAGACTGGTTATCATCGTGGTCTCAACAGTACTCCTGATAATTGATACCAGTGAGTGCCCTATCCGGTTCTTGCCAATAATGCGCTCACACGTTATTCAAAGTCTGGGGCTGGATTGGGGCTGGACTCCCTCTCCCGATAACCAACCCGCAATTCACTTCAGCATACTTGTGGTCCGTATTCGCCATGAACATCGTCATGACAGTTCTGACGGGTGAGCTCGTCCTCCTCACTCGTTTCTATCAAACAAACCATGCCAAAAGCCGGGCGAATCTGGTGGATTAGGCGAAAAACAAAGGATTTCATAGCCCAGGGACATTTACGCACATACAACCTTGCCATCATTATTCTGTGTGTTGTCACTGCCTGCACTCACTCCGGCTATTGATGCTCACTCCATTATGACACAGGGTCGAATCCGGGCTTCTGTATTCGATTGTCATATTGGTGGCTCTGTTCTCTTCATCAATCACTTTTACGGTAAGGATCATAGTGATACCGACTCATAATGGGATGCTCAATCCTTTTTTTCGGACAAGGCAACAATGATTTTCATGTTAATGCGAACCGTGGTACGTACCAAGCACTTCCCCCTCATCTGTATGACTATGGGCTGACGTCGACTAGGCGATTGTACCTACTCTGATGGTAGTCCAGGCAGGACTCGGACTGAACCTTCATCCAAGCGACATGGACACTGTTACCCCGAGCCGACCTGATGTTGAAACAATCGTCTTGGATATCACCCGCACCGCAGTAGAGCAGGCCAGCGCAGATGATCACGATCGACCAAGGGATCAAATTGCAACCCTTCAGATCCAGCCTCAGCCTCAACCTCAGTACGAGCCCCTGGTGATGGCCGGGACAAAGCATGGACCAAAAGAGGGATAAAGTTAGATGGGCTGAGGAAGCAAAAAGTGGTTTATGATTCCTCAGTGGTATTTAAAATAATGGTATCTGCCACAAGTTCTGTGTTGCCATGTAATTGTAAATTTAGAATTTAGCCTGCATGAAAATTATGCCACAAAGTATATTCCACCCCCAGTTAGCTTTGCCTCCCAATCTGTCTTTGCACTCTGAGGGGTCCAGATAAAATAAGATATGAATTATTGCAATTGATGTAAAATGATAGAACTCGATACTGCGTAGGCTGGGAGAGGGCATTGACCCTGGGTAGTGAGGCCGAGGAGGACGAGCGGAAGGGTCACCACCCGTATCGAGTCCAGCAGTGGGAGAGTGAGGGAGATGAAACATAATAAAGGGTACGTGTGGGTGTGTTTTGGGAAGGATGTTAGATATTGCGTGGTATACACGCGAAATTGAAGGCTGACGAGCGAGGGAGGAGATTTTGGGTGCTGCGGGTGAACGTGACGCTGTCACGTGTCTGTTGGAATCAGCTCGAGAAGGTGGACAATGACGAGGGCGTGTATTCATGAGAGACAACGACGGGGGGGCAACAAGGGGGTAAGGAGGGTGGTAAACGCACAAGATATCTACTGGTAAACTATGCATGTATATAGACTACCTACAACATGGCCTCCATGAGGCAGTCAGGGGCACCGGTGATTGGCATTCCGCCAGTTTGTATAAGGAAGGTCACACAGCCACAGTAAACTTTACACCAAAAGGGACATAACAGAACATGTTAGGTGTGCTGTTACCGGACTGTATATATGTACGGTAGAGGGACTGTAGTAAGCCCAGGCTTACAGTTTTCCGGAATCGCTAATTCCAACAGTTCAACTCCTCCAGTTTTTGCAAGGGATCTTGGGAGGGTCTTGGCAAATAGATGCTGTGAATATGTGTATCAGTCTCTGGGACCATGTATAGAGGTGACTTACCATTTGCTCCCTTTGACCAGTTGTAAGCCCGCGGACCTGGCTTATACCAGGATTCGCACTTCTTCGACGTGACATCTATTAGAATCTGCTACCTCGTGTACATAGTAGTTAGGAGTGGTTGAGTTCCTTAGTCCCCCCCCCGAATAGCCGTTGGTCCTGCCCACTTGTGTTCCCGCAAGGTACCCTCGTACCTAGAGAAGGATGCCCCCAAGTGGCATCCTTTCACCGGTCATGATTTGATGTGACGCGCAGAAGTAGGCAGATCAACCATGAGGCAGCAGACCAAGGCTAGGATTCCATACCGTAATGGGCGATTTATATCCGGGCTACTAATTAAGTGCGGCCCTGGGGACACAGACAATGTTCGGAGGCTGTGCTGTCAGTGTCCCTCCCGCAGCTTGTTCGGATGCTTTTATTCGTCTTTCTCCTCAGAACCATATCCGTCGATTGGACGATACACTAGGAAACTCGGATGCTTCTCCAAAGGCAAGAGCTAGCAACGCCTAGCTCTTCAGATTCACAAGTGACTCAGGCCCTGTCATCTGTGAACGCGGGGCTAGTGGTAAGCACCCCACTCGAATCCTTTACATGTCACAAGGTATATACTTCAGCTTTTGTATAGACCGAAATGCTTCTCTTTGGTACGCCAGTCCCACTACCGAACGAATCCAACTGAATATTTAGCCCCAGGCGTGCACCTGGTTCTTTTCCCAATTTGCGTTTACATTATCCTCCGGCAACGACCAACTCGACAATACGTAATCCTAGTCGCTGTGACTAGTATGTTTGCTTTATCGACTGCAGACGTTGCGATTACTCTCCGTTCTGCGATGAGGGATTTGCCTGCCCTGCTTCTCGGCAGGATCACTGCGGATACGTTCGGCCGACGACAGCACCCAAAATTTTTAATATTTGTGACGAACAAGTATGTCTTGCCTTTCTGGCTGCATCCGAAGCTTACGTAGAAGCTCAATAGCTTGATTGCGGACCTGCTTTTGGTGACACACTTCGCCAGCGCTCAGAACTTCAATTCCATGCTCAACATCTTCTCAAGATATATCGGTGTTACATGGTATGGGGGAAGCGGCTGCCCATCATTGTAGTCTCTTCAGTACTCCTGATGCTTGATACTGGTGAACTTTCCGCCTAGTTCTGAAGGATGATACGCTTACGGATTGTCCAAAGTCTGGGGTTGGATTGGAGCTTTCCCAAAAACCAAACTACCCACATTTGCCTCAATGTACCTCGGGTCCGTATTCGCCATGAACATCATCATGACAGGTCTGACAGGTGAGCTCATCTTTATCACCCGTTACCATCAAAACCGATTAGGCGGGAAGCTGGGAGAATCTGGTGGATTAGTCGAACGACGAAAGGGTTCCTACCTAAAGGACATCTACGCTCTTACAACGTTGCCATTGCTATCTTGTGCGTTCGTCAAACGTTTCTACCCTGATCATCTGATTCCTATTTCCTTCGCCATTTGCAGGGTCCAATCTGGGCTGCTTTATTCGGTTGTCCTCCTTATAGCGCTGTTATCTTTGACATCGACACACCCCTTCAATGTAAGGATTCGCCATACCCTATTCGTGGCTATGTGCTCAACTCCTCTTTCAGGCGATAATGGTGTCCATGATGTTCCGAACTGTGGTATGCTCTCATGGCTGTACCTATCTGTACGGCTAACAGATTTAACATTGACTAGGCTATCGTACCTACTCTAATGGTAGTCCAAGCAGGACTCGGACGGAACATTCATCCGAATCAAGTCGAGAATAACTTGCCAAGCCAACCCTGTGATGAGTCGACCGTCCCGGACATTAGCCGCGCAACAGCAGAACAGGTTGGAGCCGACAGTCACGGTCGATCAGGGGATCAAGCCACAACGGTTCAGTCTCAGCCAGAGTGTCAATCTCGACATCAGGCCACAGCGATGACTAGGACAGATTCATCAGATGGATCGAGGGAGGGATAACATTGAATTCAGAGAGTTTGTTCCTGGTTGTTTATATGTATATCATTGACTTGACGTCCGTCGCAAGTTTCATGTCCTTTCATATCTAGTCGCATTTACAGTATCAGTTATGTAATTGTCTGATGCTAGAATTCCAAGTGCAACGACCAGCCATAGTGTCCCAGTGTTACTTTCTCTTCGCCAGATATCGTGGAAACTCCCAACACAACCATCACGCCAGCGGTGCATGCCAGTACATGTTAGAGCTTCCACGCACCCCGGTTCACCCCAACCAGTGTGATCTCCGAGAGGAAGGAGGTGAAGGTCTCAGCAACGAGAGCCTCGGTTGTAAAGGAAGGTCTTAAACACGACTAGCGCGCGTTCTGGCCATTGAGCGACTTTCTTATCTGATACTCATCTCAATCTCATGGACAGCAGTCACACAGGAACCGTGTCAACGTACACCAATCAATCCACTGCGGATGCCTTCTCTGAGCGTTTTTATCGACTCCTTTGTCTTCGGGCACCTACAATAGAAGTGGCCGCGGGTCCGGGAGGGCCAATGACTGTGACTCTCTGGACGGAAGAAGTTGGGGGCAGCTGAGAAAGCTATTTTGGGTTCATGGGTCCCTAGCACGACTACTACGAGAACCCTCTACTTCCCAAGTTTCGGACCGACAATGTCGGTGATTCCATGGCACTACAGCAATATCTTTGCCCCCCTTTTTTTACGCGCGGCTACATCTTGATGACTTTTGAACGGTCGAAGCCAATTTCGCCGTCCACGACCAGCTTGGCTCACTACAGCGCGCCAGGTTTAAGCCTTTCGAAAACTAGAAGTCCACGGAAATAACTTGCCATTACGTGTTCCTGCGCCTAACTTTCTAGCTGGCCGGTCTCAAAGTCCGGAAAAGAGGGAGGATACGGTCTCGTTATTCAGGTCCGTTAAGATACCGGGAATGTACTATCCCTACATCCGAGTCCTCATGCAAGAGCTTGTAAAACGCCACACAAAAAAATTCGCCGCCACTACGTCGTTTCCTTGTCCCCACTATCTGCTTAAACCGTAATCAGTAGGTCGGTGGCATCCACTTTTGTGATCCGTGATCGCTCCGTACTATATATATACCCTATTGTTATTGATACCATAGCTGCTACCATGGAGCCGCTGGGAACCGTGGCGGTACGTCCAGGCACTGCAAGTCTACCTCTAACATACACAGCTGGGAGTGACTTTTGCGCACATCAGTTGATCCAAGCAAAGGGGTCATCATCATCATCATCATCATCATCATCATTTATGTCCTGCAGAGCACGGAAACTAGGTTTGGGGGAGGGGGGGAGGGAAGGGTGTTGGCCCGTGATGAAGGTTTCAAGTCATAGAGCGCTCAAAAGGGGCGCTACGAGCGTTCGGACATTAAAGAACCCAAGGCAGGACGTTGGGAGCGGGAAAAGAATAAGTTATGTGCATATGTATAGATCAGATGTAGAAAAATTCCCCAGAAAGGCGTTATCTGAAATTGATATCGGGGGGGGCTTCTGAAAGATTCAAACACCAGGTACTAGTCTGGTTTTGCTGAACCCAGCTCTCCACAACCCGCCTTCAACGGGGACTTAGGGCTTTGTGCCCCTGCGAGGAGGCCGGGCACACCAACACCGCCTAGCAACCACATGACGATACCTAGAACAATACAATATACAAGGGGCATGCTGATTCACACAAGTAGCATGGCCTAGGAATACCCCGAGGGGTGGTTGGCCTGGAGACGACCAGCAGTGATGATCGTCCCAAAGCGATCCCACCATCATATTGGTTTGTTCTTCTCGGTGTGTTGACGGTTGATCAGGCAACTGCCAGTGTCGAAGGAATATCCTCAGGAATCCATCATGATATGAAGTAAGTAGTCACCGACTAGCATCAGTAAGTAATTGCCGGAATTGAGACCAGGTAACGAACAACAGAACATTTTGGATATGTTGGTATCGGTAATCATGTATTTTATCGTGATGACCGAGAGCCCCTAGCTTTCTTGGGGATTTCATTACCGGCTACCCCGGTCGCCGACGCCATACCACGATGGAAGTTCCGGTCAGTGTCAGGAAGAAAGCCCTACTCCGAGGAGGAAAAGTGGTGTACATGAATGCCCGCGGTATGTGCGGATCGGATAGAAGACTCTGTGATGGTTTCAGGATCTGCTCACTTGGAGATTCGAAGTCATGCCACATAGAAAGAAAAAAAAAATTCTCCGTCAGGTATCAGAAGTGAGTGCGTCAAAAGGGGGAGAGGGGGCTTGGGTTTGAAGGCGGTACGGCTGGAATGCAAATTTCGCGAATAGAGCATTGGTTCGCGGTGATAGAAGCTGAGCACTCTGAACTTGGAATTGTGTGCACCTCCATACCGCTAGACTTGAGGGACAAATAAAACACATTCAATTACTACATAATAGTACGGTAAGGAAAATAAGGAAAACACTACAAGTACAAGCAACTCGTTCGTAAAAAGCCCAATCCACAACAAATCCAAAACAAGAGAGTCCTTCTACGCGAATATCGACGTCAAGGGGTATATAAATACTAAAAAAGAAAAAAAGAGAATAAATACGATGGGTATGAGGTCGCGTGCGTGATGTAGTTGTGATAATGGGGAAGAGGGGGGTAAAGGGTATTGATTAGAATGGACCAGCAGAATGCAATTTGGGGAGAAATGGAGCCAAGATGTAAAACAAAACAAAAAAGGCATCATCTCAAATTTCCGCCAACCAATCACAAGTTCGTAAGTATTGGAAATAGATGATCGGGGGGAGTATCCGAAGAGCATAGCGAGCGGAGCAAGCCAAACCAAGCCGTCAAAAGCTCGAAGCCGCAACCATTGCAAGCACAGGGAGGTGGGCCATTGTGAAGGGAGGGGTGTAGAATGAGGGGTGGCTACTCCCTGGTAACCCTCGCAATGAGTGCAAAGTCAACACTCACGCCTGTTCCGCAACAGGAGAGGGATGAAGCGGGAGACAAGTGATAAGGGACGGTTGAAGCGGAATTATGAGTTCATCGGTTTAAACACCCGGGCCGCTAGATCCACATCACGCATCGACGACGTCGACCCGATATTCAATAAAACCTTCTGTTCGCCTTGGTTGGTCGTGCCCACGTAGAGGACGCCGGGCTGAGCGTCCCCTCCTTCACGGATCCCAAAGGGATCGTATGGAGGCGCATAGGGTGTGCGAGTGGAAGGGAGAGAGGGGAGGATCGTGATGGCCATACCTCTTTCGAGGGAGAGCGAGAGTGCGTGAGAGATGACGGCTGGGTTTTGGGTGATAAGTTGACCGAACTTGATGTTGGAGGATGGGTTGAGGATAGAGGGATCGACGAAAACTTGGGCTATGCTCGCCCTTTGAGCTGTTGGTATGTTCATACATGTCTTCAACACTGGGAAGTTGGCGGGGGTACTTACATGAAAGATTCCTGAGTGGAGAAGTGCGTGATATACGAGGATCTGCGGTTGAGAGGTATATTGTCCAGGAGAAGAACTTCTCTAGTGTCGTGTGTGGTTTGCCCCGGGTATATGAAAGCGTCATGAGAAACCTGGCGTGTGCGCCAGCGCCAGCCTCTGTGGGGACGATGATGACCTCGTCGATTTCGTATGGGTCGTACGAGACGTAATATCGACTCTCTGCAGTAGTCGAATCAGTATCCATGGGTGTAACGGAATGGGAAGCCGTCGCGGAACAGTGTGAGATTGCGGTTCATGAGCAAGGTGTGGAGATGGCTGCGAGCGGGGGCGGAGGTGAGGAGTTGGAAGAGGAGTTCCGTTGTTGGTGGTGGTAGGCTTTGAATGGATCCCAGGATGGACTGGGCGTGTTTCTTTGACTTTGGGGACGACGGAGGAAGGGATTTTGGGTCTTGGCAATAGAGCATGGCACATAGACCGGTTGCTCGTTCTTAGAGTGAGAGATCGTGATAGACCCGACCCACGAGGGTTTGGAAGCAATGAAAACAAAGGGAAGCGGAAAATGAAAAGCCAAAGAGTCCCGACCCCAAACGAGGACACAGGAGATACAAGAAAAAGAAAAGGGAGGAAGACACAACAATGGAACTTTCAGTGGGCCATGATGATTATTAATAGGGGTCCATTAGCCGAAGGGGGATACTGTGATAGGCACCGAGATGTTGAAAAGATGTAAGCTCTACTTAGATCCAGATGCAAAAAAATAAGGACGAAAATAATGAGTGAAGGCGCTCTCAGAGGGCTGTTGTTTTTGCACCACAAAACCCTGGCTTGGCCTCGAGATCCGCAAGAATTCTGATTTTGAAACAAGATGTGACGCTTTCGATCAATCAATCACAATTGTATTGCTTTACGTCGGCTTTGTTGTCTTTGTAAAACATAACGAGAGAAGGCTGATAGGCTGGTAGTTGAGCGGTGGCACTGCGCTGGCCATCGCCTTGTTCGTCTCTGCTGATGGCCATGGACGCCCATGCACTGAGTTGTCTACCTGTCCTCTGTTCGGCCACAATGGAAGGGCGCTGTTACAGATGCGGGAGCATTGCAAAACCCGAGCCGTGTTCTGTAGAACGAAGAGGCGGTGGATGGGGCAGTAACAACCATCTCGGCAATCCCGGGTCATTTGAAAAGCGAGACTAGATGTGGCGAGGCAAGTATTGCTTTTGTCCTTACACTTGGAGAACTGGAGGGAAGGGAATAATGGAAGAGCTGTGGGTGAAGTAGGTGGTTACCATTGAGTCACCTCTGTTGTTGGGCGTAGCGCACATGCACAGTGCTATAAGTGAAGGGAGCACTTTGCACCCCCATCACCTCGGCGCAGGTGCGGAAGAAATTCGGCCGTGTGGGAAACTCGTGACCAGCGGCGTGGGGGCGGCCCGCATCGGACCGCTACGTCCGTGAGACGCCGTCGTTGCCGACAGATTCACGGCTAGCTTTGGTCTGGGTGTGGGTATATAACATAGGGGGACGTGTGTTTTATGTCTGTCCTTGCTTTCTGGTGATCTCCACAGCTCTTGATTGATTTGGATATTTAAGACCGGTATTTATCGAGATGGTCAAGATTACGGGATTCAAGTCTCATGGTAAGATAGCTGATTTCATTGTGAGTCAACGAAGGGGTTAAAGGAAATGTTTATTTTTTCAGACGTTAGATTCCCGACTTCCTTGACTGGAGACGGGACAGATGCCATGCAAGTCCATCGAGACCAAAAGGTCAATTGACAAACACACACTCACGCGAGCTGACCTCATTAGGAACACCGACTGCGATTACTCGTCAGCCTACGTCGCCTTATACACTTCGGACCCCAAGCTCACAGGATATGGCATGACATTCACCATCGGGCGTGGGAATGACATTGTCTGCGCTGCGATACACCAGCTTGCCTCGCGACTCCTGGACAAAGATACTGAAGAGCTCTTTGGGGATATGGGCAAGACGTGGGATTATCTTAATGCTGATCCGCAGTTGAGGTGGATTGGGCCGGAGAAGGGTGTTGTGCATATTGCACTTGGGGCGGTGGATAATGCGCTGTGGGACTTGTTTGCGAGAAGCAGAGGGAAGCCTTTGTGGAAGTTGATTGTGGATTTTACGCCTGTGAGAACTTTTTGATTTCTCTCTTTGTTTTTTTTTGGGAGGGCCGTTTACTGATTTGCTTGTGCAGGAAGAGCTGGTAAAAGCGACGGCGTGGAGGTATATTTCAGATGCGATCGCAAAAGAAGAGGCGATCGACATGTTGAAGCAGAAGGAGGCCGGAAAGAAGGAGAGGGAGGAAAAGGTTCGGAGGTTGGGGTGAGTCGTGCTTTATCATCAGATGTACAAGTTGCCAAGGCGTTTGATAGATATCCTGCCTATGTCACTTCGGCGGGATGGCTAGGTCAGTTGGTTGCGAGTGGAGAACAACATATAACTGATACAGATGATTCTTGACAACAGGCTACAGTGACGAAAAAGTCGCCCGATTGACCAAAGAGGCCCTTGACGCAGGCTTCAACCACTTCAAGATGAAAGTGGGAGCAAATCTTGAGGACGATCTCAGACGTGGAAATCTTATCCGTTCCATTATTGATGATCCGCAGCATGTTGTCGTCAAACGAGACCCGGCGAGTAAGGAACTGGAGGGTAAAAATGCGGGGCCAACCGGGAGCGTGCTGATGATTGATGCAAATCAGGTCTGGGATGTACAGCAGGCGGTTGACTATGTAAAGGGGCTCAAAGAGATCAAGCCATGGCAAGTATAGATGTCATGGAGAGGAGTCCCATCTGTGATGCCTGATACTGATATATAAGTGTGATTTCTCCCAGGTTTATAGAGGAACCTACTGCGCCCGACGATATCCTCGGACATGCTGCTATTCGAAAGGCGCTCAAGCCATACGGAATCGGAGTAGCAACCGGGGAACACGCACATAACAGGATGGTGTTTAAACAGCTGTTGCAAGCTGAGGCTATTGATGTTTGTCAGATCGACTCTTGCAGACTTGCGGGAGTGAGCGAGGTGTTGAGTGTGCTGTTGATGGCGGCTAAATTTGGCGTGGTGGTCTGCCCACATGCTGGGGGTGTGGGTTTGTGCGAGTACGTGATTCACCTGAGGTACGTGTGTATATGGCAAGGGGGGGTGCTTATCTGATTGATGGACGAGGGACTAGCTTGATTGACTATATCGCTGTTTCTGGTACGATGGAGAGGAATGTGCTGGAATACGTGGACCACCTGCACGAGCATTTCGTGCACCCGTGCTCGATCAACGAAAAGGGGCGATATAATGTTCCGAACGACCCGACGGAGGGATACAGGTCCGTGCGCGCAGATAGACAGGGGTGTGAGAGAGAAACTGACACACAATGTGCAGCATTGAGATGCATCCGTCGAGCATTGCGGAGTACGAGTGGCCGAACGGGACATATTGGGCAAGAAGGCGAGCTGAGGGCAGTATATAAATAATTTGATTGTGGCTGTGCTTGAGCGTGGTGTGAGCGATGGGATCGGGCGATCCGATCTCTGTGCCTTGTACCACCTCCTCCGGGTAGAGAGAGAAAAAATACACATACAAGTTTGCAGAGGCAGGCGAGGGTGTTTCAGCGAGAGAAGTAGACGATGGGAGATCCAGGGGAGATGGGACAGATGGGCAGAAAGAGGAAGCCGGCGGCAAGTTGAGTGTGGGAAAGGTTGAAGTTTGTGTGGATATATAAGCACAAAGCCATCACGCAAAACCCATCGCCATTCCCCTCTCCAAAACGACCCAGCCCCATGTCCACAAGCACAATCTACAATGTATGTTTTCTTCTGTTTATCTCTGATTTATCTCATCTTTTTTTCATTAGCACCGTAGCCTCCAGCCCACAGGTCCTCCCGCTCAAGGTCCCAGTCAACCACACAGCCATGCCCGCCTCAACGAGTCCTTCGATGCCATCCGCGCAGAGTTCGAGAACGCCCTTGCAGAGACAAACGTCGTCAGAAACCAGAAGGATGAAATCGAGGCCAAGGGTCCGTATCTCCTCGCTCCCCATATCCCCCGCAATCAGCACTTTCTCACACCTAGTTACACACACCAGTCGTGTCCCAGGTCAACGAGCTAAATATCATCCGCCAGTCGCTCTATGATCTCGAGTCCCAGCACAACAAAGTGAGACAGCAGTTTGAGGAGGAGCTCACCAGGCTTCGGAGCGAGCTTGTCACCTACCAGGCAACAGCTTGCAGCCGCCACGAATGCTGCCGGTGGCCCTCTCCCTACGGGTCCCGGTATCGGTGGTGGTCCTGGCGGCCCGAATCAGATCGGTCCTGGTGGTGCGCTCGTGGGCGGAGGCCCATCCTACCCCCCTTCCAGTGGGGAACCACCTTATGTAGGGAGAGATTATGGGAGAGACAGACCACTAGACAGGGAGCCCAGGGGGCCCCTGGGCGGAGACAGAGGGTTGGGACCGATGAGCGATCGGGAAAGGGAGCGGGAGCGGATGGATAGGGATCGTGAGCGCGACAGGGAGAGGGAGCGGGAGCGGATGGAGAGAGACAGGGATAGGGCTCCCGATTCTAGAGATTCCAAAAGGCTCAAGGGCGACAGGATCAAGAGTGATAGGACCGGTGATTTTTCCTTCAATTACCCTTTCATGTAACCGTTGTGCTCATGTCTTTTTCTTAGATCATTTCAGCCCTTCCTTGGGCAACCTAGGAGTTGGCCCTTCAAGTGGGGGCCCAACACCCAAATTGCCACCGCCACCAGTCCCTGGCGCCTACGGCGGCCCTCCTACCTCTGGGCCTGGAGAACCTGTCGTCCCTAGTCACACCGGTCCTGGATTACACACCGGTCCTGGGGGACCCGGTGGCCCACCTCCCCTTTCCGGTCCATCTTCTGGGGGTCACCTTACTACTGGTCCCGGTGTTGGTGCCGTCGGCCCTCCCGTTGGCACCAGCCAGGGTTTTCCCGACGATCTGGATATTCATAATGTCCCACCCGAGCTCAAGAAGGAAGGTAGTGACTGGTTTGCGATCTTCAACACCAAAGTCAAGCGGCAGCTGGATGTCAGCCTAGTCCACACCTTGATGCATGAGAGGTCAATCCCCTTTTCTTTTTCTTCTTCTGTTATATTTACTTATGCCATTGTAGCGTGGTCTGCTGTGTGAGATTCTCAGCGGACGGAAAGTATCTGGCGACTGGCTGCAACAGAACTGCACAGATCTACGATACAAAGACTGGTCAGAAGACTTGGTTTGTCCATGTTCATTCCTGCCTGTCAACTCGGTCCCTGACGTAGTGTCCCCCAGCGTACTCGTAGATGAAGCTGCCGGCAAGGCAGGTGACTTATACATCAGAAGCGTCTGTTTCAGTCCTGACGGCAAGTACCTTGCGACGGGGGCCGAGGATAAACAAATCCGCGTACGTTAACTTGCCGCCTTGTCATTATTGCTGATATAGATCTTTGTTTTTTCTTTTTTCCAGATCTGGGATATCGCAAAGAAACGCATCCGCAATGTCTTCGACGGTCACCAACAAGAAATCTACTCCCTCGACTTTTCCCTTGATGGACGGCTTATTGTCTCTGGATCAGGCGATAAGACAGCTAGGATATGGGACATGGTTGATGGCACCTCAAAAGTCCTCACTATCAACGACCACGACTCTCTTAACAACGATGCGGGCGTTACTTCTGTCGCGATAAGCCCTAGTGGCCAATATGTCGCTGCCGGTAGCTTGGATACTGTGGTGCGGATTTGGGATGTCCAGACTGGTCAGCTGGTCGAGAGGTTGCGGGGACACAGGGATAGCGTTTACAGCGTTGCCTTTACCCCTGACGGAAAGGGGCTCGTGAGTGGCAGTTTGGATAAGACACTCAAATATTGGGATGTCAGTGCGCTTGGTGGTGGGCCGGGTGGTGTGGTGAAGAGAGCGAAAGATGAGAAGAGGGGCGACAAGGGCAGTCCTTGCACTATGAACTTTACTGGTCACAAGGTATCTGTCTCTATGTTACTCCCTCGATGAGCTGTCCCTGATTGTTGTGTACATTTAGGATTACGTCCTGAGCGTGGCTGTATCCCATGACGGCCAGTGGGTTGTTTCGGGATCAAAAGACCGCGGTGTGCAGTTCTGGGATGCGAAGAGTGCAGTCGTGCAATGTATGCTTCAGGGACACAAAAATTCAGGTTTGTTTTCGTGAAATCGCTCTGGCCTTGGCCTTTCTGATGTTCTAATTTTAGTCATATCAATTGATTTGAGTCCGGCGGGAAGCATTTTGGCAACAGGAAGTGGTGATTGGCAAGCAAGAATTTGTGCGTGCATAAATCTCTCTTCTTACCCTTTAGTTGTACTAACTGATCTGCTGTCCACCGACAGGGAGCTATAATACCGTCGCGTGATTCCCTCCTTATGACAAATGAAACATAATAAGTTGTGTCATGTTTAGTTGACCCTTTCTTCCGCCCCCGTTCCTTGCCTTCGCTCTGTCGCCAGTTCCCCCCCCCCCCTCGAAGAATGTAATTGTGTCTTCATGCCTTCCATACCGTGTCTTGTTTCTTGCTGGAAGGAGGAAGTGTGTTTACGTGTGATATTTGATGCAGGAAGATCCCCCCTCTTGTTACTGCTCACACTTGCTATAGCTCTTTTTTTTTTTTTGTATGTCATTATGTACTCACTTTTTTTCCCCTTGTTCAGTATTACCTTTTTTTCCGCTCCTGCCTTGTCTTTTTTTTAGGATGCCTGATAACGAAATATATACGGCCTATTTATGTGATGACCAGGCCGGTTGAGTCGGATCCGAAAATGAGAAAAAAAAGCACTGGTGAAAGGGTTGTCAAATGCCGGTTCGCCGCAACTCTTCGAGCGCTCATCTCTGTTGCCATCTTGGGCGCTAAGATATGGTGCTCGGTGGTTGTGGGGATGGGGGTAACGAATGAATTTCCCCCACACAATGATGGTGAGAATAGGCTTCCATATGAATCAGTCCCGTCGGACGACCGACACTCCAATCGATTGTGTGTGGAGTATTCAAGCCTCTCCCTACTTTCTCACCCGCCACACGTCCGTCAGGGTTCGGCCGGGAGCTTTCTTGTGGCAGTATCTCCTTGATTCCTGAACGCCCCAGGTCGTGGCAGCCCTCCCCCATCCCATTTCAACCTAACGCGATTGTCTATACACTTATATCACCCCTTGCTAATTGGAGTAGCGTACGTAGCGTAGTTGTATGTATCTCATCAGTTATTAATTTTACGTTGTGGTCACAGGGCTTGTTCTCATTCACCAACTACATCCCGCTGGTTCGTTAATGAAACCACATATGGGGCATACATAGGTTGCCCTTGATCTCAGATCTCAAACGCTGACCAGCTCCAATGGGGGCTTGTAATGATGTATATATGTCTCGTGCTCCTGCCGACGTTTTGGATTTCTCGACCTCAGCAACACATGGGTGTACTGCTCATGCACCCATCCCGCCGCCGAAGTTCATCCCCACGCTACTTTTATGCTCACCACACTCGCTCAAATATGGCCGGCCCACCCCACCGACATGCTACAAGCCCCGTTAACGCAACCTCCTCGGGGATAGCCACTGACGTACCCAGCGGTGGTTGGGGCGCAACAGGTTTCGCAAGCCCTGCTTCTTAGTTACATACTCACGAGTTTGTGTCCCTACTATCTTGACGAGATTGAAGGATTGGCGGTCCCTGTCATTGTGAGGGAGGCAACTTGCCGGCGTGCAAGAATTTGTCCCTGGACACATTTTCATTTAGGTATTTAAGTAGCACATTTGTACTTAGATACCTCAGCTCCTAACGACGAGGATGTCTCTGCTGCCATAAGACCCCCGGGCCACAGCATAACCTGTAAAACCACACGCACACACACACACACTCTCTCTCTCTCACCCCAGAGTTATAATACTACTTTCACAAGGTCGAGAAGACGAGCCCAGCAACGGTTTCGCTGGACGCACTCGTCTGTGCCATTTCGTTGCTAACATGACACTCGCTTTACACCACAGTTTCATTACTTGTACTCTTATTGCCCCACTCGGCCTGTCTGACAATTTTCACAAAGCCGCCCTGCTACTGAAACCGCAAATTGAGCTTCCTCTCTAGAAAGTAATCGACAGGAAGTCTCACTGATATTTTTTTCCTTTGGTCGCGAACTGTGAAAAAGTTGAAGTATATGTTAACTGCGATCGAGCTAATTGTTTTTTTTTAATTTTTATCATGGCACCAACTTTATTGCCTGTTTGTATTCAGCACTGCCCCGCGTGTACCCGCGGGGGTTGCAGGAGCTCGTGCTGCACCACGGGTTCCCTGCAATCAGTCTGGCAATTCCAAAGTAATGAGGGTAGGCGGTTATCGGAGGACATGGTATACGCACGACGGCGGACGGGTCTTTCGGCTGGTTAGGATGAAAGAAGAATCAGACCGGGGAGACAGAAGGGAGTCAATATACTACGTACCCAGCTCCACTTCTCCACCGGCTTGCCCAAGTGGTTCGGACAACTCCCATTTATGCAAGCACACCACATCCTAACAAAGAGGATGTCAATCTGATCGCTGCGACCTCAACTAGCCCCGGGGACGTACTCGAAAGGTTTGCACATATGCAGAGATATAGATAGGGAGACGAGCGTTTTTCTTCTGGAATCCGGGCAGCTACGTCCAGCAGAGAACTTTCGGAATAATCACAAAAGTCCAGTGGACAGGGGGTTACTATTCAAGCTGTTCGAGGGAGGTCAAGGGAAATACCAGCTAGTCCAGGAGCTGCAGGTTGTGCCTGTTTAAATACCCGAGCAGCATGGACCTTGACTCGGGTGCATGTCACAGGGAGCCGAGGAGTGATAAAATGGGAAGAGAATCGAGAAGCAATGATATGGAGATCAATCTTGGTCTCTGAGCGCCCGAGTTTTATACCCAGACACAAAACAACATGTATAATACGAAGTATAGAGATAAATGGAACCTCTGCATATTCTCTGTCCCGAGACTCTACTCGTGCCAAGGGATAGGCCATCCAGGGAGATGGGCTGCAGACGAGGTGTATCACCGTGGCGTCAGCTTGAGGATCATATTCGCTTCGTTAACCTGAAGCATACCCGGCTGTTTTAGGTATGGAGAAATGCCAACTATGGGGTGAATGGACGTATGTACTTTAATATTCCAGGACCCTGGAAAGCTCCTACATATGTTAGATCCCAATCCGGACAAGACCCAGGGATTTTCGGGCGTAAAAAAGTAGGGCCTGGATCCCGGGTTCGAGCTGAAGACCAGAGTCCGGACGGCCAGAGGGATGATCAGGATAGTCCAAGGGTGTGTAAGTGCTCAAGTGCTCACAGATTCTGCTCAACAACTATTGAAAGACAGGCTCGAGTCTCCGCATTTCCGTTTTTGGCGACTTCACCTCATCTCACGTGGATGGGTTTTCCTTGGCAGGAATGTGGGCCACGCGACACGCCCATCATTATGGCCCCACAGTCATCACTAACCGCCCTCTACAAGACCGGATGATGGAAATATAGGATAAAGCTAGGAGTCTTGATCACAGGCCCCGGCTTGCAATGTTTGAAGTGTTGAGGTTTGCAAATGCATCCCAAGTCCTGCTGTACATTTCTACTGCATGATTATTGCTTTTTTCTTTGAGCACCTATGTTCCTGCTGTCTTTATTGTTATCTCTTGTTATTGTGCTTATTGTCTTTTAGACAATCACTTGTAGAGCAGTGCAGACATAAATACTGTACCATTTATGTAGTTATACTTCAGCTCTCATGTTGAGGCTGAAGTAAGTCTCTTATATTCTCCTTCTAATTACTGTACTAATCACACTACATATGTAGTACATACATTTTATATCTCTACAGGTACTCCTATCAGCTCTCATATCAAGGGGGCTGAATTGTAACCGGTAAATACTATTATCACTCATCTCTTAACGTGACCTGTAGTTACATTGTCATGCATACTTACTTTTACTCTCACTCTCAATCCAGAGACTGTGCATATTGATCAATGCTGTGATTTTAACTGTAAGACTACCTTGTAACCTGAATGGGTTTCACTTTTTTCAATACCCGGATACTGTAACAACCTGTGTAATCACACCTCCCTCGAAAAACACTGTACTAAAAAATTTGATGACAGTGAAAACTGCTATTCTACCATCCAAATGGAACCCATACCCCCTTACCTCTCAAATCAGGCATCTCCTACCCCTATGAACATGAGCCCTGCTCTATCATATCACAATGGTATCTTTGACGAGGACAACTACCAGAACCAAGAAAACCCATATCGCCTACATGAGGCACAGTGGCATCAGAACCCTTGGAACACTCAAGAGGAGCACACAAA